>CAWUFW010001027.1:1800000-2235000 GCA_963921515.1 Calotriton arnoldi | reverse complement strand
ATGGGGAGATGGAGAGAGAGAGATGGGGAGATGGAGAGAGAGAGATGGGGAGAGAGAGATAGATCTATATATAGATATAATTTTTATATGTTTTCATATATAATTTTTATGTTTTCTGGGGTCCCCACGCATGGGCGGGAATATTCAAGTGCTTATGATTTTGAGGAGCATACCCCTGGAAGAGAACTACGATTACAGGTAAGTAACTTATCCTTATAGACTATAAATTAAAGGCTTTGGCAAGTACCATAAAGTCTTACTGCTTGCATTTAGCTATTGGCCCTCAGCAACAAAATGCTTATCCTTAAAAAAAAAAAATTTGAAAAAGGTCAGTGAGTTATTTACATCTGGTTTCTCATACTTTTCTTTAGAACAATGTGCGAGCTGCTGCCTTGGCTACGTTAAACTCATGGGTGGAACAGACCGGAATGAAAGAATGGTTGGAAGGGGAAGATATGTCAGAAGAGCTCAAGAGGGAAAACCCGTTCCTCAGACAGGAGGTACTAGGTCTTAATTTTGCCATTCAAAGGACCCATTTGCATTACTCCAAACATTGATTTAATGTGTTAACACTGAAAACTTTGTTTTGCTCACTGATGAGACATTGGTTGTCTGTCTTAAACTGATTGTGCACATCTTCACTGTCCCAATCTTTTGTTTCTCTTGTTTTTATTTTCAGCTTCTCGGGTGGCTGGCTGAGAAGTTCCCTACTCTCCGAACTGTGCCTTCTGATGTCCTCTTATGTGTGCCTCATCTTTACTCCTGCTTAGAGGATCGGAATGGTGACGTGCGCAAGAAGGCTCAAGATGCTTTACCCACATTTATGATGCACTTAGGATATGAAAAGATGGCCAAAGCTGCCAGCAAACTTAAGGTTTTACTTTGTTATTTGACTATAGATCAAACTGATAGAAGATTATGTACGTTTGTTAAATATTCTGTATCGAAAGGGATCTGTACTTTCAGCTTCCATTGAGAGAGGGATATCAGTCTCGGGGCAGGCTGGAGTTGTCTATCAGTCCATGTTAAGATGTTATTTCAATTACCATGTTATGGGGGAAGAGTGTGGAATGTCTGTTCTTTGCCATTCATTACTAAAGGGTTGGATTTGTTTGTATTCCAAGGTAATCAAGCTATAATACAGCTGCCATTTCATATACTTTGCCATTTGCTAAAAGTTGACTCTGCATTGCTTAGGTGTCTTAGGTGAATCTGATAATTCTCTCAGATTCCTCACCTTCTGAATCCTTTTAGTGCCAGAGTGGAAGTGTAAAGGTTTCCATAGCTCCTACACACAATTAGGTGGTGTCCTTGGCGTCAGCCACAGGTTTGTCACCACTGTGGGGGTGATACGTTTTTTGTATTTTTTCTGTGCCCTTAGCATTGATTTGGAGCTGCGCTACTTCAGTTTTCCTTTTAGCTCCCAATTTCATTTTCAAGAAATACAAATACTTTTGTTATTGAACAGGGAAGTCGCTACCAAAGATCAGATTTTAAGTCATCTGTGTTGAAAATAAGTCTGTCATGGACGCTCATGACCTTTGCCTGTAGTTTTTGGGACCTAAACCCGATTCCGAGTCATACACTATTGCATTCACAAGCTATCCAGGAGTGTAAGGCCAGTCTGTAGCTGACAAGTCTTGCAAGAAATGGGGCTGCTCCCTTTCTAGTTCCTCCTCCTCAAGTTAAAGCCTAAAGCTTCCCAGATGAAGCACACGCAGTACTGCACTTTGTACTCCTTCACCTACATAGCCCTGTTCTCTGGCCTTTCTAAGAGGTCTCTGGTCTTGTGACCGGGCTTAAGTTTTGTTCTGATATTTCAAGCCATTCTGATCACTGAAGATACTGATGAGTTTCCTGTGCTGTCTTTGGGTCCATAGCAAACCTCTGTTCCTTAGGGAAGCAATGCTGCAAATAATTGCTCCACCTGTTTATGGTAATACCTTCAGACCTGGAAGGGTCCCCAGCTGTCCTAAAGGCAGCTCCCGTGTCTGCACAAACTGGCCCTATTGAGACACGTTACAGTGGCGCCGGAATCTCACCTTGATTTGCCCCATCGAATGCTAACTTTGCTGTGGTTATCTGCTTGGAAATTCCACTTCCCATAGAGGGGACTAAAGGAATTTTACTCAAGGAATTCATGCAGCCAGGACCTTCCTCTCCTCCTGTTTAATGATGTCCTTGTGTAGCCTTTTGGGTTGGCTTGGCCCAAGCCTTTTTCTGCCCTGCTGTTAACCCTCAAATTGCTAGCTTTCATAGACCCCTAGAGTCACTAAATGTGTGATGCAGCACCCTAGGCCAGGAAGCCTGGTGGTGAAGGCTTTGTGTAAACTAAATATCTGATGGAGACTTCTGTAGGAAGCTGGCCCTGTGTATATACTGTACCAAAGTGAGGTATAGTGTGCACAGTCCAGTGGATCCCCAAAGGTAGGCAGAGGTAAAGTTAGATAGCACCTCACACTCCATTTGTGGTAGTGTGGTCTAGCAGTAAGGCAGTATCAGAGGACAATGTTAAGCATTTTTTGTACGCACTCAGTCAGCAAATGAATTCACACACTCAAAGACTGAACTTCAGACCAATTGTTTTTGTATAAAAAATATTCTTTTAGTTATTTTATTTTCTAGAACCAAGCAAGCCTGGCACAGGTAAGCAATAAGTACTTTACAGTAGTAATGCAATTGAAATAGTTTGAATGATAATTGTATATGCACTTTGATTTACAGCATGGATGCAGAGAAATGCAATACTTAGTAAATACAGTACATAGACTTGAATAGGCTTTTTAGTAAAATAGCAGGTAAGTAACTTTTGAGATTACTAGGCTTACACAGAGTAGTATACCTAGATACTACTCTGGGACATTTCCTGAAAACAGGCAAGTAAAATCGTTTTTGTTAGATTATGCAATTTTAAACAATTTCTCCACACTTAGACACTGTAGGAAAGTGGGTTTCTGTTGCAGTAACCCCCACTTTTTGCCTGATAACTGATGCACTTTTCCTTGGGGTGCCCTGGGTCCCTGCCAATCAGGTACCCAGGGCCTGTGTTCCTTCCCTAAAAATTGTACTAAAGCCTAAACCCAATTGGCATCTCTGGCCACAGGTAAGCCCCCTGGTAAATGGTACCCTAGGTACCCAGGGCACTGTGACCAGAGAAGGCCCCTAAGGGCTGCAGCACTTATTGTGCCACCCTTAGAGGCCCTGTACCCTGACACACACACCCTGCCTTTGCAGGCTGAGTGTCTTGGTGCAGAACTAAACAGTGTCGACATGGCACACATCCCTGTGTGCCATGCCCACAAACACACTGCCCTGGCATACCTCAGTCACCCCTCTAGCTGGGTGCACTATGCCAGTGGTGTGGGCGCAGGTGCATGAGCCCTGTGCCCCTACAGTACCCAGGGCCATTCCTGGGCACTGTAAGTGCAGTGATGCCATTAAGAGTATATGGTGCTGGGAGGTTGTCATTACGAACTCCACAGCACCATAATGGCTACACTGAAGACTGAGAAGTTTGGTATCAAACTTCTCAGCACATTAAACCCACACTGATGCCAGTGTGGGGTTTAATGTAAAATGCACGACAGAGGGTAACTTAGAGTTGCCCCCTGAACCTAACCTACAATCCACGTCCTGTCTGAGGGGCTGCCTAGGCTGCCACCCAGCAGACATGTTGCTGGACCCCTGGGTAGA
Organism: Calotriton arnoldi; assembly: GCA_963921515.1. Classification (NCBI taxonomy): domain Eukaryota; kingdom Metazoa; phylum Chordata; class Amphibia; order Caudata; family Salamandridae; genus Calotriton; species Calotriton arnoldi. The sequence continues at coordinate 2,231,307 of CAWUFW010001027.1, read as the reverse complement.
GAGCCATCCGCTCTCCCGGGCCTGCAACAATGCACGTCCTGGGCGAGGTGCTAGGCCTCCTCCCCCTGGATGGGCAGGGGGAAGCTTCAAAGGCATTCCGCCTTTGTGAGCTTCCCCAGACCACTTGCTGTACTCAGCAACTGGTCCCCACTGGTTCTAGCCCCCACTCTGGCGGGAAGACTGGCGGGAAACACCAAGGGAGGAAAGGGGGTGTGCCAGCCTCTGCCAACCCCACCCCTCAGGTGGGGGAGGCGAGGTGAAGCACATCTCCGGGCTCTCGCCATCTTGAAGATGGGGAGCCCTACCCAATCAGGACTAGGCTCCTGCCCCCCTCCCACTGGAGAGTGGCAGGATAGGGGGTGTGTACCCACCCCAGGGAAGGGACCCATTGGTCCCTGCCCGTTACCTACCTGTAACGCCCCTAAATCTAGTATTTAGGGGCACCCTGAACCTTCCTTCCTTAGATCCCGAAACCAGCAAGAGGAACAAGAAACAAGAAGACCTGCAGTGCAGCTGCTAACAAGAGGAAGACACCAACTGATTTGGCCCCAGCCCTACCGGCTGTTGACCCTCGAACCTGCTCCTGCTAAACCCCAGCGTCTCCAGTGGTCAGCAACCTCAAAAACCCCAGAGGACCGGACTGCCTTGTGACGCTAAGAAGACTGGGACTCCCACGAGCAGTGGTACTGCTCAAAAGCAAGTTACAAGCCCCTGGCATCAGCCAGGAACCGCGAACCCTGCACACTCTGCACCCGCCAAGCCTGGCCTGTGCTGGAGTGAACAAAGACCTCGAGGACGTCCTCCCGGCGACTGTGACCCCAAATCCAGCACCCAAGGACCCACCTCGACGCTCCTGACGACGCCTGCAGCCTCAGAACCAGGGACCCCTCCAACCGCGACCAGCCGAGGGTAAGATTTCCGACGCCTAAAGACACCCCTGCACCCGGCGCCCCACGGCCTCCTGTGCCCAACTCCTGGATGCCTACCCTTCCTACAGCTTCCCAACTTACCTCTCGAAGTGGTGGTCGCACCTGAAGAATCTTCGTCCCCGAGCTTGCAGCCTTTGTTCGTTCTTGAGCTCCTCCATTGAATAACATTGGGCGCCTGACGGCTCAAAAGCACCCTGCACCCAGCCGCCCGAGTGCCCCTGGCAGTGCAACCTCTACTCTAATCCTCTTCCCCATTTGCCCTGAGCAAGTGACCAGGAGCCCAGCTCCCACAGCCGCGTGGCCTGCTTGCCAGCAGCCACCAACCAAAGGCCCCCTGCCTTCCAAAGGATAACATTGCGCCTACTCACTCTGCACCCGGCCGCCCCTGTGCCGCTGAGGGTGTAACAACTGTACCTACCTGACCCTGGGAGACCCCTGAGTCTGTGCCCAGAACCTTAACTCTGCCAGTTGAGTACTTACCCAAAAGCCGTTAACTCACTTTTCTTCCATAGGGTAACATTTACTGGTTTCACTTGGAAATTCTTCTAAGTGTGGAGTTTTGAAACTTTAAAATATTCATCTAAAATCAGCCGAATCACAAACGAAAATACTCACCTGTTATCAGGAGAGGTGCCCAGCACTGACCCTGAAAAGTAATTGTAACTGTACTTACCGGTAACTTGAATTTCCTTCCATAGGATAACATTGCCTGGTTTTTGCTGAAAAAGTTTCTAAGTGTCGATTTTTGAAACCTACAAATATTTGCTAAAAATTGCCTGTGTGACATAAACGCATTCTTTCAATTGTTTACAGGAGATGCACCAGTGCTGGATCCAGGATCCAACACTGAGTAAGAAAAAGTAACGATAACACTACTTACCTGCTAAGTGAATTTCCTCCCATAGGATAACATTGGTGATTCTATGTGAAAAAGTTTCTAAGTGTCAACTTTTAAAATACAATAATATTCCTTAAAAATCACAACTGTAACCAAAACGCTTTTACTCAACTGTTTACAGGAGATGTCCCAGGACTGAATCTAGGATCCAGTCCTGTGGTAAGAAAAGTAATCCAAAAAGTAATCTATTGCATTTAACTAGAAATTCCCATTGAACTCAATGTATCATTGTGTTTGAAATTGTGTTGCCTAATGCAACAACTGTAACTACTGTGTTCAAAAGTCTATTGCCTATTGAAAGTATTCAACTACAGCATTTGATTCTGAGAAAGTATTTTGATACCTATTGTGGGTTCTAAAAATAAAACTATATATTTTTATATACAAAACAATTGGCCTAGAGTTCAGTTCTTGAGTGTGTAATGTAATGTAAGATATATTTGTACCGCGCAACTGTCACCCCAAGGGTATCCTGGCGCTGAGACTGACCAAAAGATGTATGGATGCAAAACAGACTGACAAATAGCCCGGCCTGCATTGAGTGATAGCTCAAAATTAATCCTCCCTTGGGAAAAGCCATGTCTTCAGCTTTTTCCTGAATGGTAGCAGTTCCTGAGTTTGTCTTATGTCTACAGGGAGGTCGTTCCAGAGCTTTGCCGCCGCAACGCATAAAGGCTCTCCCGCCAGTTCTTGTTTTTGTATCTCGTCATGATCACCAAATTGGTGTTTGCTGACCGGAGATTCCTTTTTGGGGCATACCATTTAAATTTATCTTGCAGAGGTTTCGGGCCTAACCCATGGATTGCCTTAAACACTATACATAGTGATTTGAACTTGATCCTCTGGCCAATTGGCAACCAATGAAGGTCCTTCAAAGCCCTCGATGTAGATGACCTACGATGCTTATTGAGAGCCAATTTGGCAGCTATAGATTGGATCCTCTGGAGCTTCAAAATCAGTGAGTTTGGAGCCCCCAAATAGAGAGAGTTACAGTAATCCAATCTACTCAGTATCACTGCTCTCACCACCTCTGACCTGGTGTTAGTAGGAAGGAGTGGAAGGATTGTGCGTAATGCTCTGATCAGAGAGAGACAGGTGCCCACTAGCTTATTAACTTGAGTCTCCAGCTGAAGGTCCTCATCCAGCATAACTCCCAGGTTGCGCACTGTTTTGTTTGGTGTCAAAGGTTTATCAGTAGGAGAGAGCCTAAATTCCAAGTGAAGTGGGCGAGCAACTTTGGCAGTGGAGCAGACTACCATCTCGGTCTTATCTCCGTTAAATTGCAGGGAATTATGTCTGAGCCATTTTGTAGTACTCTGCATACATTCCTGAAAAGTGTGTGAGACCATTTGCTGACTGAGTGTGTACAACAAATGCTTTACACTGTCCTCTGATACTGCCTTACTGCTCGACCAAGCTACCACTTTAGAGAGTAAGGTTATATCTGAAAGAGACACGTTAGTGACAGATTCTTTACCTTAGAATATCCCCAGGCGTCAGGCTGGATCCGGAAAGTTTTTGCGTAGCAGTACCCTTGCGCGTCGGTAGGCGGCGTCGTGCGGCTCCGTGTCCGTCGTCGGCGTCGTGATCGCCGGGATGACGTCGCGGGCAGTACTTAGACGCCGCCCCTGCGCGCTGACGTCAGTTCTTCTTTTTCCGCGCCAGTAAGCGCAGATCCGGGAAGAGCAGTGCCCTAGTCAATTTTTGACTAACTTTTTTGTGAATTTTTTCACTGTTTCTTTTCGAGTCTTCCACTCCTAGGTGTCGTAGGGATGCCCGGCTTCAAGCCATGCGACGCCTGTGGTCGAATGGTGTCGATCACAGACCCGCATCTGGAGTGTCTCTTCTGTCTCGGCCGAGACCACGACACGAAGTCGTGCCCTGACTGCCGGAAACTTCACCCGAAGGCTTTGTGAGAGCGGTCTCGAAAGCTACTCGAGGTCCGGCAGTCGGCTCCGCGCCGCACCAAGCCCCGGTCCCGGGAGAGGTCGAGGGGCCGGTCGCGGAGTCCCCGCCGGTCGTCGGAGTCCAAGTCTTAACGCTCCTCGGGTAAGTCGAAGCACAAAAAGTCTAAGAAGTGTCATCGCTCTAAGACTTCGCCTCGCCGGTCTTGCGACTCGGCTGAGGCCCCAGTCGGCCTCGCGACTCGGCTGAGGCCCCAGTCGGCACCGTCCCCGCGGCCCCGGACGTGCCTATGGAGCCGCCCCCGCATTACCCGTCCTTTCAGGTTTCGGGGGCGACTCCGGCCGAAATACAGGAATTCCTGTCGGCCATGGCCCGCCTCTTCGGGCCTCAAGGTCCCTCCGGTGCGCCTTCGGGCCCCGCGGGCCCTGATGGGGTTGCTCCGGCGTCGCCGACGACGCCGTTCCCGGCGCCGCCTGTCCCACCAGCCTTCATCCCGGCCTCGGCTCCGGCCTCGATCCCGGCTCCGGTGGTGCCGCGACCCCCATCGACGCCGGTTGACCTAACTACTCCGACGCCGATGTCCCCGGTGCCGTTCCTGACGCCGTCCGGGGCGTCGGTCCCCGGCTCTCTCCGGCTCTGGACATGGAGCCGGACCGACGTCGCCCGGCGCCGGCTCCGGCGCCGATGAGACCTTGGGTCCCAAATGTCCCTCCTCCTCCATATTTTGAACCTGAGGAGGACCAAGAGAGCTGGGAGGGGTCCGAAGACCCTCTCACACAACAATGTGAGTATGATCAGGACTGGGCTGAGGAACTTGGGGATGCCAGTGGTCTAGACACCTCCCCTGACACTGGCATGCTGTCTCCTCCCGTGGCTACGGAGGAGGGAGCTAATTTCGCAACGGTGTTGCGTAGAGCAGCTGGAGCCTTACGTCTCCAATTGCCTACTGTGGCTGTCAGGACTAATCTCCTGACGGAAGTGCTTCAGCCGGCAGCTTCCTCCTCGGAGACTGTGCTGCCGTTTAATGATGCACTCACTGACGTTCTTTTGGGCGCCTGGTCCAAGCCCACCACAGGGGCTCCTGTGGATAGGAACGTGGCCCGACGCCATTGCCCTGCTCCGGGCGACCCCTTGTTTCTCTCCCAACATCCCACCCCCGAGAGCTTGGTTGTCCAAGCCTCTGCCTCCCAAACCGCCTTCCCTACCGCCCCTCCGGATAGGGAATCCAAACGCCTGGACCAATTTGGGAAGAAGGCTTTTTCTTCCTCCAGTGCTGGCTTGCGGTCCGTCAACACCGCTTGCCTTTTGGGCTGATCTACCCACTCCCTGTGGGATTCGGTGGCGGCTGTTTTGCCACAGTGTTCTGAGGAGGTCCAGACGCTGCTTACCCGCGCCATTGCGGAAGGAAGAGATGCGGCTAAATACACCATACGTTGTGGCCTTGATACCGCCGACTCGCTGGGCAGATCGCTTGCAACGACGGTGGCGCTACGTCGCCACGCCTGGCTAAGAACAACTGGTTTCTCGGGTGATGTCCAGAATACACTCATGGACATGCCCTTTGATGGAGTCGGTCTTTTTGGTTCCAAAGCAGACCATGCGCTGGAGCGGTTTAAGTCCCTGGGCCTTTCTGTTGTACGCCCTCTGCTCACCTCTGCTTTTCGCCCCTTTCGTGGCCACGGAAGGGGCGCCCAGTCACGTCAGCTGCCCAGCCACCGGCCCGCGCAGCAAGCGTCTTCGCGTGGCCGAGGACGTGGATACCGCCGTGGCGGTTCGGGCAACCAGCGTGCGGGTCAGGCCACTACCTCTAACCCGTCCGCGGCCTCCAAGCCCTCCTAGTCCTTCCTTTCACGTGCACAGCACGCCAGTAGGGGGCAGGGTCCGCCATCACCTTCACCACTGGCGTCCCATCACCTCGGACAGGTGGGTCTTGGACATTGTCCGAAGGGGCTACTCCCTCCCCTTCGAGATCACCCCCCCAGCCATGCCGCCTCAATTCCACCGCATGTCAGGGGATCACTTGGTGCTTCTGCAGAAGGAAGTCACGGCCCTCTTGGCCAAGAGGGCCATCGAGCATGTTCCGACCCCAGAAGTAGGGCGTGGTTGCTACTCCCACTACTTTCTGGTGCCCAAAAAGGACAAGGAGGACATGCGTCCTATCTTGGACCTCCGGAACATCAATCCCTTCCTCCGGAAGGAGAAGTTCAAGATGCTCACCCTAGCTCAGGTCTTCACTGCCCTCGACCCTGCAGACTGGTTGGTAGCGTTGGACTTGCAGGACGCTTATTTCCACATCCCCGTCCTGCCGGCCCACCGGCGTTAGCTACGGTTCACGGTAGGCCTAGAGCATTTTCAGTTCACTTTGCTCCCCTTTGGCCTTACAAGTGCCCCTCGGGTGTTCACGAAAGTGATGGCGGTGGTCGCAGCTCATCTGCGCCGGGCAGGGGTTCCAGTCTTCCCCTACCTCGACGACTGGCTGCTGAAGGCGGGCTCGTCCCAGGCAGTCGTCTCCCACCTCCAGACTACGGCCGAACTCCTGCACTCGCTGGGGTTCTCCATCAATGTGCCAAAGTCTCATCTGATTCCTTCTCCACAGCTCCTTTTCATCGGAGCAGTTGTGGACACGACGCAGTTTCGGGCCTATCCTCCCGAACGGCGAGTCCGGGATATTCAGGCTATGATTCCAATCTTTCAGCCTTTATCCTGGGTTTCGGTACGGATGACCCTGAGGCTGCTGGGCCTCATGGCCTCCTGCATCCTGCTGGTCGATCATGCCAGATGGCATATGCGGGCTCTGCAGTGGGACCTGAAGTTCCAGTGGGCGCAGCACCAGGGCAACCTGTCCGATCACGTCCAGATCTCGGAGGGGCTGCAAAACAGTTGCAGTGGTGGCTCTCGAACCGGCAATGGGTCATGGGCAGATCGCTCTCCCTTCCCCAGCCAGAGCACACAGTTGTGACGGACGCGTCCCTTCTGGGATGGGGCGGTCACATGGGAGAGGCGGAGATCAGAGGCCTCTGGTCTCCGGGCGGAGTCCCGGCTCCATATCAACCTTCTGGAGCTCCGGGCGATCCGACTTGCACTCAAGGCATTCCTTCCCTCTGTCAAAGGGAAGGTAGTGCAGGTGTTCACAGACAACGCCACCGCCATGTGGTACTGCAACAAACAAGGCGGGGTGGGGTCGTGGACCCTCTGTCAAGAGGCTCTGCGCCTCTGGACATGGCTGGAACATCAGGGCATGTTCCTGATGGTTCAACACCTGGCAGGTTCCCTGAACGCCAGGGCGGACGAACTCCAGCCGCAGGTGCATGATGGATCACGAATGGCGTCTTCACTCGGAAGTGGCGCAAGGTCTCTTTCTGCAGTGGGGAGAGCCTTGGTTAGATCTATTCGCCACCGAAGAGAACGCGCAATGTCATCAGTTCTGCGCGTTGGAATTTCCAAGGCGGCACTCGCTCGGCGACGCTTTTCGTCGCGAGTGGAGTTGTGGTCTGTTGTACGCCTTTCCGCCTATACCACTTCTACCCAGAGTGTTGAAGAAGATTCGGCGCGACCGGGCCCAAGTCATCCTTGTGGCTCCGGACTGGGCTCGAAGAGTTTGGTATCCCGAGCTACTCAGTATGAGCGTCGATCCCCCGATCTGTCTGCCTCTTCGGGAGGATCTTCTGTCGCAGCAGCAGGGGACGGTCCTCCACCCGAACCTGTCCAGCCTCCACCTGCTTGCGTGGAGATTGAGCGGCGGCAGTTGATTCCTTTCGACTTGCCTCCCGAAGTTTGTGATGTGATTCTGGCAGCCAGGCGTCCCTCCACTAAGGTGGTATACGCCTGCAGGTGGAACAAGTTTGTGGCATGGTGCACAGCAAAGGCTGTGAATCCCCTCTCTGCCCCTCTTTCTGAGGTTCTTCTGTTCCTTCTTTCACTGGCCCAACAGGGTTCTGCCCTGGGTACCATCAAGGGCTATCTTTGTGCCATTTCGGCCTTCCTCAGGCTTCCTGATCAGCCCTCCCTTTTCAAGTCCCCTGTTAACAGGTTTCTAAAAGGCATTACACACCTGTTCCGTTTGTGATGCCTCAGTGGGACTTGAACTTGGTTCTTACCTTTCTCATGTGCGCTCCCTTTGAGCCTCTACATAACTGTCCTCTTCGTCTTCTGACTCTGAAGACAGCCTTTCTGGTGGCCATCACCTCCGCTCGGCGGGTGAGTGAGCTCCAGGATCTATCATGCAAACCTCCCTTTCTGTCTGTCCATCCAGACAAGGTTGTTCTTAGGACGCGTCTGTCCTTCTTGCCAAAGGTGGTTACTGCCTTCCACATTGGGCAGACCATCACTTTGCCCACCTTCTTTCCGCCTCCGCATCCTTCCAGAGAGGAAGAGAGGCTCCACCGTCTGGACCCAAAACGTGCGCTTTCCTTTTATATTAACCGCACACAACACTTCCGGGTGGATGACCAGCTCTTTGTTGGCTACGTGGGCGCCAAAAAGGTCGGGGCGGTGCACAAGAGAACCATCTCCCGCTGGGTAACCTTGTGTATCAAAGCCTGCTATTCTTTGGCTAAGAAGGAGCCTCCTGTTGGGCTGCGTGCCCATTCCACCAGGGCAACGGCTGCTACCACGGCTTTGGGCCGCGGTGTTCCGCTGCAGAATATCTGTCAGGCAGCTACGTGGGCCTCGCTGCACAAGTTTACCAAGCATTACTGCCTTGACAGTCCGGTCCGGAGGGACGGCTTCTTTGGCCGTTCTGTCCTCCGGGACTTCCTTGTCTGATCTTTGTTCGCAGACCCACCACCGGGGTTGGTATTGCTGGGGTATCTATTCTAAGGTAAGGAATCTGTCACTAACGTCTTTCAGATGCACAAGTTACTAACTTGTGTAACGATATATCTGTAAGAGACAGTAGTTAGTGACAGATTCCTTACCGCCCCACCCATCCTCCCCGTTCTGCGAACTGATTTCTAGGGTTAAGGACATCCCTTTCAGGGTCCTAGTATTTTTCAGACACCTTTGTCAGCTTCTTGCATGGCTCTGCGTTCCTGGCGCGGAAAGTAGTGTACAGAACTGACGACAGCGCGCAGGGGCGGCGTCTAAGTACTGCCCGCGACGTCATCCCGGCGATCACGACGCCGACAACGGACGCGGAGCCGCACGACGCCGCCTACCGACGCGCAAGGGTACTGCTACGCAAAACTTTCCGGATCCAGCCTGACGCCTGGGGATATTCTAAGGTAAGGAATCTGTCACTAACTACTGTCTCTTACAGATATATCGTTACACAAGTTAGTAGCTTGTGCATTAGTACTCGTAGCACCCCAGTGGGCCAGACAGACTTGGTTCTCTCAGATAATGGAAATAACTCAAGGAGCAATGCACAAGCTTCCAAAAAGAAAGGACATCTTAACAATGCAGAACGGAAAGGTGCTACACTCAGAACCAGAGAGCCTAAGCCTGGCAGCATCGCTCCTGAGGACTTGGAGTTTGCGCACCTCAAGCTACCAGAGAGCACAATGGCAGTACTCGGAGGCGAGGGCCTACAACAAGGAAGTGTTACACAGCAAAATGGAAAAGATTCTCTCAATGGTGCCTTAAGGAAAAACTTTCAAAGAAAATCACAAAGGAATCAACAGTGCTAAAATACTTAACATATTTACTACAAAGTAAACTAAGCTACACATCTATAAGGGTACAATTAGCGGCTATTGTAGCGTACACAAGAGGAGAAACAGGGAAGAGTTTTTTCACATCCCACTTGGTCAAGAGATTTCTAGAAGGAGCAAAGAGAATAGCACCTCCCAAGAGGATGCCACCACCGGCATGGAACCTCAATGTGGTACTCGCGCAAATGATGAAAGCACCATTTGAACCACTGCATAAAGCTACGCTACATATGCTCACACTAAAGACTGCGTTTTTAGTTGCTATTACATCACTACCGAGAGTAAGTGAATTACAAGCGCTAACACTACAAGAGCCCTACTTCCAGACACATAACAGAATGGTCATGAGAACTGACCCACAGTTTATGCCAAAGGTGGTATCAAGGTTCCACATAAACCAGACGATACAAATACCAAGCTTTTTTCAAAAGCCAATATCACAAGCAGACAGGACATTACACACCATAGACGCAAGAAGAGCGGTCATGTATTACATAGAAAGAACCAAAGAATACAGAAAAACAAAACAATTCTTTGTATCATTTGCCAACAGTTTTCTCGGAAGACCGGTGACAAAGAATACCATTGCAAGATGGATTGCACAGGCCATAAAGTTATGCCACAAACAGGCAGGTCAAACATTGCAAGGAGCACCACATGCTCACTCAACAAGGAAAAAGGGAGCAACAGTTGCTTTTCTGGCAAATACTCCTATTCAAGACATTTGCCAAGCAGGAACATGGTCTTCAGTACACACGTTCACAAAGCACCACTGCGTGGATATTCAAATGAATAAAGAAGCACAAGTAGGACAAAAGGTCTTACAACATATATTCACAAACCAACGCTCATCTTCCACCCAACCACCACAAGACTAGCAAAGCGCTACAAAGACTATGCACAGCATAGTGAATCCAGAAAAGATTCACGCTGCAAAACAGTGTTCGAGGCATGTGAGCTGCAGAGCTCACACTGTGCATTAGATCGCCATCTGGTGTTGGGCTCGGATGCTTGCACTTTGTTGTTGTCTTCGAAGAAGTCTTTGTAGTCATGTGATAGGTGACTCCTCTTTTGGACAATAGTGCGCATGGGCATCGACTCCATCCTCAGATTGTTTTTTTCCGCCATCGGGTTCGGATGCAACTTCGACACTCCGGTTCGAAACTTCGTTTTCAACGTTTTTCACACTTCACGACTTGATATCGACATCTCGACGTCCCTTCCTCGATCTCCTTTCCAGCCGTCGACGCGGGCCGTTGGGCCCATCGACGCCGTAAGGCCTACTGCCCATGGAAAGGACGCCCTTCCGAAAATGCCCCCAGTGTGGAGCAAAGTTCCCCCACAGTGACCACCACCAGGTCTGTAACCTGTGCCTCTCACCTGACCATAACGAGGCCACCTGTCCAGCCTGCGCTTCCTTCCGCTCCAAAAAGACTATTCGCGATCGTCGAGCTCGAAGGCACATCATGGCGCAACGGTCCGCTCCGGAACTCGTCAATATCTTCGATGAGGGTCCCGATGTTCCGGAGGAAGATTCCGAAGACCTCACTATCGTCTCGGAGGCAGAGGACTCAGACGGTTCCATCACTCCAGGGCAACGAGTGAGTACTACTGCCCCTGCCCCAACCCCACCTGCAAAAACGAAGGCACCGGTCAACACTTCGCCTGCGGGCCCCAGTCGCGACCGTAAACGTGCTTCGGACGCCCCGCCTTCCGGCTCGGCGCCGAAGAAAAAACTAAAGCCTTCCGGCTCCTCGGCACCGACCAAACCACACGTGTCCGTTCCACCGGCACCTTCGGCGCCGAAACCGAAAGAACACCCGGCGCCGAAATCCGGTTCGGTCCCAAAATCCGCCTCTAAGCATGCGGATAACTCTGCGCCGAAACCCAGGCTCCACGATACAGCCCCTAAACCGAAGCTGTTCGAGCCGATAGCTAAGCCGAAGGATTCCCCTACGCCTTCTAACACAAAAGAACATCCAAAGAAGCCATCACCGCGCTCGGAACCGAAAAAGTCGGCGCCGAAGCCAAATATTCAGGAGGAGGAACTGTTTCGACCGGATCCCATCGATCCTAATCAACACAAAATACATATTAATCCTAAAACTGGACATATCTCCTCTGTGCCACGCCACAAGCCTGTCCCTACAAACAAGGACTCTTCTACTTCCCCTATGCCTCCTTCTCCTATACCTCTATCTAACACCCCTCCTCTCCACATCCCTGTTACACCGCCTCAGCCTGTAACTTCTCCCCCACATGAATATCAAGACGACATGGGGTATGGTGATCACCCTGATAATCTACTTCTAGACCCAGATAACCCACCACAGGACGACTGGGGCTACAACGACCCCATAGATCCTACAGACCTCCCCAGCCCTCCACCTTATCCCACAAAACCATCTCCACCAGATCACATTGGTTTTGGACAACTCATCCACAGGGCTGCTGTCTTTCACGGGGTGCATATAAACACCAACCAACCAGAGGAAGATTTCCTTCTAGACACCTTTGAACAGTCTCAAAAAACTGTTCAAACTTTACCTATGATCAAAGGTGTCATTAAACATGCCCCTGAAATATTTAACGACCCTGTAAGGGCCAGAAACCGTAACCCTAGAATAGATAAAAAGTATAGACCTGCCCCTGATGACCCTGCCTACATCAAAGGTCAGCTCCCTCTTGACTCCCTGGTCGTCTCTAATGCTCGTAAACGAGCTAATTCCCAAACTTCAGGGGATGCTCCGCCCCCTGATAAGGAGTCAAAATTGTTGGATTCATCTGGCAAACGTGTAGCTGCGCAGGCCACCAACATCTGGCGCATAGCTAACACCCAGGCACTACTAGCTAGGTACGATAGGGCCCACTATGATCAGCTAGAGACCCTATTGCAACACCTACCTGATCAGTACAAAACACAGGCCACTGACCTCATTCAAGAGGGCAAACTTATTTCAAATGCCTCCATTAAGTGCGCCCTCGATGCAGCCGACACCGCCGCTAGGTCCGTCAACACTAGCGTACTCATCAGACGGTACGCCTGGCTCCGCATTTCAGGTTTTAAGCCAGAAGTCCAAACTACCATCTTAAATCAGCCATTTAACCAAAACCAACTCTTTGGTCCTGCTGTTGACACAGCACTAGAAAAAATGAAAAAGGACACTGACACTGCCAAGTCAATGGGGAGCATTGCAGTCCCGCAACAACGTGGCTCCTTTCGCCGCTCCTTCTACAGAGGGGGCTCTAGGAACACCACCACAGACAATTCCTCTTCATATAGAAGCACCACCCAAACCTCTCCCAGTAGAGGATACTTTAGAGGTGGTTACAGAGGCAACAACACTAAGGGCAGAGGTCGAGGTAATAACACCCGTACCTCCACCACTCCTAAACAGTGACTTCCCTCCACTTCCCCCGACCACACCACCCCTGTCGGGGGACGGCTATCACAGTTCCTACCTGTCTGGAACTCCATTACAACAGACAGGTGGGTGAGACAAATTATCCAACATGGCTACTGCCTGGAACTAACAGCTCCCCTCCCCCCACATACCACCCAAGCAGCGTCCAATGTCTGCAGACCATCTTACGCTTTTACAGCAAGAGGTACTTTCCCTGCTTCAAAAGCACGCCATAGAGCCAGTTCCTCTACTACAGCAGGGCACAGGGGTTTACTCCCTGTATTTCCTAATCCCCAAGAAGGATGGCACTCTAAGGCCTATTTTGGACCTCAGACCCCTCAATCAGTATATACATTCAGATCATTTTCACATGAACACTCTCCAGCAAGTGCTTCCCTTACTACAACAACAAGACTTCCTTGCCACATTAGACCTCAAGGACGCCTACTTCCACATTCCCATACATCCTGCTCACAGGAAGTATCTAAGGTTCGTACTCAATGGACAGCACTACCAGTTCAAAGTACTTCCATTCGGAGTCACCACTGCTCCAAGAGTGTTTACCAAATGCCTTGCAGTAGTAGCAGCGCACCTACGAAGACAACAAATACATGTCTTCCCATACCTGGACGACTGGCTCATCAAAGCCAGATCATTCAACCAGTGTGTTCAACACACTCACCAAACAATACAAACATTACACAACTTGGGGTTCACAGTAAACTATACCAAGTCGCACCTTCAGCCTTCCCATATACTTCAATATCTGGGAGCCACAATAAACACTTCCACTGCTCTAGCCTACCCCAGCCCAGCCAGGATAGCCAGTATACAAACCCTTGTCCCTAGGTTTCAAATACAACACTCTCTCCCAGCCAGAGTGTTTATGCAGCTAATCGGCATGATGGCATCTTGTATTTTCATCGTCCCTTATGCGAAACTTCAAATGCGTCCTCTACAGGAGTGCCTAGCGCGCCAATGGAACCAGGCTCACGGACATCTTACAGATCTGGTGTTGGTGGACAGCCGCACACATCGCTCTCTGCAGTGGTGGAACACCAAAAATTTGTCCAAAGGGCAGCCGTTCCTAGAGCCGGTTCCACAAATAGTACTAACCACGGACGCATCACTCACAGGATGGGGAGCACACCTGTTAGATCATACAACACAAGGCAAGTGGACCACTCAACAAAAGCTGCTCCACATCAACCACCTGGAGTTACTAGCTATATTCCTAGCTCTCAAATCTTTTCAACTCCACGTACAAAACAAGGCTGTCCTGATCCGAACAGACAACATCACAGCCATGTACTATATACAAAAACAGGGGGGACACACTCTCCACAACTGTCCCAACTGGCACAGGACATTTGGAGGTGGGCCATTCCACAAAACATATACCTTCTAGCAGAACACCTACCAGGGGTTCACAATCAGATTGCCGATCTGTTAAGTCGACAGATACAACAGATTCACGAGTGGGAACTACATCCACAAGTTCTTCTACCTTTTTTCCAGATGTGGGGCCAGCCAGACATAGATCTGTTCGCCACACACCAAAACGCAAAATGCCCAACCTTCGCCGCCAGGTTTCCACACCCGCAGTCCCAGGGCAATGCGATATGGATGAACTGGTCTGGCAGATTTGTGTATGCTTTTACACCGCTACCACTGATCCCACTTGTAGTACGCAAGCTCCGACAACAGTCTCTAAAAATACTAGTAGCTCCCACATGGGCACGCCAACCGTGGTTCACCACACTACTAGAACTATCGGTAGTCCCATACCAAAGACTACACCTCTCCCCATCAATGCTAACGCAGAGCCATGGAGAGATAAGGCACCCAGATCCATCTCAACTGAACCTTGCGATTTGGCTCCTGAAGTCCTAGAATTCTGTTACCTTAACCTACCGCCAGACTGTATGAACATTATTAAAGAGGCTAGACGCCCAACTACCAGAGCCTGCTTTGCAGCAAAATGGAAAAGATTCGCTATTTACTGCACTAACAATCATATCCAACCATTACAGGCCTCCACCCAAAACATCATTTGCTACTTGCTACATTTGCAAAGATGTAATCTTGCATACTCATCCATACGTCTGCACCTCGCAGCCCTTGCTGCTTACTTACAAAACAGGCAACACTTATCACTGTTTAGAGTCCCCGCCATTAAAGCCTTTATGGAAGGCCTTAAGCGGATCATACCTCCCAGATTACCACCTTCCCCAGTGTGGAATCTTAATATAGTACTTACCAGGCTCAAGGGACCACCTTTTGAACCCCTACATAAATGTGAACTTCAATTCCTTACATGGAAAGTTGCGTTCCTGATTGCAATAACTTCTCTCAGGAGAGTCAGTGAGATACAGGCTTTAACTATACAAGAGCCCTTCTTACAAATACATCATAATAAAATAGTTCTCAGGACAAACCCAAAATTCCTTCCCAAAGTCATTTCGCCTTTCCACCTTAACCAATCGGTAGAACTACCCGTGTTCTTCCAAAACCCAGATTCCGTGGCAGAAAGAGCTCTCCACACCCTAGATGTCGAGAGCCCTTATGTATTACATTGACAAAACCAAGTCTTTTCGCAAAACCAAACAATTGTTTGTAGCTTTCTCTCCACCACACAAGGGTAATCCCATCTCAAAAGCCGGGGTTGCAAGGTGGATTGTTAAATGTATCCAAATCTGCTACCAAAAAGCCAAACGCACATTATCAGTTCCCCCTAGAGCGCACTCAACACGCAAACTAGGGGCTTCCATGGCATTCTTAGGGAACATTCCCTAGAAGACATATGTAAGGCAGCCACATGGTCTACAATACACACCTTCACTAAACACTATTGTGTTGATGTGCAAGCCAAGCAACAAGCTTCAGTGGGCCAAGCTGTCCTTAAAACCCTTTTTCAAACTACTGCAACACATACAGGTGACCACCGCTAGGGAGATACTGCTGTACAGTCTATGCACAGTGTGAGCTCTGCAGCTCACATGCCTCGAACGGAAAATGCTACTTACCAGTATGCATCTGTTCTTGGCATGTAGAGCTGCAGATCCTCACACGCCCACCCACCTCCCGGGACCTGTATGTGTTCCAGTCCTATCTTAATTAGATACACACACATGGACATCTCTTTCCTTTTCTACTAACTCCATCACTCCCCAATATGGCGAAAAACAATCTGAGGATGGAGTCGATGCCCATGCGCACTATTGTCCAAAGGAGGAGTCACCTATCACATGACTACAAGGACTTCTTCGAAGACAACAACAAAGTGCAAGCATCCGAGCCCAACACCAGATGGCGATCTAATGCACAGTGTGAGGATCTGCAGCTCTACATGCCAAGAACAGATGCATACTGGTAAGTAGCATTTTCCTTCTTACCTCTCGGTGTAGTTTTGCAGCTTGAAGAATTTTCTGGATTCACTAGCGAACCCACCCTCCTCCGTCAAAGATGAGACAGGAGGAAAGGTGAATATAACAAGGACGAACAAGGGGGAAAAAAAAAAAAGAATCCGAAGATGGCGACCAAAGGTAGGAGCTTCCGGAGGAAGCACGTCTACGTCAGAGGAACACCAAATGGTGGTATGTCGACGCCCACCAACTACAAAAAAAAGAAAAAATACAATTCCGGACCCAACCACTAGATGGCGGAATAATGCACAGCATAGTGAATCCAGAAAATTCTTCAAGCTGCAAAACTACACCGACAGGTAAACTATACGTTACCGTTGACAAAGCCATCGTCATAGTCGTCGATGGAGAAACCAGGGTCGACGAAGATACCACTGTCTATGAAGGCTACAAAGGCGCTGTCACAGCCGTCGACTAGGTCACAGCCGTCGATTAGGTCGCAGTCTACTACGAAAATAAAGATAACTGAATTGAAGACTTCGGCGTCAAGTCCACAGTCGACGAAGGCCCCCTCGTCAACGAAGATTTCTTCACCTGCAAAAACGTCAATGACCAGATCATCATCGCAGATGGTTTTTCTGCAGTTGACTGCGGTTGCCCACTTGCAAAGATAAATTACACCAGAACTTACTTCCCCCAGTAAAATTACGCCTCTTACCCACTCATCTCCTTTAGGAGGGAGATTCTGAAGGCCTATTCGGAGATGCATATAGTCTGTCTGACTTACATGTTAAGTGTCAACTGGATGATGAGGAGGAGCAGCAATACTATAGTCAAGCCTATTATGTCCAACCTGAACCAGGCCATCAATTTCCGGAAGAGATGGTTACAATGCCTTCTGCGCTGCTATCAGATCTATAATTTATGCTGGAAGTGTACGAAGGCGCTTCCCACCTTCAGTGCCTGTTAATAAATCTCCACCTCTTCAGATGGGATCCCCAGTTCAGGTATATACTCCTACAGTGCTTTCTGTGCCAAATACTCCGTAGTCTATTCCTCTTCAGGAACAGATCTCTTTGGATGAAGAAAGAGAAGAGGAAAAACTTTGAGATGCAGCCACGGAATGGGACAATTACATGTCTCGATCTGCCTCACCTACACCACCTCCGATACATTCCTCGCCAGAGGACATAGGGGATTTCATAATCTGCTAGAGCATGCAGCGAAAAGATTTGCTCTACCAATGCCTTCTAAACAAGACCACAGCTGACGCCCCAGCGTGCCTCACAGGGCACCCAAAGCTGGATTCCGTAGTCATGCAGGCTGCTCGACGCTGATCAAAAAATCCTGCGGCACCTCTTTCTGCACCTCCTTATAAAGACTGTAGACATCTAGATTCCATTAGCAAACGGTTTTCGGCGATGTCGGCATTGACAGTGAGGGCAGCAAATTCTCTGGGGATCTTAGGGCACTATGATCACCAGATGTGGTCAGACATTGCTCCCTTCATTGACCAGCTGCTGGAGGATGCTAAAGAAGAGGCAAAAAATATGTTGCATGAAGGAGAGAGTGTCCATTGAAATAATAGATTCAGCAATGGACGTCGCCATCACAGGTTTCAGGCAGCTAGCAGGAGCAGCAGTTCTAAGAAGGCAGGGATGGCTCAAAACCACCTCCATTTTGTCCAGAAGTCCAAAATAAGATCTTAGATCTCCTGTATGATGGAGAGGCTCTTTTTGGAAGTCATGTGGAGGAAGCCCTCAAAACCATCAAGGCGGACACAGATACAGTCAAGGCTTTGGGAACGCTGCTGTTCAGGAAAACCCCTTTTCGAGGACCGAAAGGAAGACAGCAGCCATCCTACAGAGGGGGATATCAGCAGAACCGATATCCTTCCTATTCCTCGAATACTTAGTCTTACAGGCCTCAATTCCAACAGACAACCACCTCGGATCAAATAGAGGGAAAACACCACAGGCTGGCAAAGATACTAACCGCAGACAGGCTCTGGCTCCAACTCCTCCTCCACGCTCTCCTCGGTCTTTTCATCCTCAACCCTCGTACCTGGGAGGCAACTTTTCCAAATACCTCCACCATTTGCAAGCCATTACCACAGATCGGTGAGGTCTACGCCTGGTACAATTTGGACACACTCTAGAATTTATCCAAAAACCACCTATGAACCCCCCACAACCCTCCCTCCAGAGGCATCTCAAGGCTCTTCAACAAGAGCACAAGGGCATACTTCGCAAAGGAGCAATAGAGAAGGTCCCACTATCCAGCAGGGGCACATGTTTCTACTCCCGCTTCTTTTTGATCAGAAAGAAGTTAATACAGTGGCAACCAATTTCAGACCTCGGAAACCTCAACCTCTACTTGAAAAAACAATCGATTCGGATGGTCACATTGCAGGAAGTACTGAAGCTCCTAAACCAGCGCGATTTCATGACAACCCTAGACCTCCAAGACTCCTATTTCCAGATACCCATTCACCCAAGACATAGAAAATACCTGAGGTTTATGGTAGCCGGACGCCACTACCAATTCAGGGTGCTGCTGTTTGGTCTTAAGTCCACGCCCAGGATTTTTACAAAGTGCCATGCTCCGTTTGCAGCATTTCTCAGGCAACACCAACAGTCTTTTCATATCTGGACAATTGGCTGATCAAGGCACCTTCCAAGACGGCGAGCGCATCCACAAAGGACTGCACAACTCTCTTCAGACAGTTGGGATTGACTCTCAATGTACAGAAATCCACACAGAATCCATCACAAATAATTGTCTTCCTAGGAGCCAAATTAAACACGGTTTGCTTAAAAGCGTACCCTGCAGAAGAACGACAACAGTGGCTTCTCAAACTCCATCAAAAGAAAAAAGTATCTTTCGGTTCGACTTTACAAATCTGTTGTAATTTACCTCTCTGTATTAATTTCCTCTTTTATTCCCTTTGGCTTGTCCCATTTCCCCCGCTGTGGCATTGCCCAGTTGTACATTCTATGGGAGCCTGCCATGGTATGTTGGACTATTGTCAGTTGAGTCGGAGAGTGGATGGCTGAATAAAGAAGACTCTGCACTTACCTCGTCTTGTCTTCATTTCAAAGATACTTTTCAACACTGGCGACGATTTTCTGTGAAGGGGGCAGTCCAGCCATCTCCCCTTTGTGTGTACCCTCTCTGTTTTCTGGGTAGTGAAGGAGTCATTTCGTCTTCGTTTGAAGAACTTGCTGTGGCAGGTCAGACAGAGACGATGTCCATATTCCTGGGTTTTGAGCACTGTTTTATTTGGTGCCAGCGTGAAGAAATCGTATACGCCAGAGTCCTGTCATCTAGTTTGTGCCTTCATTAATTTCTAGCGAAGTGTATTGTCGTTGCAGAGGGAATCTGAGGTGAGGCTTCTTCGTAGTGCCTTGCTGGATCTCGAAGAGGGGCTTCGTCTGTTGCCGGATGCAGTTTCTGTTCCGAGTCTCTGCAGCTGTGTGCCTGTGCGAGACAGCGTAGGAAGTGAAGTTCTCCTCAGCTGGGGTTGTCTTACGGCTCTGCATGTGTAAATGAGCCCTTGGAGGAGTTTCTCCACACGGAAGCGCTTTGGAGTCTTGAAGCCGGGGATGTGTGGAACTGCTGACAAACAGTTCTGTGGTGTCGCATTTGCACGCAAGTATCTAGGGTCTAACCTGCCCTGTGCTAGTTTCCTGCCTGATAGACTTAGGAATGCCGTTTTGAGTCCTATTTTTTGTACTGTGCCTGTCAGACCCTGGTCCTCCTCTGGTGTCACAGTAATCTTTTTCAAGAGCTTCTCGGTGATGCACACCATTTTTGAGTGACTTTTGTTGTTGTTTTGTTAGTGCCATCCTCTCTCCATCTATTCTACAGCAGTGATACACACCCAGTGTGCTTTGCTTGGCTTATTTTCTAGTGTTGGTTTTCTTTGTTGGCTGCTGCAAGCATGAGTCGCCTCCTTCATCTCTGAATGATATAGGTGAACCAGATATGCATTGGAAAGACTGCATTAAACTATTCTAATCTTATTTAACGTTCACAGCATTACGTAAACATATCCTATTACATAATTTGGGTGTATATGGTCTGAAGATTTGAGCCTTTGCCTGAAACTGATAATGCTGGACAAGAGGAGCAAGATGTGCTGGATATCAATGGTACCACTCTGCTTAAGTTAGAAATACATTTTGGTGACAAAGTAAATGTGGTATTACCACGTCGCAAGTTGTTTTGTAAGGTGCAAGGGAAACAAGAATCTATAACTAATTAAATTGCAGCTCTGAGGGGTCTGAGTAAGTTGTGTGATTTTGGTAGCCTCACAGATTTGTTAATTGGTGATCAGCTAGTACGTTGTACGAATAATGCGTATATCCAAGAAAACTGTTGGCTAAAAATCTCGCTCGGAGGCCATTTCCATTGCACAATTAGTGGAACACACAGCTAAGTACATCAAGGAGATGAAGATTCCTAGTGAAGTAGTTGCAAACGTTCATGAGTGTGTGGTTGAGAGTGAAGTTTGTAAGGTACAGAGTAAGAGAGGATTCCTGGTAAGTTTCCTTTGGGTTAAAGGAAGCTTGAGTGTTTCAGATGTGGCAGCAGTAATCTTCTAGCAAATAATTTACAGTGTCATGCAAAAAAATTAACATGTAGGAAATGCAATAGAAGAGGACATTTGGCAAGAGTTTGCAGAGGGGGGGGGGGGGAGTTTTCCAATAGGGAAAATGCTGAGAAAGAGGTTGGACAAGTCAATGAAGTTACCTGTGGATCTCCTAATGAAAAGAAATAGATTTTCCAAGTTAAGGACACTGAAGCAAGTGTAAATTTGGTTTATCCCAAGTGCAAAGTATTTCTCAACAATAATGCAGTGACACTGTATACTGATTCTTGGTCGCCTTTTACCCTGTTGAATCGTTCAGATTTTGCTAGTATGGATTTGGGGGGAAATGTATTACTAGTTAAACCGGACATTTCTCCTACAGGTTATACTAAGGAACCCATACCACTTGTTGGTATGCAGGAAATGCTTATTGAATTTAAAGGCAGATCTACTGTTGGAAAAATGTACATTGTAGAAACTGTTTCAAATCTGTTAGGATGGCAACAGAAAGAGTTGGGTATCATTCTCGATCCTAATAACCAGGAGCAGGTTCTTCTATTGGAGGAAGTCAAAGCTGGTGCAGTGATTTGTGAGGAATTCCTAAATTGTTTTCTGAGAAACTGGGATTACTTCATGATTTCCAATATAAGATCAAGTTAAGAGCAGGAGCCAGGCCTATGGTGCATAAGTCTCGCCCTGTTCCTCTTTTGATGAAGGAACCGTTGGAGAAAGAATTGAACAGGTTGTGTGATATGGGTATCATGCAGCCTATTGATTCTTCAGAGTGGTTGGCTCCGATTGTTATTGCATCCAAGGCTAATGGAGAAGGCATTCATTCATGTGTGGACTTGCGTAATCTTAACGAGAATATCTGGGTTGAAGGATACCCGCTTCCACATATAAATGAGATGCTTAGTACCGTTGGTCAAGCTAGGTACTTCAGCGTTATTGACCTTTCAATGGCTTACCACCAAGTGGACCTCCATCCTGAATCTAGACCTCTGACAGCGTTTATTACACCTCATGGGGCGTTCATGTTTTTGAGAATGCCTTTTGGCCTGGCATCGGCAGCAGCAGTGTTCCAGAAAATAATGCACCAAATCTTAAAAGGTGTTAATAACACACTTTGTTTTCAGGACAATATTTTGGTGTACGGGCCTACAGTAGAATCCTATGTCCACACTCACAGATTGGTATTTAAGAAATTGAAGGATGCTGGATTGACAGTGCAGCAAAGTGTCAGATCCGGGTTAGATCTGTGGATAATCTGTCACACAATATCAGAAGAAGGGTTCAGACCTAAATATAGCTTGCTGTGCTCAGTGAGTGAAGCCCATTATCCTCAGAGTAAAGATGAACTCAATTTTTTTTTGCGGTTGTTGGAATATATGGCAAAATATATTAAGAACTTCTCAAGCAAATGTGAATGCTTACGTGATCTATTGAAAAACAGTAAAGATTTTTTGTGGGAGGATGAGCACAAAAACATAATTGATTCATTGGCATCAGTGTGAGTTTACTGTGCTGGGAAATTTGATACCAAACTTCCCAATTTTCAGTAAAGCCATCATGGTACTGTGGAGTTTGTAATGACAAACTCCCAGCACCATATACTCTTAATGGCATTACTGCACTTACAATGTCTAAGAATTGGCTCAGACATTGTAGGGGTACAGGGCTCATGCACCTGTACCCTCACCGCTGGTATAGTGCACCCAGCTAGAGGGGTGACTGATCTATGGCAGGGCAGTGGGTTGTAGGCATGGCACACAGGGATGTGTGCCATGTCGATTCTTCACTTTGTTCTGCACCAAAACACGCAGTCTGCAGTAGCAGTGTGTGTGTGTGTGTAAAGGTACAGGGCCTCTAAGGGTGGCACAATAAGTGCTGCAGCCCTTAGAGGCCTTTCCTGGCCACAGTGCCCTTGGTACCTGTGGTACCATTTACAAGGGGCTGACCTGTGGCCAGAGAGTGCCAATTGGGTTATGTTTTCAATGCAGTTTTAGGCAAAGAACATAGGCCCTGGGTACCTGTTTGGCAGGAGCCCAGGTTACACTCTAAGTACATCAGCAGTTTAGTAAAAAGTGGGGGCAACCATGCCAAAAAAGAGGGCACTTTCTTACGTTGCCTCAGACAAGGAAGAAGGACCGAAGAGCTGTGCTGAAGCAAGAGGACGACACCGACTGCCTTGGCCCCAGCCCTACCGGACTGTTCCAACCTAGACCTGTCCCAGCGGAAACCCTGCGTGTCCAGCAGCCCCCTAGAATCCAGAGGACCTGCCCTGCCTTCCCTCCAAAGACTGTCTCCTGTGAGCACCGGACTTGCTCAAGAAACCAGACTCTGGCTCCGGCCAAATCTGCGAGTCTGCACCAGACACCCAATTCCTGGGTTTGAGTGGCCCAACACCACGAGTTTGTCTCCCCAGCGATCCTTGCCTGGGATCCTGTGACCCCTGACCTGCCCCAAGCCTCCCGATGACGCCAGCTGCCTCTATCTGGAGGTCCCCCCGACCGGAGCTGGTAAGGAAGTCCGATGCATAAAGACACCCCTGCACCAGACGCCCCACGGCCTTGGGTGGCCCAACTGACGGTGTCCGGGCATCCCCCAGCATCCAAACTCCAAAGTCTTCGTGCTCTAGCCTGCAGTGTTTGTTCTGACTGGAGGTTCCTCATTGAAACCAACAGGGCACCAGATGCCGACCCTGCACCCAACCGCCCCTCTGCTGTGGGTGTACCTTGTGTGCTAACTTGGATCCCCCTGAGCTTAACCCAAGGAGCTTTGCTCCCTCAACCTTGTGGCCTGCCCGAGAGAAGCCACCAACTGATGGCCCCTCTAGCCCCATAGGCTAACATTAGGCCTCAGCACTCTGCACCCGGTTGCTCTAGTGCCGCTGAGGGTACTTTTTGAGTGCATCCTTGACCCTAGGGAACCTTGGTTCTAACCCCAGAAACTCAACCCTCAAGACCATTTACTTACCTGTAAACTGATAACCCCATTTTTCTCCATAGGATTGCATTGCCTGTTTTCCTCTGAAACTTCTAAGTGTTGAGTTGTGTTTGTATGGAAACCTATAACTGTGTTTTATTGCAAAAGTTACACTGAATAGAAAAGGTGATATACAAAATAATCAAAAAGTATTTTCAACTGTATTTAAAGGTTCTACAAACCTCTAACAGTCATTTTCATTCAGCTTGCTTGTGTTTATCAACCTGCCTTGAAAAGTACAATTTATACTTACCTGTGCCAAGTCCTGCTTGGTTCTAGAAATAAAATACAACAAAATAATTTTTACTCAAACAATTGGTCTGAGTTCGGTCTTTGAGGGTTTGCTATAATTTCTTGCCTGACTGTGTACAATTAATGCTTAACACTACCCTCTGATAAAGCCTTACTGCTCGCCCACACTACCACAAAGAGAGGAAGATATTATCTACTTTTACCTCTGCCTACCTTTGGGGTTCCACTGGACTTTGTGCACACTATACCTTACTTTGGTATAGTATATACAGAGCCAGTTTCCTACAGGTGGCACAAGATGTCCTCCACTTTCCAGGGAAGCACAGAAGATCTGGGAGTGGACAATAGCATACAAAATCTGCCTCAGAGCGGATCACGTTCCGGGGAAACAGAGTACGCTTGCAGACCCATTCAGCAGCCTCACGACGTCCTGCCACGAATGGGAACTCCACGAGCAGACCCTACAGTGTCTTCCTTCGCTGGGGCAGACCAGACTTGATTGTTTTGGCAACTCCCCAGAACCGCAAATGCTGGTACTATGCAAGTTGGCATCCCCAACCGGGCTCATGGGGGAATGCCTTTTCAATTGCATGGTTCGGCATCTTTGCTTTCGCTTTTCCTCCCATTCGCCTTCTCCCAAGAGTCCTCCTGAAGATGATCGAACCCTGCAGACTTATTCTCATTACTTCAGCATGGCCACGTCTGCACTGGTACACAGAATTGCTTCTCCTATCCCAGGTCCTGAACATCTGACTTTCAGTGTTTCCCAATCTTCTGACAATGAACCAAGGGCAGATCCTACACCCGGATCCCAGGCACCTCCACTTATCGGCATGGCTACTGAGTTCAATACGTTCCAACATTTGAACATTTCCAGGGAATGTAGAGATATCTTAGCCAGGGCCATCTGATAGAGACTTCTAGCTGCAGATTCCTTACCTTTGAATTTCTGAGACATCAGGCTGTGTAGGAGGCTGGCTTAGTATATCGTGCTCGTAGGAAAGTATGATTTGCTTTTATGGTTACCCCCATTTTGTGCCTGGTGTTATGCTATTTCTGGCTAGTCTGACTGGGATCCTTCTATTCAGGACCCCAGTCTGTGCTTTCTCCCTTAAATTGATTATGGTGAGTACTTGGGTACATCCCATATTGGCTACTGGTGTACCTTTATAAGTCCCTAGTATATGGTACTGAGGTACTCTGGGCATGGGTACACCAGGGGTCTCCCATGGGCTACAGCATGTATTATGCCACCCTTGAGAGACCATTCAAATTGTGACTACAAGCCTGCCATTGCAGCCTGTGTAAGCTGGTGCTAGCACCACTTACGACAGATATAGGTTTCCCTATATCTGAGGTCACTGCACTTAAAACCTATAAGTCACCCCTAAGGTAGGCCTTTCTATCATGAAGGCAGGGTGCTCGGTTCTAAGTGTGAGGGTACCTCTGCATGAGCAGAACACCCCCTACAACCTTCGAAGTCCTTTCTCCCGGGCTGTAAGTGCATCAGCCATTACGATACATAGAGCGGCCATGCGTCATTACGCGATGACGATCTCTAAACTGGCTGGAAAGAACCCCGTCGTGTTTGGTATCCAACACGTTGGAATCATACCCCCACACCTTAAACGGCGTGGGAGGTATGATTCCATTCACTGTAAAGCTCCTCCCGGAGGCTCTCAGTGCTCCCGGTACCAGTCTTCTAGACCCAGACAGCAAACTATGGCTGCTGCCGTGCAGAGACCAAATTCTGCCCTCCTGTTGCTGAGCCTAGCTCGAACAGAGGAAGGCAGGACAATAGGTATCCGGTCACAGGGAGGTGTGACCACCTCCCAGACAGGACTTGGTGTATTAGGACAGGGTGGGGGTGCTTGCCAGCGCCACGGTCTGCTTTAAGGGCACATTTGGTGCCCTCCTTGCATACTCCAGCTCAAGCCAGTTCGGGGAGCCGTTGGCTCCCGACCTGGCGCGAAACTGGACAAAAGGCATGGGAGTATCCTCCCCACTGTCTGACCCCTCCCCTAGGAGGGAACCCTGAATTGTCCCAACCCTTTCCTTAGGGTACTTAAGGGCTTACCTGTGGGTGGATCCCTAGATTCGTCGTGGGACAAAATTCATATCAAGACACCACTTCTAAGACTGGGATGGGAGGCTATAGGACATCCCCCACGCTGGAGATTCCTATAGCCTCCCATCCCAAGAAGCCAGGAAGGCCAGCAAGCTGCGGCATGATGCCATTGTGCCACAGAGGAACCTCTTTTGTTATTCTGCCCCACAATTCCAGCTGCCGGAGTGTGCGTTTCCAGAGTTGAAAGACCATGGCGGTCGCTGGAGGCAAAGCCCTCCGGGTCGGGCCCGCATAAAGAACTGTATATAGGGGGGCGGTACCCATCAGCCAACGCTCGACAACATATGCAGGGTCCGACCTATCTTCGTACCAAAAGATCTAAAAAGATCCCAAGTTAGTCATCCGCACATTTTCTCAATTCATTCTTATTCTATTATTTTAGTCTGAGTGGTGCAGAAGGACAAAGACGCAAGAAACTGACATAAGTGCGCAGTAATGAGCCTTCTATGTGGCTCTGTTCCTTCACTTCCAATGCGGTATGAAGTCACTACATAGCTATTTGTCACCACCTATCGATTTCCCAGCTCAGTTATGCGCCTTGGGATATTTTCGAGGTGATGAATCTGCAGTTAGAGTATCCACCAAAGTGAACATTACCATAGGTAGGTAAGTTGTTAGCCTCGCTGTATCATTCTATCTATATTAAGTTGTTATGCCCTTGGCAAAAGAGACTTTTGAAGGGCTCAGGCTTCTTGTACCGGAGCAAAAACTGGGACCACTAATACAAAGATGATGAATCTGATGTAGAAATACACATCCGAAGATTAACTTAACTCCAATAACACACTTTCTGGTAGGTACTCTTATCTACTTGCAGTTTACTCTTTCATCCCCTGCCTTCCCTTTCTGTGGCATCTTCATTTAGGATTTAATGAGATCCCAAGATGGATTTTTCAAAGTACTTGTTCAATTGTCCAGCTCATCTCTGGCTGAGGGTTTTGAAAAAGGAGGAAAAGTGATGTCAGTGTACTGGTGGTTGTTCCTTCACATAGCTCCGTGTCCTGTTAGGATTGGGACTTAGATGCCTTTCCACCCAGCAGGAGCTGTGGAATCTTTTCTGGATAGTCTAGCACCTAAAAGTATTCAAGGAGTGCGGAGGGTAGCAGGTAGATAGTATCCGTAAGAAAGAGGTTTAACAAGAGTAACTTATTCTGCATTTTGATTCATGATCCTTTAAATATGCAGCAGAGTGACCTTGTCATGACATTTCACATTAAGACTCTGTACGCAATCTTCTTCTCCTTAGCCTTCTTCCAAGGACCTGGTCGTGGGCATGCTTGAGAAAGCAAAAGCCAACATGCCAGCCAAACCTGCACCTCCCCCTTCCAAGGCATCTTCCAAACCTGCTGCTTCAGCCCCAAGCAAAGCCCCTCCATCTGCAGGTAAGATTTTGGACAGCACATTTTCATGTTGTGAAGAGATGTGGAATAACTGAACTCCTAAAACTCATTTCTTGTGCTGGCAACTTTTACATTTCTGTAACATTTCTACTGCGTACTTTATGCATTGGGGAAAAGTGTTCACAATGATGCATTTTTCTCTCCTGTGTGGAGAGGTAGTCTTGAGACCCAAGCTGACAGTTTGATTATGCCTTGTTTACCTGTTGACTCTGTCATGGCATCTTCTGATCTTGGCCACACTTTTTCCATTAATGTACAAGGGTATTTTAAATGGGTATTTTAATGTTGTGTTGATGTCTCTGAATTTGTAAATGCATAATCTTTGATTAAAACTTTTACAAAAACAGCTGAGTGGCTACCAGTTTATAAATGTCAAACAATGATGAAAAGGTTGAGTAAGTCAAAAACTGAAGTGTCTTCGAGAAAACTAGACTGATCCTGTAAACCAGCCTGCACTGCTGAGGTAGTTGTGAGGAGCTTAATTTTTCCACTGGGAAGGTTCAAACCTTTGAAAACCAGGCTCTACCTGTTCAATGGTTTTGATGGATACTTCTAAGTGCAGATTCTTCACCTCACGCTACTCCCCAGGTGCCATACTGGATCTGTAATACTTTTTGTAGATCTGCTTCCATGCAAGCAAGCTCTGTGCCGGCTCCACACTTCCCTGAATATGATAGAGCAGAGGGCATACAAATACCACCCCTGCTTGCTGACTTCAGTTTCTTTCTGTGCTTTCCAACACAGATCGGAGCTTTGATCCTTTTTTGTTCCGTCTGCTTTTCAACCACTTCTAAGTTGAAACTGTGCTAGATAGGATGTCGCCACCCAAAAATTGAGATGCCAATTTATGCAAAGACTGCTGGATGCAAATGTTGGTCACGGATATGCCCAAATTGTCTTTTATGTCTGGATAAGACTGTAGTTTGTCTGATAAGTGTACCTTCATGCACCCAAAGTCAATCCGAAACTTGGATGCAATACTGTACGTTGCTGAAGGCAGGTAGTAGCGAACTTGGCATAGCTCCCACTCCAAGCCTGTGACTATCCCTGACGTGAGGCTTCTATCACCTCTCAACCTTAGATCCTCTTTGTCCCAGACAATTCATGACGTTCTATGCAAACAGGAGGGCCCAAATCAGATTGGCCAGCGACCTTTGGGTTTAGCTATTTTATATGAACAGTGGTCCCTAACAACAGAAATTGAAGTAGGGATTAATATAGAAATACAATGAGATCTATATACGTTTGTCCATCCGGACAAAAACTTTAATATATTTGTCTTTAGGTAAAACAACCAACATTCAAGTGGGGACACATGTCGAGAAAAATAAAGGAGAAATAAGGCTCAGGCATTTATATGGGCTTGGATTTAAATATGCAGTATTCCAAGCAAGTAGAGAACACAACACCATAGCGCATTACAGTGAATAATTATGATAGTGTCAAGGTGTACAGAGTCGACTACGTTTCGATCCCATAGAACTCGGTACCAGGATCATCATCATCAGGACATAAGAATATATGCCGAGACTAATGCCTGTTGAACAATCACACCAGTAGACCCATGCCCTGGACGGGACTGGGAGCAACTGACACGGCAAGCGCGTGGGCGCATGCCGTAAGAAACCCCTTACGAGGTCCTGTGGGTCCTACAATGTATTTTCCAGTATCCGCGGTGCAGGAAACTGAATTAAATGGTAGCGATCCACTTATGAGCTTCGGTGGGCCCTAGAGTGACAATGTTCGTGATGGGTTCCCGGGGGTACAGGAACCAAAAACGATCCGCGTGGTAGTGCTGCAGGATCTGAGCCGGGACCTGAATAAGCCTGCGGTGAGGTGTGCACCGGAACCTACCAGCCTCTGAGGACCCAGAACATAAGCCTGTCTGGGAAGAGGGTTTAAGGCCCTCTCCCACTGGATGAGCTGCTGATTATCCTCCTTGGGCCGGCATGCTTCAAAGAGCTGCTGCCTTTGGAATACGAATCGGACTCCCCTCACAGGAGAGGAAGCCGTGAAACCTCAACAGGCAGGAACATTAGCTTGTCAGGTAGTCGTGCCACCTCAAGGCTAGTACCACCCCCTGAGGTGGGCTACTGTGAGGTGGACACAGTTTTTCAGACCTAGCCATCTTTGTGGTGGCATACTTGGGCATTCTGGGACAGGGTTATGCCCACTTCCAAAGACAATTTGCCTTCTGTGCAGATAAAAGTTTTCTATAACACACACTTATGTTCCTATAACCCAGTAAGGGTGCACCAAACAAATATATATAAATCAATATAACTAAATAATGCCTTGTCTCCTTATTAAACATTTCATACATTTTTATTGTTGCCAAAATACACACGTCAATTTTTAAAAATGCAGATTAAAACAAACTGCAATATACTACACCTTTAAAAGCCTATATTGTATACAATGTGTACATATAATCCCAATTGCATTAACCATCACATTAATAAACATCCTCATCCTAATTGTTCCAATCCATCCAGTTTTTCTTAGGGTTAAGGATTCCAGAAACAGAATAGATGTAACAATAATCCTTATTACAAGAAATAATGGCATTTAGTCCTAAATATTTTGTTCAAAAAAACTGTCTTTAAAACCATGTTGACGCTGTTTCAGCGGTTCCTGAAGTTGATCTCTCGCCTTCTTCAGGACAAGCCTATATAACAAGACTTTTTACACTAAAATCATATATTCTTACTTTAAGTATGATAAATCCTTCCCTGCAAATGTCAGGTGGCCTGATACAGTCGCTGCCAACAATTTGAGTATCTTGGTATTCTGACACAAATATGATCAGTTGCTTCTTCCAATCCGAATCATTGGTTTATCTTAGTTTCTTTTGGATCATTTCTGTATCCAATTATTTATATTACCTCTCTGTATATATTCGTACCGGGACCTCTCAGTAGGTAAAGAGTTCTTAATAGCTTTGATTACGTCCATGATAATCCCACCTGGACCGAGTACGCTAACCTGAAGACGTGATAGTCATTTACACTTATACATTGGATCAGAACTGACTGGCACCCATGTCAGAGCTCGTTGGACTAGGGAAGAGGACCGAAGGACTCCTCTGCTGCACAGCAAAGAGACTGCACCGACTCAGGCTGCACTTGGTGGCTAGCAAGGGAGAGGGGACTGTGCCTGCTGTGTCCTGCAGGTGGAGAAATCTAATCCTAATCCCAGGCAAAGCAAGAAACTGCAAGGGTCACTTGGTTGATCTGTTAACATCACAGGCCCACAATAGTTCAAAAAGCCCACTGAGGCCATTTGGTAGTCCATATTCCCGAATCGCCGCCGCACATCCCACTGGACCAAGACTAGACACGCTTGACGTGGGAGAGTGGTCGGAGTGTAGCTAGGTTACCCAGAAGGCAAATTACCACCAAAGGAAGAAAAAAGCTGTAACCACTGTACTGGGTGACTGATAGGCCAGTGTTGAGTGGAGTTCTGCCATGCTCAAGACTTCGAGGGACATCAAATCCCATCCCCCCAGCCATGATTGGCCAAAAAGCAGCACAAAACATGCACCACTATTGGCACAGGGGCAGACGCGTTCAGGGTGCAATTTCGACGTCTGGCACATAATACTTTTCATTGAGGATTTTTTTTACGACAGAGGCTGCAGTCGTGGCACCGAAGGTTGCAAGAGTAAAACCGACAGCAGAGGCAAGTTGGGATGTAGGGTCATAGGGGCACCGTTGGTTCAGCTCACAAAGGCCTTTAGTGCAGGGGTGCCTTTCAACGTCTGAGTCTTCTTACCGGAGCCGGTCACATTTAGGGGGAGCCTCTGGATTTACTCTGTAGGCGCTGTTTTGGAGATCAGTAGAGGTCAACCAACGCTGGACACAAGGTCAGGGTCGCTGGGAGACTTCACTTCACAACTGAGCCACTCCGACTCTGGCCAGGGGCGTCTGGTGCAGAGTGGGCAGGAGATGCAGATCCGCCTGGATCCAGAGCCCTTGAGTAGGTTTCCTCAGGATAGGTCCGCTGTCCACAGGAGATTGGAGTCTTTTTCAAAGGCAGCAGTCCTCCCAGGGGTTTCAGAAGTCTCTGGCTGCAAGACAGGTCGCAGGTTCAGAGAAGCCAGTAGTGCTGGGGCCAAGGCAGTCGTCTTATGCTGCAGGGTGTTTTTTTGCTTCTTGGGTCGTGGCAGATCTGGGGCCCAGGTCTGGGGGAGCCATTTAAATACTAAATTTAGGAGGCGTTTTAGGAGAGTAGCAGGCCGGGCCAATGGGCACCTTACCTGGGGTGACTAAACTCTCTACTATAACAACAATGGTGTATGAGCATGCACAGCTTCAGTTGAACGATATTAGTATTCTGTTGCGTGCACTGGAGGTATCACCCTCTGGAAAGGGTGTCACGTGAAAAAATATTGGATAGCACCACTCAATATGAGTGATATCCCTCTAGGCGCGGCAGGAAACCTGACTATGCAGGTATCAAATCTTCGAGGGTCAAGTTAATCAACTCCTTAATGGTTACACAAAGTTCAAACACTTTTCTTCAAGTTGGTTGAATACATGAATTTAATTCATTCAGTGCATGTAATTCAAAAGGTTGATATAGGTGCCATTGGCATCGTATTCAATTTCCCAATCCATTTCGGGCATGCAAGCCCTTCTTTAGGGGAAAAAAAATCTGAAATCAAATGCAAAAATAAACAGAGCGTCACTATGCTCTATGAAAAGCTACATGTCAAAACAGTCTACTCTCTGAAATGGTAAGCAAATGGTGATAACTGAACCTAGTGCAGGCCAAAAACTCGGTTTAAGAAGTGATTATAAAAGTAGAGCAGTGAGTGAAACAATATCAGCCTATTGTATACGTAAATTATCGCGGACCCGAGTTAGAACGCTGTACAAACCCAAGTGCGAAGACCGACAAATGAAAGTGTGTGAAATGAACGATGCATACCATTGAACACGGAGTGTTATCTACTAAGTGTGTAAACTTATAAACCGAAAAGATTAAGAAATCTCGTAAGCCAATGTTCATGCAACGCACTGTGCACCAACGTTTTAGTGAACCACAAAACGAGACTACGTGTAAGAAACCAGTATGCATGCTGTATATCCCTAAAAGTTGAAGTGCCCAATAATTGCACGTGAAGTTTCAGGCAAGCCAAATTGTAAGTATTGCAACCACGCTTAAACAACACTCAAGTCAAAAACAGTACGCAAGAAACTCACGTCAGCCAGACAGGAATGCAACGTACTCCACAGTCTGAAAGCCTTTAGTGATTGTTAACGGTTGGCTTATAACAAGCCGAGTGAATGTGTACTACCAAAATAAAGAACGGACCATTCCTTGTGGTTGTCAACGATGAACGTAAAAAACGTGGGGGCCATTTTGCAATGGTTACAAGTCACTGAATAATCACAACTAACATTATACAGCGTAGTGTGTGTACGCGATTCAAAAATTAACTAATCTGGTTTAAATGGTGTACGTGGTGCTATGTTGACAACTGGCACCAAAGGTCATGACGCGTGTTGAAAATGTTGAACCAACCTATTCAAAAGTCATATAAAAGTAGTACCAAGAAACATAGCGTATGTGTCTAAAACTAAAGGTGTGTGTTCCGGAAATGTGCATTTTGACAATCATGGTAATGTTGGGGCTTAAAGACAATAATCAACCAATCCGACAAAATTTAAATTAGCCCATCAAATAAAAATAAGCTGAGCACTTAAAGATCTGAATTAACCCAAGGAGGGTGATTACAAACATACACACCAATCAATGATGAGGGTTGAAAGTTGCACACGGATGAAAAGAACAGTAGAAAGGGTGATTAGAATGCTGCAAATATAGGTTTGTGAACAGGAATAAACGAAGAAACATGAAGATACCAGAGGGTGATACAAGTGAAATTGTGTGAAAACTGTGAAGAGAGCTAAAAAAACTAACCATAAAATGGAAATGTCATAAGTGAGAATGTTGAAAAATGTGCAGAAAGCTGTGAAAAAGCTGGCAAAAAATGTGAAAGTCTGTGAAATAGTCTAAAAAAGCGAAAAGATGGCTGAAAGAGTGAAGAATAGATTGGATATATGGAGTCAAGCACAGAGGTAGAGAAGTCACAGATAGCATTGGAATTCCATCCGGTCATTGAGACCGTTAGGTTTCATCGAGTCCAGGAACTTAATCCAATAGTTCTCCCTTTGTAAAATAAAGTTACTGTTATCCCTGCCCTCTCGTCTGGTGATGATTTCCAAGGTGGCAAATTGGAGTTGACTGATGTTATGTCGATGTTCTGTGAAATGCACTGCTATGACTGATCTGATGTTGTTGATACGAATATTGCTCTTGTGTTCGTTCACTCGTGTTTTAATTTTTCTCTCTGTCTTACCAACATAGACCAGTCCGCAAGGACATTTAAGCATATAAATGACGTTTTTAGTGTCGCAATTGGCATTGACTTTTAACTTGATTTTCGTGCCTTTCATTGGATGAGTAATAACTGGTCCTTTAATGATATTGTTGCAATTGTTGCAGTTCAGGCAAGGAGAGTTGCCTTTGTAGACCAGCGTTGTTGTTGTTTCTGATTTATTGACAATGAGTTCTTTGATGTTCTTACTCCTGTTGTAAGCAAAGATTGGAGGGTCATGAAAAATATCTTTAAAATCTGGTTCCATGTTCAGTATCGACCAATGTTTTCGAATTGCTTGCTTGTATTGCTGACTCGGGGTAGAAAATTTGGAAACGACCACCGTGCGTTGGCGACATTTTTTTAACCATGGGTGTTAAAAGTTGCATGCGGTTCTTTTCACTGCAACGTGTGTTGGCTTGCTCCAAGATCTCATCGGGATATCCACGATTTCTGAATTTAGCCAGCAGTACCTTGGATTGTTGAATATAATTGTCTGAATTAGAAACTATTCTCTTCACTCTCAAAAGTTGCGAATACGGTAAGTTGTTCTTAAGGGATGTTTGATGAAAACTCTGGTAGTGCAGTAAGTTGTTCCTATCTGTACTTTTGCTATAGATGTTGGTTTCAAAGGTAGTATCAGATTTGTATAAGAGTACATCAAGAAACGTTATAGATTGTTGATCATAAATAATTGAAAGTGAACTGAATCCTGTCATTGATGGTGTTCAAGTAGTTTGAAGCTGTCAATAGACTGGCTTGAGAGCCCTTCCATATTATAAAAATTTCATCAATATATCTGAGAAAAACAATAGCATGTTTTCTCCATTGTGTATCATTTAGTATGTTATGTTCCTCAAAATTTCGCATGAAAATATTGGCATACGAAGGCGCAGCACAATTGCCCATGGAAGTTCCTGATAGTTGAAGGTAACATTGACCTTCCCATTCGAAATAGCTTTGATATATTTTCAACATTCTCACTTATGACATTTCCATTTTATGGTTAGTTTTTTTTAGCTCTCTTCACAGTTTTCACACAATTTCACTTGTATCACCCTCTGGTATCTTCATGTTTCTTCGTTTATTCCTGTTCACAAACCTATATTTGCAGCATTCTAATCACCCTTTCTACTGTTCTTTCATCCGTGTGCAACTTTCAACCCTCATCATTGATTGGTGTGTATGTTTGTAATCACCCTCCTTGGGTTAATTCAGATCTTTAAGTGCTCAGCTTATTTTTATTTGATGGGCTAATTTAAATTTTGTCGGATTGGTTGATTATTGTCTTTAAGCCCCAACATTACCATGATTGTCAAAATGCACATTTCCGGAACACACACCTTTAGTTTTAGACACATACGCTATGTTTCTTGGTACTACTTTTATATGACTTTTGAATAGGTTGGTTCAACATTTTCAACACGCGTCATGACCTTTGGTGCCAGTTGTCAACATAGCACCACGTACACCATTTAAACCAGATTAGTTAATTTTTGAATCGCGTACACACACTACGCTGTATAATGTTAGTTGCGATTATTCAGTGACATGTAACCATTGCAAAATGGCCCCCACGTTTTTTACGTTCATCGTTGACAACCACAAGGAATGGTCCGTTCTTTATTTTGGTAGTACACATTCACTCGGCTTGTTATAAGCCAACCGTTAACAATCACTAAAGGCTTTCAGACTGTGGAGTACGTTGCATTCCTGTCTGGCTGACGTGAGTTTCTTGCGTACTGTTTTTGACTTGAGTGTTGTTTAAGCGTGGTTGCAATACTTACAATTTGGCTTGCCTGAAACTTCACGTGCAATTATTGGGCACTTCAACTTTTAGGGATATACAGCATGCATACTGGTTTCTTACACGTAGTCTCGTTTTGTGGTTCACTAAAACGTTGGTGCACAGTGCGTTGCATGAACATTGGCTTACGAGATTTCTTAATCTTTTCGGTTTATAAGTTTACACACTTAGTAGATAACACTCCGTGTTCAATGGTATGCATCGTTCATTTCACACACTTTCATTTGTCGGTCTTCGCACTTGGGTTTGTACAGCGTTCTAACTCGGGTACGCGATAATTTACGTATACAATAGGCTGATATCGTTTCACTCACCGCTCTACTTTTATAATCACTTCTTAAAGCACGTTTTTGTCCTGCACTGGGTTCAGTTATCACCATTTGCTTACCATTTCAGAGAGTAGACTGTTTTGACATGTAGCTTTTCATAGAGCATAGTGACGCTCTGTTTATTTTTGCATTTGATTTCAGATTTTTTTCGCCCTGAAGAAGGGCTTGTTTGCCCGAAATGCATTGGGAAATTGAATACGATGCCAATGGCACCTATATCAACCTTTTGAATTACATGCACTGAATGAATTAAATTCATGTATTCAACCAACTTGAAGAAAAGTGTTTGAACTTTGTGTAACCATTAAGGAGTTGATTAACTTGACCCTCGAAGATTTGATACCTGCATAGTCAGGTTTCCTGCCGCGCCTAGAGGGATATCACTCATATCGAGTGGTACTATCCAATATTTAAACTCTCTACTATGCCACCCTCCTGTGCAAGGAAGGGGTATAGACCTAGCCCTGATTGGAAGGGTCTCCCCATCTTCAAGATGGTGGGGACTGAAAGTTTTGCTTCACCTCGCCTCAAACGTAGGGGTGGGGCTGGCACAGGTGGGCACACCTCATGTTCTTTTGAATTTTTCCCGCCGAAAGTGGGGGTGTAAACCAGGGGCTGCCATCTGCTGCTAGCAGCAGAGGCTCGGGTTTGCATTACAAAGGCAGCAGGCCTTTGTAGCTCCCCTCTTCGAGCACTGGCCTATCCTGGGGGAAGAGGCTTTAAACGTATGCCCAGGGTGTGCATTGTTTCTGGTCCCAGAGAGCAGGGGCTCTCTACCCAGGGGTCCAGAAATGTCTGGGGGTGGCTGGCTGCCTACAGCCGGTCAGAGACCACACCAAGGTTGGTAGAGATTCAGGGGACCCCACAGAGGTGCCCTCTGGGTACATGGTACAAAAAATCCCACACTGGCATCTGTGGGGATTTATTGAAAGGAGTAGTTTGGTACCAAACACTTGTAGGAAAGTGGGTTTCTGTTGCAGTAACCCCCCCACTTTTTGCCTGATAACTGATGCACTTTTCCTTGGTGTGCCCCGGGTCCCTGCCAATCGGGTACCCAGGGCCTGTGTTCCTTCCCTAAAACTGCATTACAGCCTAAACCCAATTGGCCTCTCTGGCCACAGGTAAGCCCCTGGTAAATGGTACCCTAGGTACCCAGGGCACTGTGACCAGAGAAGGCCTCTAAGGGCTGCAGCACTTATTGTGCCACCCTTGGAGGCCCTGTACCCTGACACACACACACTGCCCTTGCAGGCTGAGTGTCTTGGTGCAGAACAAAACAGAGTCGACATGGCACACATCCCTGTGTGCCATGCCCACAAACACACTGTCCTGGCATACCTCAGTCACCCCTCTAGCTGGGTGTCCTGTCAGTGGTGAGGGTACAGGTGCATGAGCCCTGTGCCCCTACAGTACCCAGGTCCATTCCTGGGCACTGTATGTGCAGTGCTGCCATTTCAAGTATATGGTGCTGGGAGGTCGTCAGCACGAACTCCACAGCACCATGATGGCTGCACTGAAGACTGAGAAGTTTGGTATCAAACTTCTCAGCACAGTAAACCCACACTGATGCCAGTGTGGGATTTACTGTAAAATGCACAACAGAGGGCAACTTAGAGTTGCCCCCTGAACCTAACCTACAATCCACGTCTTGTCTGAGGGGCTGCCTAGGCTGCCACACAGCAGACATGTTGCTGGACCCCTGGGTGAGAGCCATCCGCTCTCCCGGGCCTGCAACAATGCACGTCCTGGGCCAGGTGCTAGGCCTCCTCCCCCAGGATGGGCAGGGGGAAGCTTCAAAGGCATTCCGCCTTTGTGAGCTTCCCCAGACCACTTGCTGTACTCAGCAACTGGTCCCCACCGGTTCCTCCCCATCCTGGCGGGAAGACTGGCGGGAAACACCAAGGGAGGAAAGGGGTGTGCCACCCTCTGCCAACCCCACCCCTCAGGTGGGGGAGGCGAGGTGAAGCACATCTCCGGGCTCTCGCCATCTTGAAGATGGGGAGCCCTGCCCAATCAGGACTAGGCTCCTGCCCCCCTCCCACAGGAGAGTGGCAGGATATAGGGGGTGTACCCACCCCAGGGCAGGGACCCATTGGTCCCTGCCCTTTACCTACCTGTAACGCCCCTGAATCTAGTATTTAGGGGCACCCTGAACCTTCCTTCCTCAGATTCCCGCAACCTAAGAAGAAAAAGGACGAAAGAAGACGCCCAGCAGAGGAGACTGGAGAGAACAACTGACTTGGCCCCAGCCCTACCGGCCCGTCTGCAGTTTCCAGAGATCCTGCGCCAAAATCGTCTTGTCCTGCAGCCAGCGACCTCCAGAACCCCGGGGAGGACTGACTGCCTTCAACAAAGACCGGATCTCCTGTGAACAGCAGCTCTGTTCAAAAGAAACATCGAACAAAGACTCCGAGCCTGCGGAGGAAAAATAAACCCGACGCCTGGAACCACCACTGCACCCGTCGCCTACAGCCCGAGTTCAAGTGGCCCACCGGTCCCAGCGAGGTCCCCCAGCGCTCCAGAGTCCGAGTCCACTGTGGGTTGACCCCTCCAGGACTCCCCGACGTCGCCTGCAGCCTCTGCACGGAGACCCCCCCAACCGCGAGTGGCCCGGTAAGGTGAAATCAGACCTCAAAAGACACCCCTGCATCCAGCCGCCCTGCGCCCTGGAGAAAGGAACCCGAGGTGCACCTAGGTCCCCGAGCCCTCCAACTTACCTGCCCAGCTGTTGGTTCCTCCTGGAAGTCTTCCTGGACCAAGCCTGCAGCTGAAAACCAAAACCGAAAATCTCCATTGAAATCAACAGGGCACCCGACCTCAAAACAGCACTCTGCACCCGGCCGCCCTAGTGCCGCTGAGGGTGCCTCTTTGGTGCTAACTTGGTCCCCAACGTGCCCTGAGCTTAACCCTAGGAGCTTTGCTCCCACAACCCCGTGGCCTGCTTGCCAGCCGCCACCAACCGGAGTCCCCCTATCCTC
Organism: Calotriton arnoldi; assembly: GCA_963921515.1. Taxonomy (NCBI): domain Eukaryota; kingdom Metazoa; phylum Chordata; class Amphibia; order Caudata; family Salamandridae; genus Calotriton; species Calotriton arnoldi. The sequence continues at coordinate 2,192,297 of CAWUFW010001027.1, read as the reverse complement.
CATAGGATAACATTGGGCCTCAACACTCTGCACCCGGCCCCCCTAGTGCCGCTGAGGGTGCAACGACAGTTCATCACTGACCCTGGGAGACCCCTGAGTCTAACCCCAGAACCCTAACTCAAAAGACCGATTACTTACCTCAAAACCGATAACTCATTTTTCCTCATAGGATAACATGGACACTTTTTCTTCCAAAAAGTTTCTAAGTGTCGGCTTTTGAAAACTAAGAATATTCCTTAAAAATCGCACAAATAACCTAACCGAATTTTCTCAACTGTTTGCAGGAAAGGTCCCAGTGCCGAACCTAGGTGTCCAGCCCTGAGTAACAAAAGTAATTAAAAAGTAACTTACCTGTGAATTGAATTTCCTTCCATAGGATAACATTGGTGGTTCTTTGTGAAAAAGTTTCTAAGTGTCAGCTTTTGAAATACAAGAATATTCTTTAAAAATCGTACAAACTACAAAAACGTAATTACTTACCTGTTTTAAGTAAATGTCCCAGTGCTGAATCTAGGAGTCCAGCACTGGATTACAAAAGTAACTTACCTGCGAATTGAATTTTCTTCCATAGGGATCCACTGACTGGTTTTCTGTGAAATTTCTTCTAAGTGTCCACTTTTGAAATACCAAAATATTGCTTAAAAATCACAACAGTGACGAATTCCGAATTACTCACCTACTATCAGGAGAGACCTCAGTACTGCATCTTTTAGTCCAGTACCGACCATGAAAAGTAATTTTTACCGTACTTACCAGTAACTGGAAATTCCTCTCATAGGATATCATTGCCTGCTTTTTGTTGAAAAAGTTTCTAAGTGTCGATTTCTGAATCTTACAAATATTCTTTAAAAATCGTACAAACTACAAAAACGTAATTACTTACCTGTTTTAAGTAAATGTCCTAGTGCTGAATCTAGGAGTCCAGCACTGGATTACAAAAGTAACGTAAACGTACTTTGCTTGCAAACTGCATTTCCTTCCATAGGATAACATTGGTAATTTTACCCAGAAAAGTTTCTAAGTGTCAACTTTTGAAGTACAGTAATATTCCTCAAAAATCACTACTATAACCAAAACGCTTTTTCTCACCTGTTTACAGGAAGTGTCCCGGGACTGAATCCAAGATCCAGTCCTGTGGTTAGAAAAGTAATCTACAAAGTAATTAATTGCATTTAACCAAAACTTTCCATTGAGCTCAATGTTGCATTGTGTTTGAAATTGTGTTGCCTCTTGCAACAACTGTGACTACAGTCATCAAAAAGTCTATTGCCTATTTGTAAAGTGTTTGAACAAAGCATCTCATTCTGAGAAAGTATATTTTGATACCTATTGTTGGTTCTAAAATAAAACAAGCATATATTTTTATATACAAACCATTGTCCTAGAGTTCAGTTCTTGAGTGTGTGGCTTCATTTGCTGACTGAGTGTGTACAACAAATGCTTTACACTGTCCTCTGATACTGCCTTACTGCTCGACCAAGCTACCACTTTAGAGAGTAAGGTTATATCTAACTTTAGCCTCTGCCAAACCTCTGGGGACTGTGGACTCTGTGCACACTGAACCTTACTTTGGTTCAGTATATACAGAGCCACTTTCTTACAACACTCCTATATTGAGTAAAGCCATCATGGTGCTGTGGAACTTGAGCGGTCTAGTTCCCAGCCCATGTACTCTCTATCGCTTCACTGGCACTTACAATATTGGCAAATGGTGCCCAATATTGTAGGGGCATATCTGCTCATGCAGATATGCCCTCACCTGTAGTATAGTGCACTCTGCCTTAGGGCTTTGAGGCCTGCTAGAGGGGTGACTTACCCATGTCTTCAGGCATTGCTAGTTGGCATGGTACTGAGACAGGGTGCCAGGTCTACTCTTTCTACTCTCAGTGGCATGCAAGCTGTCAAGGCAGTGGCATGTTCCCAGGAGACCCTCTTCAGCTCCCAGGCCCTGGGTTCTCAGAGTACCATTTACTAGGGACTTGCAGAGGGCAGAGGTGCAAATTAGGGACTTGTTTTTAGGAAAGGAGCACTGGCACAGGGGGCCTGGTTGGCAGGGACCCTGTTCACTATTTGAAACCACATCAAAATCAGGCAGAAAGTGGGGGGGCTAACCATGCAAAAGAGGCACTTTCTCACATGAGCCCCACACCCAAACGAAAGAGGATGAAACTAACCTTTCCTGGAGTCTTCAACTTCGAAGTGAAAGAACCTGGAAAGGCCATTTGCATTGACATGGACAGTCCCAAGTCAGTGTTCCATTGTGTAGTCCATTCCCTGTAGGGATATGGACCACCGTAGCAGTTTGGGATTCTCACCTTTCATCTGTTGTAACCACCTGAGAGGCCTGTGATCTGTCTGAACTAAGTGAGTGCTGAAAAGGTATGGCCTCAACTCCTTCAGGGCACAGACCACTGCAAAGGCCTCCCTCTCTGACACTCCAACACTGTTCTCTAGGGAGTAGTATCGAACTTACAATTTCAGTTTTCAGAGCCAAAAGTCAGCAAGGGCCAGGGGTCAGGTAGGTACCAACACTGCACCACCAGCGGCACAGGGGCGGCCGGGTGCCGTGGTCAAAATCTGAGTTCGCCCCAATGCTTCCCAATGGAGACGGCGGTGCCTGGAACCACACTGCTTGCATGCAATTACATCAGCTGTAGGGGCCAAGCTTTGGGGGTTAGCACAAGCACAGTGGGCCATAAAGCAGCACCAAACATACACCACCAGCGGCACACAGGTGGCCGGGTACAAGGTGCAAATTCGACATCGGGCGTCCAATGCTTTTCAATGAGGATTTTCCTGGTGGCCGAGAGGCTGCAGGCGTGGCACCGGAACTTGCAGGAGGACCACAGACAGCTGAGGTAAGTTGGGATGCAGGAGGTGGTAGGGGCACCGTTTGTTCAGCTCACCGAGACCCAGGGGCTTCGGGTGCAGGGGTGCCTTGGGACGTCTGAAATCTTCTTGCAAGTTGCGGTCAGGGGGGAGCCTCGGAATTTACACTGCAGGTTCCGCCGTTGAGGGCAGGAGAGGTCCGCGAAAGCTGGACACTAGGTCAGCATCGCCGGGGACACTTCACTGCACAGGTGAGCCACTCAGACTCTGGGCGTCGGGTGCAGAGTGGGCTGGCATTGTGGATCTCCCTGGATCCGGAGTCTGTTTCTTCTGAACAGGTCCGCTGTCCTCAGGAGATTGGAGTCTTTATTGAAGGCAACAGTCCTCCCAGGGGTTTTGGATGTTGTGCTGCAAGACAGGTCGCAGGTTGCGTCAAAGCTGGAGACAAGCCGATCGGGCTGGGGCAAAGGTAGTGGTCTTCTGCTACTGGGTGTCTTCTTGCTTCTTAGGTCATCTCAGATCTGGGGTCCAGGTCTGGGGGAGACACCTCAATACTCAATGTAGGAGGCGTTTTAGGGGAGTAGCAGGTAGAGCCAATTGGCACCTCACCTGGGGTGACTACACCCTCCATTATGTCACTCTCCTGTGGGAGGGAGCATAGACCTAGCCCCGATTGGAGGGGTCCCCCCATGTTCAAGATGGTGGGGACTTAAGTGTGCCCACAGGGGCAGCTGGGTGCAGGGTGGTGTTTTGGCATCGGGTGCCCTGTTTTCAATGGGGATTGTCCAGTTGCAACAAACACTGCAGGCTCGGGGACTAAGATCTTCTGGAGGCGACCACCGGTTGGAGAGGTAAGGAGGGATGCCGGGACAGTCTGCTGGGCCACCCAAGGCCATGGGGCATCGGGTGCAGGGGTGTCTTTTGGCATCTGATTCTTCTTATTGGCTTCGGTCGCGGTCAGGTGGATCCTCCAGAAAGGGGCTGCAGGCATCTGCTGAAGACTTGAGGTAGGTCAGGGATCACCAGGTCAGGATCGCTGGGGAGACCTCCACGTGGTGTTGGGCCACTCGAACTTGGGCCGTGGGCGTCTGGTGCAGACTCGTGGATTTGACCGGAGCCAGAGTCCGTTGGTGAGTAAATCCGGTACCCACAGTAGACAGTCTGGTTTGGGAAGGCATGCCCTCCGAGTTCTGGGGGGCTGCTGCCTGCAGGACACCAGTATTTCGCTGGAGCAGGTCGATGTTGGGACAGGCCGGTAGGGCGGGGCCAAGTCAGTTGGTGTCCTCCCCTTCTTCCTTCAGGACAGCTTGTTCGGTCCTTCTTTGTCTGAGGCGGCAGGGTACAGGGTTGCCCCTAAATACTAAATCTGAAAGAGACACGTTAGTGACAGATTCCTTACCTTAGAGTATCCCCAGGCGTCAGGCTGGATCCGGAAAGTTTTGCGTAGCAGTACCCTTGCGCGTCGGTAGGCGGCGTCGTGCGGCTCCTCGTCAGTCGTCGGCGTCGGGATCGCCGGAATGACGTCGCGGGCAGTACTTAGACGCCGCGCTGACGTCAGTTCTTCTTTTTCCGCGCCAGTAAGCGCAGATCCGGGAAGAGCAGTGCCCTAGTCATTTTTTGACTAAGTTTTCTGTGATTTTTATCACTGTTTTTTCTCGAGTCGTTAGACTCCGACGGTGTCAGTAGGGATGCCCGGCTTCAAGCCATGCGACGCCTGTGGTCGGATGATGTCGATCACGGACCCGCATCGAGACTGTCTCTACTGCCTCGGACGCGACCACGACTCCAAGTCGTGCCCAGATCTGCCGGGCCTTGCATCCGGTAAGTCGAAGCACAAGAAGTCGAAGAAGCGTCATCGCTCGACGACTTCCCCTCGCCGGTCTTGCGACTCGGCTGAGGGTCCTGTCGGCACCGTCCCCGCGGCTCCGGGAGTGCCTGTGGAGCCGCCGTCGCATTACCCGCCTTATCCGGGTTCGGCGGCGACTCCGGCCGAAATACAGGAGTTCCTGTCGGCCATGGCCCGCCTCTTCGGGCCTCTAGGTCCCCCCGGTGCACCTTCGGGCCACGCGGGCCCTTCTGGGGTGCCTACGGCGCAGCCGGCGACTCCGGTCCCGGCGACGCCAGCCCCGGTCCCGGCCTCGACCCCCGGCTCCGGCGTTGCCGCAACCCCCATCGACGCCGGTTGACCTGACGACACTTTCACCGGTGCCGTTCCCGGCGCCGCCCGGGGCTCCAGGCGGCGTCGTACCCCGGTTCTCTCCGGACCCGGACACGGACCCGGACACGGCGTCAGTCGACGCCGGCGCCGATGCGGCCTTGGGTCCTGCATGTCCCTCCTCCTTACTTTGAACCTGCTTTGGAGGACGAAGAGGACTGGGAGGGGTCTGAGGACCCTCTCACTGCCCAATGTGAGTTCGATCAGGACTGGGCTGAGGAACTTGGGGATGCCAGTGGACTGGACACCTCTCCTGACTCTGGCATGCTGTCTCCTCCTTCTGTGGCAACGGAGGAGGGAGCAAACTTTGCAACGGTGTTGCGTAGGGCAGCTGAGGCTTTACACCTCCAGTTACCTACAGTGGATGTCAGGACTAACATCCTGATGGAAGTGCTTCAGCCGGCGGCTACCTCCTCGGAGCCACTGCTGCCTTTCAACGAGGCACTTTCTGACGTTCTTTTGGGCACCTGGTCCAAGCCCACCACAGGGGCTCCTGTGGATAGTAACGTAGCCCGGCGCCATCGCCCTGCTCCGGGCGACCCCATGTTTCTCTCCCAACACCCCACCACTGAGAGCTTGGTTGTCCAAGCCTCTGCTTCCCAGAGCGCCTTCCCTACCGCTCCCCCGGATAGGGAATCCAAAAAACTGGATCAATTTGGGAAGAAGGTTTTTACTTCCTCCAGTGCTGGCTTGCGGTCTGTCAACACCACTTGCCTCTTGGGCCGATATTCCCACTGTTTGTGGGATTTGGTGGCGCAGGTTCTGCCCCAGTGTTCTGAGGAGGTCCAGACACTGCTTTCCCGCGCCATTGCGGAAGGAAGAGATGCGGCAAAGTATACCATCAGATGTGGCCTAGATACTGCCGACTCGCTGGGCAGATCGCGTGCGACGACAGTGGCGCTGCGCCGCTACGCCTGGCTGAGAACCACTGGTTTCTCGGGTGGTGTCCAAAACACTCTTATGGACATGCCCTTTGATGGTGTTGGCCTTTTCGGCAACAAGGCAGACCATGCGCTGGAGCGCTTTAAGGACTCACAGGCTACAGCCAAGTCCCTGGGCCTTTCTGCTGTGCGCCCTCCGCAACAGTCTGCTTTTCGTGGCCACGGAAGGGGCGCCCAGTCACGTCCACTGCCCAGCCACCGGCCCGCGCAGCAGGCGTCTTTGCGTGGCCGAGGACGTGGCTCCCGCCGAGGCGGGTCGAGTAACCAGCGTGTGGGTCAGGCCACCACCCCGTCCGCGGCCTCCAAGCCCTCCTAGTCCTTCCTTTCAGGTCCACAGCACGCCAGTAGGGGGCAGGGTCCGCCATCACCTTCCCCACTGGCGTGCCATCACCTCAGACAAGTGGGTCTTGGACATTGTCCGAAGGGGCTACTCCCTCCCCTTCGTGACCACTCCCCCAGCCATGCCACCTCCATCCCACCGCATGTCAGGGGATCACTTGGTGCTTCTTCAGAAGGAAGTTGCAGCCCTCTTGGCCAAGAGGGCCATCGAACGCGTTTCGACCCCAGAAGTAGGGCGTGGTTGTTACTCCCACTACTTTCTGGTGCCCAAAAAGGACAAGGAGGACATGCGTCCTATCTTGGACCTCCGGAACGTCAATCGCTTCCTCCGGAAGGAGAAGTTAAAGATGCTCACCCTAGCTCAGGTCTTGACTGCCCTCGACCCTGGAGACTGGATGGTAGCGTTGGTCTTGCAGGACGCTTATTTCCACATTCCCGTCCTGCCGGCCCACCGGCGTTACCTGCGGTTCACGGTAGGCCACGAGCATTTTCAGTTTTCCGTGCTCCCCTTTGGCCTTACAAGCGCCCCTCAGGTGTTCACGAAAGTGATGGCGGTGGTCGCAGCTCATCTGCGCCGGGCAGGGGTTCCAGTCTTCCCCTACCTCGACGACTGGCTGCTGAAGGCGGGGTCGTCCCAGGCAGTAGTCTCCCACCTCCAGACTACGGCCGAGCTCCTGCACTCGCTGGGATTCTCCATCAACGTGCCGAAGTCGCACCTGATTCCTTCTCCACAGCTCCTTTTCATCGGAGCAGTTCTGGACACGACGTAGTTTCGGGTCTATCCTCCCGAACGGCGAGTCTGGGATATTCAGGCTATGATTCCGATCTTTCAGCCTTTTATCCTGGGTTTCGGTACGGATGACCCTGAGGCTGCTGGGCCTCATGGCCTCCTGCATCCTGCTTGTCGATCATGCCAGATGGCATATGCGGGCTCTTCAGTGGGACCTGAAGTTCCAGTGGGCGCAGCATCAGGGCAACCTATCCGATCACGTCCAGATCTCGGAGGGGACTGCAAAACAGTTGCAGTGGTGGCTCTCGAACCGGCAATGGGTCTTGGGCAGATCCTTCTCCCTTCCCCAGCCAGAGCACACAGTTGTGACGGACGCGTCCCTTCTGGGATGGGGCGGTCACATGGGAGAGGCGGAGATCAGAGTTCTCTGGTGTCCGGCGGAGTGCCGGCTCCATATCAACCTTCTGGAGCTCCGGGCAATCCGACTTGCACTCCTTTGTCAAAGGGAAGGTAGTGCAGGTGTTCAGACAACACCACCGCCATGTGGTACTGCAACAAACAGGGCGGGGCTGGAACATCAGGGCATATTCCTGATGGTTCAACACCTGGCAGGCTCCCTGAACGCCAAGGCGGACGAGCTCAGCCGCAGGTGCATGATGGATCACGAATGGCGTCTTCACTCGGAAGTGGCGCAAGGACTCTTTCTACAGTGGGGAGAGCCTTGGTTAGATCTATTCGCCACCGAAGAGAACGCGCAATGTCATCAGTTCTGCGCGTTGGAATTTCCAAGGCGGTACTCGCTCGGCGACGCTTTTCGTCGCGAGTGGAGTTGCGGTCTGTTGTACGCCTTTCCGCCTATACCACTTCTACACAGTGTTGAAGAAGATTCGGCACGACCGGGCCCAAGTCATTCTTGTGGCTCCGGACTGGGCTCGAAGAGTTTGGTATCCCGAGCTACTCAGTATGAGCGTCGATCCCCCGATCAGTCTGCCTCTTCGGGAGGATCTTCTGTCGCAGCAGCAGGGGACGGTCCTCCACCCGAACCTGTCCAGTCTCCACCTCCTTGCATGGAGATTGAGCGGCGGCAGTTGATTCCTTTCGACTTGCCTCCCGAAGTTTGTGATGTGATTCTGGCAGCCAGGCGTCCCTCCACTAAGGTGGTATACGCCTGCAGGTGGAACATATTTGTGGCATGGTGCACAGCAAAGGCTGTGAATCCCCTTTCTGCCCCTCTTTCTGAGGTTCTTCTGTTCCTTCTTTCTCTGGCCCAGCAGGGTTCTGCCCTGGGTACCATCAAGGGCTATCTCTGTGCAATCTCGGCTTTCCTCAGGCTTCCTGATCAGCCCTCCCTTTTCAAGTCCCCTGTTAACAGATTCCTAAAAGGCATTACACACACCTTCCCTCCTATTCCGTTTGTGATGCCTCAGTGGGACTTGAATATGGTTCTTACCTTTCTCATGTGCGCTCCCTTTGAGCCTCTGCATAACTGTCCTCTTCGTCTTCTAACTCTGAAGACAGCTTTTCTGGTGGCTATCACCTCCGCTCGGCGGGTGAGTGAGCTCCAGGCTCTTTCTTGCAAGCCTCCCTTTCTGTCCATCCAGACAAGGTTGTACTCAGGACGCGTCCGTCCTTCTTGCCAAAGGTGGTTACTGCTTTCCACATTGGGCAGACCATCACTTTGCCCACCTTCTTTCCGCCTCTGCATCCTTCTAGAGAGGAAGAGAGGCTCCACCGTCTGGACCCAAAACGTGCGATTTCCTTTTATCTAAATCGCACACAACAGTTCTGGGTGGACGACCAGCTCTTTGTTGACTACGAGGGTGCCAAAAAAGGTCGGGCGGTACACAAGCGGACCATCTCCCGCTGGGTCGTCTTGTGTATCAAGGCCTGTTATTCTTTGGCTAAAAAGGAGCCCCCTGTTGGGTTGCATGCCCATTCCACCAGGGCGACAGCCGTCACCACGGCTTTAGGACGTGGTGTCCCTTTGCAGGATATTTGTCTGGCAGCTACGTGGGCCTCGTTGCACACGTTTACCAAGCATTACTGCCTTGACAGCCAAGTCCGGAGAGACGGCTTCTTTGGCCGTTCTGTCCTCCGAGACTTCCTTGTCCGATCTTTGTTCGCAGACCCACCACCGGGGTTGGTATTGCTGGGGTATCTATTCTAAGGTAAGGAATCTGTCACTAACGCGTCTCTTTCAGATTCACAAGTTACTAACTTGTGTAACGATATATCTGTAAGAGACAGTAGTTAGTGACCAATTCCTTACCGCCCCACCCATCCTCCCCGTTCTGCGAACTGATTTCTAGGGTTAAGGACATCCCTTTCAGGGCCCTAGTATTTTTTCAAATGCAAAAACAACAGTTGATGGACAGAATGCAGAACAATGTCGTACATTCACCCCAGTACAGAGATCTGGGCCTAAATCCATCGTTTTTTTGCTCACCATGCCATTCCAGTTTGAACCCAGCCATATGCAAATCAGTCTTGACCCTGTGCCTCATGGGAACAGTCCAGCCCGAACTGCCAAGCCAGGTCCTCCCTGGACTGGAAACAAGCATCCTAGGACCGGTTTCGGGGTTTCACCCCTCTTCAGCCAGGATAGCTTGATTCCAGTGGCATGGAGAGCACGGGACCCACGTCTGGGCATACCCGTCCCACTCGGGGTGACAAATGCAAAAATAGTTGATGGACAGAATGCAGAACAATGTCATACATTCACCCCAGTACAGAGATCTGGGCCTAAATCCATCGTTTTTTTGCTCGCCATGCCATCCCATGAGGCACAGGGTCAAGACTGATTTGCATATGGCTGGGTTCAAACTGGAATGGCATGGTGAGCAAAAAAACGATGGATTTAGGCCCAGATCTCTGTACTGGGGTGAATGTATGACATTGTTCTGCATTCTGTCCATCAACTGTTGTTTTTGCTAGTATTTTTTCAGACACCAATGTCAGCTTTTTGCATGGCTCTGCGTTCCTGGCGCGGAAAGTCTTGTACAGAACTGACGTCAGCACGCAGGGGCGGCGTCTAAGTACTGCCCGCGACGTCATTCCGGCGACGCCGACGACTGACGCGGAGCCGCACGAGCCGCCTACCGACGCGCAAGGGTACTGCTACGCAAAACTTTCCGGATCCAGCCTGACGCCTGGGGATATTCTAAGGTAAGGAATCTGTCACTAACTACTGTCTCTTACAGATATATCGTTACACAAGTTAGTAACTTGTGCATTTAGCGGCGTTGCAGGTAGGTACAGGTCGGGACCAATGTGTCCCTTCCTTGGGGTGGGTACACCCCCTACTATGCCACCCTCCAGTGGGAGGGGGGCAAAAGCCTCTCTTGTTGGTTGGATCGCCTCACCTTCAAGATGGCGGGGACTGAAAGTTGTGCTTCACCTTGCCCTCCCCCACCTTGGGGGTGGGGTTGGCAGATGTGGTCACAACTCCTATTCTTTTGAATTTTTCCCGCCCAAAGTGGAGAGGTGTGGTGCAGCGGCCAGGGCAGCTGACTTCGGAGCACAGGGTTCACGGTTCGATCCCCGGCGGCAGCTCAGCTCAGCACCGTGTGACTCTGGGCAATAGCTCACTTAATTTCCACTACGGCCCCCAGCGCCTTGAGACCCGTAAGGGTGAGTAGCTGCGCCATATAAAAACGGACTTACTTACATTTTTTTTAAAGTGGGGGTGTAAACCAGGGGCTGCCATCTGCTAGCAGCAGAGGCTGGGGGGCGCATTACAAAGGCTGCAGGCCTTTGAAGCTCCCCTCTTTTAGCATTGGCCCATCCTGGGGAGGAGGCATGATAGCTCTGCCCAGGATGTGCATTGTTTCTGGTCCTAGAGAGCAGGGGCTCTCTACCCAGGGGTCCAGAAACATGTCTGGTGGTGGCTGGCTGACTACAGGCGGTCAGAGACCACACCAGGGTTGGCAGGTTTTCAGGGGGCACCACTGAGATGATCTCTGGGTACATGAAATCCCACTGGCATCAGTGTGGGTTTGAGAGGAGTAGTTTGGTACGAAACACTCCTGTGTTCAGTGAAGCCATCATGGCGCTGTGCAACTCTAGCTGTTGAGTTTCCAGGCCACGTACTCTATGGCTTCGTTGCACTTGCAATATTAGGAAATGGGGCCCCAATATTGTAAGGTCCTATCTGCTCATGCAGATATGCCCTCATCTGTGGTATAGTGCACCCTGCCTTAGGGCTGTGAGGCCTGCTATAGGTGTGACTTGCCTATGCCTTCAGGCAGTGCTAGTTGGCATGGCTCAAAAGCAGTGTGCCATGTTGACTGTCGTTTTCTCCCTCACAGGAGCATGCAAGCTGCAAAGGCAGTAGCATGGTCCCAATGAGGGGAGTCACAAGGGACCCTCTTCAGCTCCCAGGCCCTAGGTACTCCGAGTTCCATTTACTAGGGACTTACAGATGGCAGAAGTGTATATTAGGATTTGTTTTTAGGGAAGGAGCGCTGGCACAGGGGACCTGGTTGGCAGGGACCCTGTGCACTACATTTGAAACCACATCAAAACCATGCAAAAAGTGGGGGGGCTAACCATGCAAAAGAGGCTTGCCATAGGGGTGTCTTAAACAGATTACAGAGGGAGGTTTGGGGTTTAGTCATACCTTTAAATGGCGAAGTCAGGTCAGCAGTGAGCTCTGCTCTACCAGTCTGCGGTGGCAGACTGGGAGGCATGTTTACCTTTGTCACACGGAGGGTGGCGCAACCAATGCTGCAATCCCGACTGACCTTCTGTAGGAATCTGGCTCTGTATATATTACACCCTAAAGGTATAGTGTACACAGAGTACAGTGAGTCCCCAAAGGTATATCGGAGGTAAAAGAAGAGAATACCTTGCTCTCAAGTCAGTGGTGGCTGAGCAGTTGGGCTTATCAGAGGGTAGTGTGACCTATCAGAGGGTAGTGTGTACATTCTCCTACAAGGCAGGAACATACACTCAGTTACTGACTCCAGCCAATAGTTGTAAAAAAATATTACTTTAGTTACTTTTATTTCTGATGGATACAACTGCCTGTGGATTCCTCACCTTTTGAATTACCCCTTGCTCCGCATTCCACTGAAACTTTTTTCATAGCTCTCCCACGTCGACTAGCACGTCAAAATGGCACGGCTCCACTCGCGAGTCCGTGTGATGTCATCGGAGCCATAAGAAGACCTCGTCAGCGTGCTGACTTCAGTTCCCTTTTTTCTGCACTGTCGACTCGTAACGGTTTTTCTAGGACTCTCCATTTCTTTGTGGTCTACATTGTTGCAGTTGTCTGTAAACTGTTTCTGTACGATGGCTACTCGGAAGAAGCCTGGTTTTAAACCCTGTAGGGAATGTGAGGGCCATATGTCCGTGACGGATCCCTACGAAGATTGTCTTTGGTGCCTGTCTTACCACGATGTCGAGGGATGCTCGTGTCTTCGGATGAATCTGAAGGCCCTCCAAGAGAGGGAAGCGAAGTTGTTTATGGCCTGCGCGAGGGAGAAGAGAGGTTGGAAGAGGACTAAGTCGAGGTCGAAGTCACCGACTCCGCACCCCTCAAGGTTGTCCAAAAAGCATAAGTGGCGTCATGGGACCAAGCGTCGCTCTTCGTAAGACAAGTCGAAGTCAGTGTCCCCTGTCCAGTGGCGTCATAGGAAGTATGACGTTTCTCCTTCACCATAGGTGACTCAGGTGCTGAGGGACTCTCTGGCGCCCAGGGAATCTCCGATGCTGCAGCGAGAACCCGCCTTACGACCTCTGCCTATTTCAGATCAGGCGCGCCAGCTCCGAAGTCACTGGCGCTGCATCTGGCACCACTGATGCAGATTCCAAAGATGCAATTGAGAATGGATGCTCAGAGGCTTCAGGAAGAGGACTAATTCTAGGAGCAAACTGAGGAAGGAGAGATACTGGAACCTATGGATGACTTTGAAGGTCTTCAACAAGCCAGTGGGCTGGACACATCACCAGAGTGGGAGCTCTCTTCTCCCTAAGCTCTTCCTTCTCAGGAGGTGGCCTCATAACATCCAGTCATAAGGAAGGTAGCTGACCTCCTGGATTTGCAGTTGTGAACTGCGGAGGTCAAATCTAACATTTTAACTGAGGCACTGCTCTCCCCTTCATCAGCGGTGGAACCTTTGCTTCCGTTCAACGAAGCCTAGACCGAAACAATTTTGGAGGTTTGGCAGAAGCCAATGTCTGCTCCTGCTGTGTCCAGAATGGTGGCAAGGCGTTAGAAGGTTGCGCCTGGGGATCCAGCATTTTCATCGTCTCACCCTTCGCCTGAAAGTTTGGTGGTTCAAGCTTCATGTTCCTGTAAGCAATCCGCAGGTTCCTTTCCCTCCACTCTGTGGGATAGAGATTCCATGAAGCTGAAACAGTCTGCTAAAAACATGTTTTCATCGACCAGCATGGCTTTGAAGTCAACTAATGCCACCTGCCTTTTGGGGCCTTGCATGCATAGAGGGACTCATGTAAGGAGGTGATACCTAAGCTGCCAGAAGATGTCTGGGGTCATTTCGTGGCGGTACTGTCTGACACTCTGGCTGCAGCCCGTCAGGTGATCCTGTCCAGGCTTGATACGACTGACTCCGTTGCCAGGGTAATGGGCTCTTCGGTGGAAACTAGGAGGCATGCCTGGTTGAGAGGTTCAGGATTCTCTCTGGACGTCCAGGCCACGCTTTTGGATCTTCCCTTTGATGGCTCTAGACTCTTTGGAACCAAGGCGGACTCAGCTCTACTATGATTTCAGGATAGCAAAGCTACTGCTATATCCTAAGGCTTGCAATCGCAGCTTAGGGGTTGTTGGTTACCAGAGATTTTGGGGCTTTGGGAAGGCTGCTCCATTTCGGGGCTGACAGCAGCAGCAACAACAGAACCCACTGTATAGATCATACAGAGGGGAAGGGAAGAGGTAGTCTGCGAGGGTCTGCTAGCCAACAGGTCTCCCCCCTCCCCCCTCCTCCCGTGGCCCCACCACTGGCTCCGCAGGGAAGCAGTTCTAGATCCCCCATCTTGGAGCATGTTGGTTCCGTAGGAGGTCGGATGTCCCATTTTCTACAAACTTGGAAATCTGTGGGTTTTGAATCTTGTAGAAAATGGGTACGCCCTTTCTTTCCAGGAGTTTCCCCCTCCCTTCCCCCCTGTGTCAGGGTTGGTGTTCGGAAGACCGTCTGTTGCTTCTGCAGCAAGAGGTTGTCTCTTTGCTTCAGAAAGATGCAATAGAGGTGGTTCCGGAGCAGGAAAGGGATCAGTGATGCTAATCTCGGTATTTCCTGATTCCCAAGAAGGACGGCCGATCCTAGGCCTCAGGATCTTGAACTTTTTTTCCGCAAACAGGATGTTCAAGATGTTGACGCTAGCTCAGATTCTTCTGGTGCTGCAGCAGGAAGACTGGATGGTGTCGATTTGATTTACAGGATGCGTATTTTCACATTCCCATCCTGAAGTCACATCGGAAGTATCTGTTTTACGGTGGGGTCTCAACATTATCAGTTTGCGGTCCTTCCGTTCGGTCTTACATCCGCACCATGGGTCTTCACGAAGCTGATGGCAGTGGTTGCAGCACATTTCAGAAGGTCGGGGATTCCGGTTTTCCCCTATCTGGACGACTGGCTGCTCAAGGCAAAGTCGCCAGAGATGGTGCTTCATCATCTGCAAGTAACAGCTCGGCTGTTGTTAGACTTGGGTTTTTCGATAAATGTACCCAAATCTCACCTGGTGCCCTCTCAGAGCAACCTGTTCATAGAGGCAGTACTGGAAATTACTGAGAGTCATGCCTTCCTACCTTCTCGGAGGATTCTGGATATACGGGCTATGATTCCACTGTTTCAAAATGGAGCGGCTGTTCCAGTCCTGAAGATGCTGCGTCTGCTCGGTATCTTTGCTTCCTGCATACTGTTGGTCAACCATGCACGCTGGCACATGAGGGCACCCCAGTGGTGCCTCCGCAGGCAGTGGTTTCAACACAATGGAGATCTCAGGGAGCTGGTCAGCATCTCCAAAGACACTGCAGCTGAGCTGTCTTGGAGTGTTCCAGGCAACCTGTCTCAAGGGAAGCCTTTTCAACCTCCTTCTCCGGTGGCCACTGTGATAATGATTGCCTCCTCTCTAAGGGTGGGGAGCTCATCTGGGTGATCTGGAGATCAAGGGCCTTTGGTCTCCAGAGGAAAGATTGCTTCACATCAATCTTCTGGAACTGCGGGCGATACGTTTGGCTCTCAAGGCCTTTCTTCCCTCCCTTCGCGATCAGTCAGTTCTGGTCCTGACAAACAACACTACTGCGATGTGGTACATCAGCAAGCAGGTAGGAGTAGAGTCTTATCTCTGCAGAGAGGCTCTGCGGCTCTGGTCCTGGGCTCAGGACCACCAGATTTGCATAACTGCAAATCGTCTGGCCGGGGTGCTGAATGTCTGTCAGCAATACTCAGCCGATCACGAGTGGCGTCTTCATCCGGACGTGGTCCACCACATTTTCAGGATGTGGGGGTTCCCTCGGTTGGATCTGTTTGCCACTCGCGAGAATTCTCACTGCCAATCGTTCTGCAGTCTCCAGTATCCGATGCGGGGAGTGTTGGGGAACGCGTTTCAGCTGGATTGGGGTTTTCAGCTTCTTTACGCATTTCCTCCGTATCCTTGATTCCTCTGGTTCTGAGAAATTCGCCAAGACCGGAGCCAAATCATATTGATCGCCCCGGATTGGCCAAGAAGGATGTGGTACACAGACCGCCTTAAACGCTCATCGCACCCTCCTCTCTGTCTCCCTCTCAGGGCAGATCTCCTCTCGCAGTCACAGGGGCAGGTTCTACACCCCCCCCCCCAACCTCCAGAGCCTGCACCTTCATGCCTAGAGATTGAACGAGGCAACCGGAGTATTTTCTCTCTCCCTCCGGATGTGGTGGATGTTATTTTATCGGCCAGAAGACACTGCACCAAATCTGTCTATTTCAATAGGTGGGCTAGGTTTGTTAAATGGTGTGGCGAGAGTTCAGTTGATCCTTTATAGGGCCATTTGTCTGATATTCTTAGTTTTTCTCTTTCTTTGGCTCAGCAGGGTTGTGCTGTAGCAACTGTTAAGGGCTACTTGTCGGTCTTGTCAGCCTTTCTTTGTTTGCCAGACCAACCATCGTTGTTCAAGTCTCCCAAAGTCATGAGATTCATTAAGGGTCTCACTAATAGATTTCTTCCCACTCCTTTTATTATGCCTCAGTTCGATTTAAATGTAGTTCTTACTTTCCTGATGGGGTCTCCTTTTCAGCCTCTATTTAGTTGTCCGTTGAGGCTTATTTCATTCAAAGCAATTTTTCTGATTGTGATTAACTCTGCCAGTAGGGTTAGTGAGCTGCAGGTTTAGTTCTAAGCCTCCTTTCATCTCTATCCATGCGGATAAGATGGTTCTCAGGACCAGGGCTGCTTTCCTGTGCAAGGTGGTTACTCCTTTTCATCTATGGCAGTCCATCACTTTACCCACTTTCTATCCTCCCCCTCATCCTTCTAAGGAGGAGGAGAGACTTCACCGCCTGGACCCTAAGAGGGCGGTCAGCTTCTACCTGGACAGAACTAAGGACTTCAGGCTGGACGACCAGCTCTTCATTGGTTACGTGGGAAAATGAAGTGCAAGGCTGTCAACAAGCGAACGCTGTCCAAGTGGATCATCCTCTGCATTCACATTGAGGCTTCAAGCGTCAAGTGGGAGGTCAGAAGAGGGCGTCCAATGCTGGATCTCAGGTCAGGATCGCTGGGGAGACTTCACTGGGCCATCTGGACTTGGGCCGTGGGCGTCAGACGGAGAGTGGTGCAAGTGCTGCGGAACCGCCTGAATCAGGAGTCCTTGAGTTAGGTTCTTGCTGGACAAAATCGTTGTCCACAGGAGACGAGTCTATGAAGATAGCGCAGGTCCCCAGGGTTCCTGGAGGTTGCTGGATGCGGGCCACGCCGGTTTCTTGGAGCAGTGTCACTGGAGGAGACATGCCGGTAGGGTTGTTGTCAAGTCAGTCGTCTTTTCCACTGCTGCATGACTCTTTGGTCCTTCTTCGTATGTCATTGAATCTGAAGATCATGGTTCAGGGGAGGCCTTAAATACTAAATTTAAGGGTGTTACGGAGGTCGGAGGACAGTAGCCAATAGCTACTGTCCCCCTATGGTGACTACACCATTTAGGTGCCCCCTTCCTTTGGGGAGAAGGGCACATTCTTATTCCTGTTTGGCCTAATTCTTCAAACCAAGATGAAGAATTTTGAGGAGTGGTTAATCTCAGCGCCTGGCCACACTAGGGGTATGCCAGTGTAAGAAACTGGCTCTATATATACTGCACCAAAGTGAGGTACAGTGTGTATAGAGTCCAAGGGTCTCCAGAGGTTTGGCAGAGGTTAAAGTTAGATAGAACCTTACTCTCAAGTGGTAGCTTGGTCGAGCAGTAAGGCAGTATCGGAGGACATTGTAAAGCATTTGATGTACAGAGTCAGCAAATGAATCCACACACTCGAACTGAACTCTAGGCCAATTGTTTTGTATAAAAAAATATACTGTTTTATTTCTAGAACCAAGCAAGCCTGGTACAGGTAAGCATAAAAATACTTTTCAGTAGTAAATTACTTCTATGAACACAGTTCAAAATTGCAGTGTTTTCTCCCAAAAAGTTTCTATGTTATCCTAGGAGGAAAAATGAGATCGGTTTCGAGGTAAGTAATCGGTCTTTTGAGTTATGGTTCTGGGGTAAGACTGGGGTCTCCCAGGGTCAGTGATGCACTGTTGCACCCTCAGCGGCACTAGGGCGGCCGGGTGCAGAGTGTTGAGGCCCAATGTTTCCCTATGGAGGATAGGGTGACTCCGGTTGGTGGCTGCTGGCAAGCAGGCCACGGGGTTGTGGGAGCAAAGCTCCTAGGGTTAAGCTCAGGGCAAGTTGGGGACCAAGTTAGCACAAAAGGGGCACCCTCAGCGGCACTAGGGCAGCCGGGTGCTGTTTTGAGGTCGGGTGCCCTGTTGATTTCAATGGAGATTCTCCGGGACAAAGAAACACTGCAGGCTCGGGGACGAGGATCTTCCAGGAGCTACCACCACTTCGAGGGGTAAGTTGGGATGTAGAGGGATGGTTAGGCACCACTGGGTTGGGCACACAAGGCCGTGGGGCGTCGGGTGCAGGGGTGCCTTTGGACGTCGGATTTTCTTACCCGCTCTGGTCCCGGTAGGATTGAGGCTGCAGGTGTCGTCTGGAGGCTTGAGGCAGGTCGGGGGTCGCCGGATCTCGGGTCAGGATCGCCGGGGGGACCTCCTCGTGGTGTTTTTCCACTCTAGCTCGGGCCGGGCTCGGCGGGTGCAGAGTGGGCTGGATTCGCGCTTCCTGGCTGGCACCAGGAGCTGCAGTTCAAACACGTCCGGTGTTCACGGGCGAAACAGCTTGGAAAGTGAATGCAGGCAGGTCCTCCGGGGTTTTTGAGGTTGCTGGCCTCTGGACACGCCGCGGTTTTGCAGGAGCACTTTCGAGGGGAGACAGGCCTGTAGGGCTGGGGCCAAGTCAGTGGGCGTCGTCCTCTTGTTAGCTCTGCACGGCTTCTCGTCCTTCTTCTCTTCTTTTTCTTGTGGTTGCTGGATCTGAGGAAGGAAGGTTCAGGGGGCCCCTAAATACTAAATTTAGGGGCGTTCCAGGTAGGTAAAGGGCAGGGACCAATGGGTCCCTTCCCAGGTGTGGGTACACCCCCTATTCTGCCACTCCAGTGGGAGGGGGGCAGGAGCCTGTCCCTGGTTGGCTGGGTCCCCCCATCCTCAAGATGGCGGGGACTCGAGGTTGTGCTTCACCTAGCCTCCCCCACCTTAGGGGTGGAGTTGGCAGAGGTGGGCACACCTCTCTTCCTCACTTGTTTTTCCCGCTGGTTCTCCCGCCCAAAGTGGGGGGGTAGAACCAGTGGGGACCAGTTGCTGAAAGCAGCAAATGGTCTGGAGAGGCTCACAAAGGCGGCATGCCTTTGAAGCCTCTCCTTCGTGAACCCTGCCCATCCTGGGGGAGGAGGCTTGGCACCTCGTCCCAGGATGTGCATTGTTTCAGGCCCCCGAGAGCAGCAAGCTCTCGACCCAGGGGTCCAGAAACATGTCTGGTGGTGGCAGCCTGCGCAGCCACTCAGTCAGGTCACTGGGAGTTGGTCGAGTTTCAGGGGGCATCTCTAAGATGCCCTCTGTCGTGCATTTTACATTAAATCCCACACTGGCATCAGTGTGGGTTTAATGTGCTGAGACGTTTGATACCAAACTTCCCAGTCTTCAGTGTAGCCATCATGGTGCTGTGGAGTTCGTGATGACAAGCTCCCAGCACCATATACTCTTAATGGCAGCACTGCACTTAGTGCCCAGGAATGGACCTGGGTACTGTAGGGGTACAGGGCTCATGCACCTGTACCCTCACCACTGGCATAGGGCACCCAGCTAGAGGGGTGACTGATGTATGCCGGGGCAGTGGTTTGTGGGCATGGCACACAGGGGTGTGTGCCATGTCGACTCTTCACTTTTTTCTGCACCAAGACAAGCAGCCTGCAAAGGCAGTGTGTGTCAGGGTACAGGGCCTCTAAGGGTGGCACAATAAGTGCTGCAGCCCATAGGGGCCTTCTCTGGTCACAGTGCCCTGGGTACCTGTGGTACCATTTACCAGGGGCTTACCTGTGGCCAGAGATGTCAATTGGGTTTAGGCTTCAATGCAGTTTTAGGGAAGGAACACAGGCCCTGGGTACCTGATTGGCAGGAGCCCAGGGCACACTCAGTCAAAGCACATCAGCAATTCAGCAAAAAGTGGGGGCATACCATGCAAGAAAGAGGGCACTTTCTCACAGCCAGGCCAGGCTCTCACCCCATGTGGTCAGAAACCGGTCTGGTGGTGGCTGGCTGGCAGGGACCAATCGGCCAATACAGTAGAAGCTGGTCGTTTTTCAGGGGGCATCTCTAAGATGCCCTCTGATGGACTTTTTAAAATAAATCCATCGCTGGTATCCGTGTGGGTTTATTATGCTGAGGTTTGATACCAAACTTCTCAGTTTTCAGTAAAGCCATCCTGGAGCTGTGGAGTTTGTGTTGACAAACTCCCAGCCCAGGTACTCAAAAGGGTCTCACTGCACTAGGTGTCCAAGAATAGACTCAGACACTGTAGGGGCATAGTGCTCTTGCAGCTATGCCCTCACCTGGGGTATAGGGCACTCTTAAGCCTGCCAGAGGTGCGACTTACCTAGGAAGGTGGGCCATGTCGACTTTTAGTTTAGCTACACCACAACACATAGCCTGCAATGGCAGTGTGTATGTATTTGGTATGGGGCCCTTTACAGTGACACTATACATGCTGAATCCCTGAGAGTCCCTCTCTGGTCACAAGGCACTTGGTACCCCTGGTACCATTTTCAAAAGACTAATGTATGGGCCAGAGGTGTCCAAATTTGGGAGCAATGGTACAGGTTTGGGAACGAACACAGGCCCTGGGAAACGATTGGCAGGGACCCAGGGCACAATCAAAGTGCATCAGAAATCTGGCAAAAAAGTGGGAGGCTTACTGCAACAGAAACCCACTTTCTTACACCCTCTAACGTACAGGCCCTGGGTACCATATGCTGGGGGACTTGCAAGTTAGTTAGTTTATTCCATTTGGGTATAAAGCAATCGAACATAAACTTTTTAAGGTCAGGGCATTGGGACGGAGGTCTGGTTATTAGGCCTCCATTCACGCAGTAGAAAAATAGAGCAGCATCAGTCCAAAGTCTTGGGGTGTCCATGCAAAGATGCGTTTCCTCACACCAGTGGTGATAAACAAATGCAAGCAGACAAATGACTAATCGTTGTATGCCTACAGTGGGCCCACCAGGCATTCAAACTTAATAAAAATAAGACCCAACAGAATCTATTATCGAAACCTATTATCCCTTCGAGAGGGGAGTGTGTGCCAGGCAGAGTCTGCCAGCTTCAGCCTAGTGACCTGGCTCTTGATGGCCAGGCGTTTGGCCACTTTGGCCTACTGGGTAGGTGCATAGAAATCCTGAGAGAGGTAAGTCTTCCTACCACACACAAATGCTTGCTCCTAAATAGAACAGACTTGTACATGGATGCACAATTGAAAATGTGTTGCATAACCTGACGGGTGATACATCCATGATCAAACAATTTATGCTAAACTCTAATATACTTGTGTACAACCGAGGGAGTGAAGATAGTTTCACCACAACGGTCGGCTTCTGTCCCCATGTTGAACCTCATCCTGGGTTATGAAAGGTCCGTTTGAATTGATCCGTAGAATAGGGCTGCAGTTCCTGACACTTAAATGGTCTTTTGAATTGCCATCACATCATTGCTGACATTATCTAGCCATGAACCCTGTTTACAGATACACAAGGATAGTCGTGAGAACCAAGTGCATCAAACAGAATAGTGTGGACAATGAGTGGACTCGATTGCATTTAGAAGATCTCCATCTATTCTTTGTGTATTGTTTAGCAGTTCAAATCATTGAAAATGCTTAGGATGGGCCTCCCGGCTTCCAGTAATGGCTCAGTGGGATTCCCCAGGTTCCAGTAATGGCTCAGTGGGGGGGGTCCTGTTTTCCAGTAATTAAGTGGGGTTTCACACAAGTCCAAATGTTTAGAACCACAGCTCCAGCATGTAAAACCCTTGATAACAAACCCAGGGCACTCCATTTCTACCATATGTTTGTAAATAACGTATGCATTACTGCCCACAAGCTCTTCGTCCCCAAATTCATGAATGTCTTGCATTGATATGAATGTAAATCAGGAGGCACAGCTGGACTAGTAGGTTCTGAAAGCTTTTTGCAACAACAAATGCACATCACCCCATTCATATGCAAAAAATAAAATGAATACTGCCAACTAATTAATGCAGCACGTGAATCCAGATAAGATTCTCACTGCAGGAGGAAAGTCTTACCTGTAACAACAATTTTACAGCTTCAAAGTGCACAACTATTAGCGGTAGGTAGCATTTTTTCTTCTAAGCTTTGCATCTAAAAATGCACCATATCTGAAAGAAACACGTTAGTGATGGATTCCTTACCTTAGAATTACCCCCAGGCGTCAGACTGGATCGGTAAAGTTTTCGTCAGCAGTACCCCTGCGCGTCGAAAGGTGGCGTTGTGCGGTTCCGCGTCCGTCGTTGGCGTTGTGGTCACCGAGATGATGTCGCGGCAGCTACTTGGACGCCGCCCTCGCGTGCTGACGTCAGTTCTTTATTTTTCCGCGCCAGCAAGTGCAGATCCGGAGAGAGCGGTACCCCCAGTCACTTTTTTACTGAGTTTTTTTCGAGGCTTTTTGTCTCTATTTTTTGAGTCGATCGACTCCTGGTGCAGTAGGTATGCCCGGCTTCAAGACCTGCGGGGACTGTCATCGCATGATGACGGTGACGGACCCGCACCGCGTGTGACTTTACTGCCTGGAGCGCGACCACGGCCCCAAGTCGTGCTCCGAGTGCCGGGCCATGGCGCTGAAGACTTTGCGGGAGCCGTCCCGAAAGTTGCTAGAAGTCTGGCAGTCGGCTCCGCGCCGTGGGAGGTCGAGGGACCGGTCGCGGAGCCGCCACCACCGTTCATCGGGATCGAAGCCTTCGCACTTGTGGTCAGGTAAGAAGAAGCACTCTAAGTCGAAGAAGCGCCATCTCTCTCCGACTTCCCCTCGCGGCTGAGGGTGCGGGTAGTGCCTCCCCTGCGGCCCCGGCGGAGCCTACGCAGTTGCCGCCGGCCTACCCGCCCTTCCCGGTTCCGTCGGCGACTCCGGCCCAGCTGCAGAAATTTCTGGCAGCCATGGCTCGCCTCTTTGGGCCGTTGGTCCCCACCGGTGCGCCTTCGGGCCCCGCGTCCCGACCGGGGGTCCTAGCTCTTTACTGCCGGCGGCTCCGTCATCACTGTCGGCTCCGTCCCCAGCGCCGTAGGACCCCCATGGATCCGGGCCTGGATTCTGGTCGACGCCGGTTGACCTTCCCTCCACTGACGACCTCACCGGCACCACCTCCGACATCGCCCAGCCCTCCGGATGATGTCTCCCCCCCCGTTTCAGCCCCGATGTGGATACAGCGCCGGACCGGCGTCGCTCGACGCAGATTCCGACGCCGATGGGGGATTTCTATCCCTATGTTCGTCCTCCTTATTTTCGGCCTGTTTATCAGCCTTCGGAGGAAGGGGAGAACTGGGAGGGGTCTGAGGACCCTCTCACAGCACAATGTGAGTTTGACCCGGACTGGGAAGAGGAGTTGGGGGATGCCAGTGGTCTTGATGCCTCTCCCGACCTTGGCATGCTGTCTCCTCCTACCGTGGCTACGGAGGAGGGTGCAAGTTACGCAGTGGTGTTGCGTAGGGCGGCCGAGGCCCTCCACCTCGAGCTCCCTACAGTGGCCGTCAGGACTAACCTCCTGACAGAAGTGCTTCAGCCGGCGGTTACCTCTTCGGAGCCACTGCTGCCTTTTAACGATGCACTTTCGGACGTTCTTTTGGGCACCTGGTCCAGGCCCAACACAGGGGCTCCTGTGGATAGGAACGTGGCCCTACGCCATCGCCTGACCCCGGGCGACCCCCTTTTCCTCTCCCAACACCCCACCCCTGAGAGCTTGTTTGTCCAAGCCTCTGCGTCCCCGAGCACATTCCCTACCGCACCACCGTACAGGGAATCCAAGAAACTGGAGCATTTGGGTAAGAAGATTTTTTCTTCCGCCAGTTCAGGGCTGCGGTCTGTGAACACCGCATGCCTCTTGGGCCGTTATTCCCACTCTGTGTGGGATACGGTGGCGCGCGTGCTGCCTCAATGTCCGGAGGAGGCCCGGACAGTGCTCTCTCAAGCTATTGCTGAGGGGAGGGATGCAGCCAAGTACACTATTCGTTGTGGCCTTGATGCCGCCGACTCGCTGGGCAGGGCGATTTCCATGACGGTGGCGCTCCGTCGCCACGCCTGGCTGAGGACAACTGGTTTTTCTGGGGATGTCCAGAACACTTTGGACATGCCCTTTGATGGCTATCGCCTTTTCGGCAACAAAGCAGATAGTGCATTGGAGCGCTTTAAGGACTCGCGGACTACTGCCAAGTCCTTGGGCCTTTCCGCCACGCGCCCTCCTCCGCCTTCTGCTTTACGCTCCTTTCGTGGCCACGGAAGGGGCGCCCGACACGTTCGTTTCAGAGCCACAGGCCTGCGCAGCAAAAGTCTCAGCGCGGACGTGGGACCCGCCGGGTCAGGGGGCCAGCGGGCGGGTCAGTCCACCTCCACCTCCACCCCAGCCACCACTGCCTCCAAACCTTCCTAGTCCGGTTTTTCAGGCCCATCAAACGCCAGTGGGCGGCAGGCTTCGCCATCACCTCCCCCACTGGCGCACCATCACTTCGGACAGGTGGGTTTTACAAATAGTCCGAAGGGGCTACTCCCTCCCCTTCGAGACTACCCCTCCAGCCATGCCACCCCAGTACCACCGCATGTCGGGGGATCACTTGGTACTACAACAGGAAGTCGCTGCCCTCTTGGCCAAGGGGACCATCGAGCGCGTGTAAGAAACTGCCTCTATATATACTGCACCAAAGTGAGGTACAGTGTGTATAGAGTCCAAGGGTCTCCAGAGGTTTGGCAGAGGTTACAGTTAGATAGAACCTTACTCTCTAAAGTGGTAGCTTGGTCGAGCAGTAAGGCAGTATCACAGGACAGTGTTAAGTATTTGATGTACACACTCAGTCAGCAAATGAATTCACACACTCAAGAACTGAACTCTAGGCCAATTGTTTTTGTGTAAAAAATATACTGTTATTTTATTTTAGAACCAAGCAAGCCTGATACAGGTAAGCATTCAATTCTTTTCAGTAATAAGTTACTTGTTGTACACAGTTTTAAAAAGCAATGAAGATTGTACTTGATTTGATTTACAGGGGATGCAGTAGGTTGCAATACTTAGTAAATGCAGTACATTGAAATGAATGGCTTTTTAAGGTAAATGCAGGTAAAATTACTTTTGCGTTACTTTTGTAATCCAGTGCTGGGCTCCTAGATTCAGCACTGGGAAATTTACTTAAAACAGGTAAGTAATTACGTTTTTGTAGTTTGTACGATTTCTAAAGAATATTCTTGTATTTCAAAAGTTGACACTTAGAAACTTTTTCACCTAGAACCACCAATGTTATCCTAAGGAAGGAAATTCAATTCACAGGTAAGTTACTTTAACGTTACTTTTCTTACTCAGTGCTGGATGCCTAGATTCAGCACTGGGACATTCCCTGAAAACAGTTGACAAAATGCGTTTTGGTTATTTGTGTGATTTTTAAGGAATATTCTTAGTTTTCAAAAGTCGACACTTTGACACTTTTTCTCCCAAAGTTTCTATGTTACTCTATGAGGAAAAACAGGTTATCGGTTTCGAGGTAAGTAATCGGTCTTTTGAGTTAGGGTTCTGGGGTTAGACTCAGGGGTCTCCCAGGGTCAGTGATGCACTGTTGTTGCACCCTCAGCGGCACTAGGGCGGCCGGGTGCAGAGTGTTGAGGCCCAATGTTATCCTATGGAGGATAGGGGGACTCCGGTTGGTGATCTGGCAAGCAGGCCACGGGGTTGTGGGAGCAAAGCTCCTAGGGTTAAGCTCAGGGCAAGTTGGGGACCAAGTTAGCACAAAAGGGGCACCCTCAGTGGCACTAGGGCGGCCGGGTGCAGGGTGCTGTTTTGAGGTCGGGTGCCCTGTTGATTTCAATGGACATTCTCCGGGACAAAAACACTGCAGGCTCGTGGACGAGGATCTTCCAGGAGTGGCCACCACTAAGAGGGGTAAGTTGGGATGTTGAGGGTTGGTTGGGCACTGCTGGGTTGGGCACACAAGACCGTGGGGCGTCGTATTTTCTTACCTGCTCTGGTCGCGTTACGGGGGTCCTCTGGATTGAGGATGCAGGCATCGTCAGGAGGCTTAAGGCAGGTCAGGGGTCGCCGGATCTCGGGTCCGGATCGCTGGGGGGGACCTCCTCGTGGTATTTTTCCACTCTAGCTCGGGCTGGGTTCGGCGGGTGCAGAGTGGGCTGGATTCACGCTTCCTGGCTGGCACCAGAAGCTGCAGTTCAAACACGTCCGGTGTTCACGGGAGAAACGGCTTGGAAAGTGAAGGCAGGCAGGTCCTCCGGGGTTTTTGAGGGTGCTGACCGCTGGACACGCCGGGGTTTTGCAGGAGCAGGTTCGAGAGGAGACAGGCCTGTAGGGCTGGGGCCAAGTCAGTGGGCGTCGTCCTCTTGTTAGCTCCGCACGGCTCTTCGTCCTTCTTTTCTTGTAGGTAGGCTGGATCTGAGGAAGGAAGGTTCAGGTGGCCCCTAAATACTAAATTTAGGGGCGTTCCAGGTAGGTAAAGGGCAGGGACCAATGGGTCCCTTCCCAAGTGTGGGTACACCCCCTATTCTGCCACTCCAGTGGGAGGGGGGCAGGAGCCTGTCCCTGGTTGGCTGGGTCCCCCCATCCTCAAGATGGCGGGGACTCGAGGTTGTGCTTCACCTAGCCTCCCCCACCTTAGGGGTGGAGTTGGCAGAGGTGGGCACACCTCTCTTCCTCACTTGTTTTTCCCGCTGGTTCTCCCGCCCAAAGTGGGGGGGGGGGTAGAACCAGTGGGGACCAGTTGCTGAAAGCAGCAAATGGTCTGGAGAGGCTCACAAAGGCGGCATGCCTTTGAAGCCTCTCCTTCGTGAACCCTGCCCATCCTGGGGGAGGAGGCTTGGCACCTCGTCCCAGGATGTGCATTGTTTCAGGCCCCCGAGAGCAGCAAGCTCTCGACCCAGGGGTCCAGAAACATGTCTGGTGGTGGCAGCCTGCGCAGCTACTCAGTCAGGTCACTGGGAGTTGGTCGAGTTTCAGGGGGCATCTCTAAGATGCCCTCTGTCGTGCATTTTACATTAAATCCCACACTGGCATCAGTGTGGGTTTAATGTGCTGAGAAGTTTGATACCAAACTTCCCAGTCTTCAGTGTAGCTATCATGGTGCTGTGGAGTTCGTGATGACACAATCCCAGCACCATATACTCTTAATGGCAGCACTGCACTTAGTGCCCAGGAATGGACCTGGGTACTGTAGGGGTGCAGGGCTCATGCACCTGTACCCTCACCACTGGCATAGGGCACCCAGCTAGAGGGGTGACTGATGTATGCCAGGGCAGTGGTTTGTGGGCATGGCTCAGATGTGTGCCATGTCGACTCTTCACTTTGTTCTGCACCAAGACACGCAGCCTGCAAAGGCAGTGTGTGACTGTCAGGGTACAGGGCCTCTAAGGGTGGCACAATAAGTGCTGCAGCCCTTAGAGGCCTTCTCTGGTCACAGTGCCCTGGGTACCTATAGTACCATTTACCAGGGGCTGACATGTGGCCAGAGATGCCAATTGGGTTTAGGCTTCAATGCAGGTTTAGTGAAGGAACATAGGCCCTGGGTACCTGATTAGCAGGAGCCCAGGGCACACTCAGTCAAAGAACATCAGCAATTCAGCAAAAAGTGGGGGCATACCATGCAAGAAAGAGGGCACTTTCTCACAGCGCGTTCCTGCGCCAGAAGAAGGACGTGGTTGTTACTCCCACTACTTTCTGGTGCCCAAGAAGGGCAAGGTCCTGCATCCTATCTTGGACCTCAGGGACGTCAATCGCTTCCTCCGGAAGGAGAAGTTCAAGATGTTAACTCTAGCTCAGGTCTTGTCTGCCCTCGACCCTGGAGACTGGATGGTAGCGTTGGACCTGCAGGACGCACATTTCCACATTCCCGTCCTGCCTGCCCACCGGCGTTACCTGCGGTTTACGGTAGGCCACGAGCACTTTCAGTTTACTGTGCTCCCCTTTGGCCTTACCAGCGCCCCTCGGGTGTTCACGTAAGTGATGGCGGTGGTCGCAGCTCATCTGCACAGATCAGGGGTTCCAGTCTTCCCCTATCTCGACGACTGGCTGTTGAAGGCGGGCTCGCCCTGGACAGATGTCTCCCACCTCCAGACTACGGCCGACCTCCTGCATTTGCTGGGGTTCTCCCTCAATGTGCCGAAGTCGCACCTGATTCCCTCTCTGAAGCTCCTCTTCATCGGAGCGGTTCTGGATACGACGCACTTTTGGGTCTATCCTCCCGAACGGCGAGTCCAGGATATTCAGGCTCTGATTCCGATCTTTCAGCCTCTATCCTGGGTTTCGGTCAGGATGACCCTGAGGCTGCTGGGCCTCATGGCCTCCTGCATCCTGCTGGTCGATCATGCCAGATGGCATATGAGGGCTCTGCAGTGGGACCTGAAGTTCCAGTGGGCGCAGCATCAGGGGAACCTGTTCGATTACGTCCAGATCTTGGAGGGCACTGCTCAACAATTAGTGGTGGCTCACAAACCGGCATTGGGTCAATGGCAGAACCCTCTCCCTTCCCCAACCGGAGCACACAGTGGTGTCGGATGCGTCCCTCCTGGGATGGGGCGGCCACATGGGAGAGGCGGAGATCAGAGGCCTCTGGTCTCCGGCGGATTCCAGGCTCCATATCAACCTTCTGCAGCTCCGGGCGATCCGACTTGCACTGAAGGCATTCCTTCCCTCTGTCAAGGGGAGAGTAGTGCAGGTGTTCACAGACAACACCACCGCCATGTGGTACTGCAACAAATAGGGCGTGGTGGGGTCATGGACCCTATGTCAGGAGGCCCTGCGCCTCTGGACATGGCTGGAACGTCAGGACATTTCCCTGGTGGTTCAACACCTGGCAGGTTCACTGAACGCCAGGGCGGACGTACTCAGCCGCAGGTGCATGATGGATCACGATGGCGTCTTCACTCGGAGGTGGCGCAAGTTCTTTCAGCAGTGGGGAGAGCCTTGGTTAGATCTATTCGCCACCGAAGAGAACGCGCGATGTCAGCAGTTCTGCGCGTTGGAATTTCCAAGGCGGCACTCGCTAGGCGACGCTTTTCGTCGCGAGTGGAGTTGCGGTCTGTTGTACGCCTTTCCGCCTATACCACTTCTGTCCAGAGTGCTGAAGAAGATCAGGCGCGACCGGGCCCAAGTCATTCTTGTGGCCCCGGACTGGGCTCGAAGGGTTTGATATCACGAGCTACTCAGTATGACCATCGATTTCCCCCGATCCGACTGCCTCTTCGGGAGGATCTTCTGGCGCAGCAGCAGGGGACGGTCCTCCACCCCAACCTGTCCAGTCTCCACCTCTTTGCGTGGAGATTGAGCGGCAGCAGATGATTCCCTTGGACTTGCCTCCTGAAGTCTGTGATGTCATTCTGGCAGCCAGGCGTCCCTCCACTAAGTTGGTATACGCCTGCAGGTGGAACAAGTTTGTGGCATGGTGCACAGCAAAGGCTGTGGATCCCCTTTCTGCCCCTCTTTCAGAAGTCCTACTGTTCCTTCTTTCTGTGGCCCAGCAGGGTTCTGCTGTGGGCACTATCAAGGGCTACCTTTCTGCTATTTCAGCCTTTCCTAGGCTTCCCGATCAGCCTTCTCTTTTCAAGTCCCCTGTTGTGAATAGATTCCTCAAAGGCATTACTCTTCTTTTCCCTCCTATTCCCTTCGTAATGCCTCAGTGGGACTTGAACCTGGTTCTCACATATTTAATGTGCGCTCCCTTTGAGCCTCTTCACAACTGTCCTCTTCGTCTTAACTTTTTAGACTGCTTTCCTGGTTGCCATCACCTCTGCTAGGAGAGTGAGTGAGCTCCAGGCTCTTTCTTGCAAACCTCCTTTTCTGTCTGTCCATCCGGACAAGGTTGTGCTCAGAACACGTCCATCTTTTCTACCAAAGGTTGTCACTGCCTTTCACATCGGGCAGACCATCACTTTGCCCACCTTCTTTCCGCCTCCGCATCCTTTCAGAGAGGAAGAGAGGCTCCACCGTCTGGACCCAAAACGTGCGCTCTCATTTTACCTGAATCGCACACAACAGTTCCGGGTGGATGACCAGCTCTTTGTTGGCTACGTAGGCGCCAAGAAAGGTCGGGCCGTACACAAGCGGACTATCTCCAGATGGGTCGTCTTGTGTATTAAAGCCTGTTATTCTCTGGCAAAAAAGGAGCCTCAGGTGGGGCTGCGCACCCATTCCACCAGGGCGACGGCTGCCACTACGGCATTGGGACGTGGTGTCCCCTTACAAGACATCTGTCCGGCAGCTACGTGGGCCTCACTGCACACTTTTACTAAGCACTATTGCCTGGACAGCCAAGTCCGGAGAGACGGCTTCTTTGGCCGTTCTGTTCTCCGGGACTTCTTGGTGTGATCTTGGTTCGCAGACCCACCACCGGGGTTGGTATTGCTGGGGTATCTATTCTAAGGTAAGGAATCTATCACTAACGTGTTTCTTTCAGATGCACAAGTTACTTACCTTCGGTAACGATATATCTGTAAGAAACATTAGTGATAGATTCCTTACCGCCCCACCCATCCTCCCCGTTCTGCGAACTGATTTCTAGGGTTAAGGTCATCCCTTTTAGGGCCCTAGTTTCTATGCACCAGTGGTCAGTATCTTGCATGGCTCTGCGTTCCTGGCGCGGAAAGTAGTGTACAGAACTGACGTCAGCGCGCGAGGGCGGCATCTAAGTAGCTGCCGCGACGTCATCTCGGCGACCACGACGCCAACGACGGACGCGGAGCCGCACGACGCCACCTTCCGACGCGCAGGGGTACTGCTGACACAAACTTTCCGGATCCAGTCTGACGCCTGGGGGTATTCTAAGGTAAGGAATCTATCACTAACTAATGTTTCTTACAGATATATCGTTACCGAAGGTAAGTAACTTGTGCTTTAGGTTTATCTTTAAGAATCCAATATTAGTAGTATTCACTAATGTAGCCCGTTTGCATTTGGTGACATTTTTTTCTGATTAAATGTTCTTTTGTTTGCCAGTCTGGCTGCTGTTTTGAGTGTGCTTTTGGTACATTCAACAGCGTTTTCTGGAGATGTGCTTTGTTCTCTCTGTTCTCGTTTTATTCCCAACAGTGAAATTGTGCGACCATTGTCATGGGTGCATCCTTCAGCTTTGTGCTTTGCGGTTGTCACTTTTGTTCTCGCATGGTCACCATTAACTTTTCCATATTTTGTCGTATTCCTGAAAATACATGAAGAGGCTTTTCAGGAATAGTTTCCCATGACAATTGAATGGTCTGAAGCTAGAAAGTAACTTTGCTTGTGCTGTGGTACAGAGAGCGTTGTCACTAGGGTTGGTGGTGGTGTTGTCTTACTGAAATGTTAGAGTATACTTCTGCAACTCATGCTTTCTGTGAACTAATTGTAAATCAGCTTCTTGTCCACAAGCGCCTTCCGAGGACTATGGGAGCAGCTCTACAGAGGCCAAGCCAGATGCCAAGAAGACCAAAGCTGGGGCACCGGCTAAAAATAAGGTATGGCGCCTCTTAACCATGTACGGTTTAAGCTCCTACTGTCTGCAGTGGTTAGAATTTGAAGGGGTTACTCTTTTTTGCCTTACCACCATAATGTGAAGCAGACTTTCAGATAGTTGTGCAATGCAGGAGTACTACGTGTGCTTTGATTTGATCAGTTAAGAGCGGAGCAGCATAATCCATTGTTCTGATAGAGGCTTCTAGCCACAGCTGGTAGCGTGTAAAGAAAGGAACTCATGTCAGCGGGCGGGAGTGGCGCCAATATAGGCCCTACACATCCCTTCCAGAGCAGAAAGGTAGCAGTGTGGAGCTGCACAGCGCCACCTTCTTGTGCGCAGGAGTACTATTGAAATGTTTCCCTATCCAGTCTGACTCCTGGGAATTTTCAAAAGGTGAGATGTGTGGCTATTTAGTTTATACCAAAAGCGCACTACCGAAATTAAGTAACTTGTTCTTTAGGATTTTTCCCTATAGATTTTCTTCCCCTCCCTACCCGCCTTCCTGGTTTCCACAACTGTATGCCAGTGCAGTGTTCAAGTTCCAAGAGCACTGCTAACTTGTAGATGGTGCCTGAGGTGAAGACGCATGACAAAATAAAATTGTCTAAAGTCTGTCTCCTTTTGATGCCTGTCTAAGAGGTCCAGTTGTAGTTTTAGGCCATGTGTATAGCTAGTTAAGCAGTTTTCATTTGGCAGACAGATGCCTTCTTGTTGGTGATCTTTATCATTTTGATCCTTTCTGCCTGTAGATACGTAATCTTAGAAATATGCCTTGGCATCGTTCATTTGTTTTCAGTAACGTTTGTTACCGTAGCTGCTCATGCTTGTTGAGCCAGAGCTAAAACACTCCACTGCCAGGATTACCACTGGGGATGCGACACCGTCCTGCCTAGTGCCATTTCCACATCTCTTTGCTGTGCCGATTCTGCACGATTGTTCTGCATGACCTGTAGCATTGCTCCACTTTGCACAAGTGTTGTAACAATAGAATACTTCACTTTTCAAAGGTTGTCTTGATAATGTGCGTTACTAAAGCCTGCTGTTTTGAGTGAGGTGTGCTAAAACAATCCCCGAAACCTCTGCTTGTAGTGCTTGTACAGAGGATCACTGCCAGGCCAACTGATTCCTTCCTTCCTGCAGAGATCGACTGAGCCAAGAGCCGAAGGTCAACTGTTATTTTTTGAGGCGTTGTGTGGTACTGCATGGTTGCTGGGTAGTGTCTAAGGTGGGTGCCAGGGCCAGAAGTAGTGTTGGACAACCTGGTTACTATGTTGAGCCATTAGTCTCTCCATATGCAACATTTTGATAAAAACAAAATGTAAAACATTTGCAGTTAGAGTAAGTACAAAAAAGATAGAAGTTTGTATTACCTGAGGGGGAGATCTCAGCCATGTTTGTGATGTGTAGTAAATATAGTATAAGGCTTGAAATCTGCACTGTAACGTGACAATGCATGTTGAGAGTAAAGCAAAATAATTTGAAAAATGTTTCTTGCTCACCCACAGCTTTTTGTTTTTTAAATACCATTGTCACCTTAGTTACTGAAGTTAGTGTAACGGATGTTCAAATCTTTCTCAGAAAGGCAGTGCCCATACGACTCTCTACCCAACCGGTGCAGGACTTCGCACTAGATTAGGTGAGGAAATATGTCGGATATACGCAGCTGAGATATCCTGCTTGAGAGCAGGATATGGCTGTTTCCATTTTTTGGAAATGCATTGGACACAGTCTGTCTGAGGTTTGTCATTTTATTCACACGTTCCTACTCCTAAAGAAGGTGTGCTGGGCTATCGCTTGGAAAGAAATCCAACAACTTGTGTTGCAGTTTGGCACAGGTTTATTCCAAAGTAAATGATTCCATCTCACATCCCTGCAGTCTTCTCAACAGCTTCTTAGAGCCATCCAGTGGTTTATCGATAAACATTCAAATAACTACAGAATTTCAAGGACATTATTATTATTATTTAGCATTTGTAGAGCGCGTAGCTACCCGAAGGCATCCCAGCGCTAGCGGCCAAACAAGGGGAGGGGTGTACAGTGTCAGAGGGTGCTGGGTTATAGGTAAGTGTTTTGGAAAAGTCATGTCTTAAGGAGTTTACGGAAGGGCAGAAGATGGGGTTCCATCCGGAGGTGTAAGGGCATTGTGTTCCAGAGTCTGGCCACATTGTAAGCAAAGGATCTTCCTCCACTTCTTGCTCTCCTGATTTTGGGAATGACTGCAAGGTTGAGGTGGGTCGAGCGCAGACACCTCCCGGGGCGATGGAAGGTGATGAGAGATTTGTTAATGGCTGGGCCCTTTCCCCATAAAGACTTATGGGCTATACTCAATGTCTTGAAGTTAATTCTTTCCAGAACAGGCAGCCAATGTAAAGTCTTCAGTGCGGGTTTGGCTGACTGGTTTTTTACAACCCCTAGTAACAATCGGGCGGCGCAATTCTGCGCGACTTGCAGCTTCCTTATTGTTGCTTTGGATGATCCTAGATAAAGGGAGTTTCCATAGTCCAAACGTGATAGGACTAGGGTCTGTATAAGGATCCTTTTTGCATTCATGGGCAGAAGTGGGAGAGTCTTTCGTAGTAGTCTGATGGTGCCATAGCAGGCCCCGGTTACTCTCACTGCTTGCTCTTCAAACTTGAGGGAGGTGTCCAACCAAACGCCCAAGCTTTTGATTCTGGTCTTGGGGGTAGGGGCCGGACCCAGGCAGTTGAGCCAAATCTGTTTGAGATCCATGCTGGGGGAGTTGCCCAGAAACATGATTTCGGTTTTACCTCCATTTAACTTGAGGCATGAATGTTCCATCCAGTCGGCCACTTTCTCCAGATTTCAAAGTCAGAAGGGAAGCTTCGGGACCCATTGAGAGCGATTACTAGCTGCGTATCGTCCGCGTAGGTGATGATTTATATCCCGTGCGGCGATGTCAGCAAGAGGACGCATGTACACATTGAATAATGTGGGACTCAGGCAAGATCCTTGTGGACCTCCGCAGCTAATTTCCAGGCTTCTGGAGGTAGACCCCCTTGAGAAAACCTGGAAAGTTCTCTCATCTAGATACGAGTGGATCCAGGCCGACACCTCCCCTGAGACACCCAACCTTCTAATTCTCTCTCTTAGGATGTTAAAATTAACTGTCGAAGGCTGAGCTCAAGTCCAGGAGGATGATGGCCACTGCTCCTCCTTGATCAAGGATTCTCTTAGCCTTACTCGCTGTAGTTGAGGAATCTATTTCAGTTCCGTGCTTGGGGCATAAGCCGGTTTGCGTGGAATGCAGGAGGTCATGCGTTTCTAGGAAGGCCGAGAGGAGCGAGTTCACGTGTTTTTCCAGTATTTTGGCTATTACTGGAAGCATTGATATAGGACGATAATTGCCTAGATCATCAGGGTCTAAGATGGATTTTTTAAGAAGAGCCTTCACCATAGCATGTTTCCATGGTCTGGGAACTAGACCCGATGTGATTGATGAGTTTATCATTTCCAACATAGGGAGAAGTATCGTGTTTCCGGCTCTGAGTAGAACGTGCGGGGGAGCTGGGTCACGAGGGGAGCCTGATTTAATTTGGGAGAGGAGGGCTGACAGCTTTGCCTGGTCCATAGTGGGGAATTCCTTGAGTACATGGTCAGGACCGCTGGAGGATCCATCCATCTGTGTGCGATCGCCTGGGTGGGGTGAACTGGGAAAAGCGGTATATAAGTTTTTAATTTTGACATGGTCAACATGTCTGCACAGGAGAACCCCAAGATCCCACGGAATGCCCACAGGTGGGTACAGGAACGTTTAAGATGGCAGGCACCAAGCAGACATTCCCGGTGAAGTTGTCCTGTTTCTAGGCTGGAGCTCCACAGGCATCCAATCCCATTTTGTTACTTTGTTTTAGGCAGGTCAGGTTTAGTCTGTGTTCTCATTCTGCATGCATATTTGTGGCTGCTGTATCTGAAAGAGACACGTTAGTGACAGATTCCTTACCTTAGAATATCCCCAGGCGTCAGGCTGGATCCGGAAAGTTTTTGCGTAGCAGTACCCTTGCGCGTCGTTAGGCGGCGTCGTGCGGCTCCGCGTCCGTCGTCGGCGTCGTGATCGCCGGGATGACGTCGCGGGCAGTACTTAGACGCCGCCCCTGCGCGCTGACGTCAGTTCTTATTTTTCCGCGCCAGTAAGCGCGGATCCGGGAAGAGCAGTGCCCTAGTCAATTTTTGACTAAATTTTTTGTGAATTTTTTCACTGTTTCTTTTCGAGTCTTCATCGACTCCTAGGTGTCGTAGGGATGCCCGGCTTCAAGCCATGCGACGCCTGTGGTCGAATGATGTCGATCACAGACCCGCATCTAGAGTGTCTCTACTGTCTCGGCCGAGACCACGACACGAAGTCGTGTCCTGACTGCCGGAAACTTCACCCGAAGGCTTTGCGAGAGCGGTCTCGAAAGCTCCTCGAGGTCCGGCAGTCGGCTCGGCGCCGCACCAAGCCCCGGTCCCGGGAGAGGTCGAGGGGCCGGTCGCGGAGTCCCCGCCGGTCGTCGGAGTCCAAGTCTTCGCGCTCCTCGGGTAAGTCGAAGCACAAAAAGTCTAAGAAGCATCATCGCTCTAAGACTTCGCCTTGCCGGTCTCGCGACTCGGCTGAGGCCCCTGTCGGCACCGTCCCCGCGGCCCCGGACGTGCCTGTGGAGCTGCCCCCGCATTACCCGTCCTTTCCGGGTTCGGGGGCGACTCCGGCCGAAATACAGTAATTCCTGTCGGCCATGGCCCGCCTCTTCGGGCCTCAAGGTCCCTCCGGTGCGCCTTCGGGCCCCGCGGGCCCTGATGGGGTTGCTCCGGCGTCGCCGCCGACTCCGGTCCCGGCGTCGCCTGTCCCGCCAGCCTTCATCCCGGCCTCGGCCCCGATCCCGGCTCCGGTGGTACCGCAACCCCCATCGACGCCGGTTGACCTAACCACGCCTCCGCCGACGCCGATGTCCCCGGTGCCATTCCTGACGCCGTCCGGGGCTCCGGACGGCGTCGTTCCCCGGTTGTCTCCGGCTCCGGACATGGAGCCGGACCGACGTCGCTCGACGCCGGCTCCGGTGCCGATGAGACCTTGGGTCCCAAATGTCCCTCCTCCTCCATATTTTGAACAAGAGTAGGACCAGGAGAGCTGGGAGGGGTCGGAAGACCCTCTCACACAAGTGTGAGTGATCAGGACTGGGCTGAGGAACTTGGGGATGCCAGTGGTCTAGACACTTCCCCTGACACTGGCATGCTGTCTCCTCCCGTGGCTACGGAGGAGGGAGCAAATTTCGCAACGGTGTTGCGTAGAGCAGCTGGAGCCTTGCACCTCCAATTGCCTACTGTGGCTGTCAGGACTAATCTCCTGACGGAAGTGCTTCAGCCGGCAGCTTCCTCCACGGAGACTGTGCTGCCGTTTAATGATGCACTGACTGACGTTCTTTGGGCGCCTGGTCCAAGCCCACCACAGGGGCTCCTGTGGATAGGAACGTGGCCCGACGCCATCGCCCTGCTCCGGGCGACCCCTTGTTTCTCTCCCAACATCCCACCCCCGAGAGCTTGGTTGTCCAAGCCTCTGCCTCCCAAACCGCCTTCCCTACCGCCCCTCCGGATAGGGAATCCAAACGCCTGGACCAATTTGGGAAGAAGGCTTTTTCTTCCTCCAGTGCTGGCTTGCGGTCCGTCAACACCGCTTGCCTTTTGGGCCGATATACCCACTCCCTGTGGGATTCGGTGGCGGCTGTTTTGCCACAGTGTTCTGAGGAGGTCCAGACGTTGCTTACCCGCGCCATTGCGGAAGGAAGAGATGCGGCTAAATACACCATACTTTGTGGCCTTGATACCGCAGACTCGCTGGGCAGATCGCTTGCAATGACGGTGGCGCTACGTCGCCACGCCTGGCTGAGAACAACTGGTTTCTCGGGTGATGTCCAGAATACACTCATGGACATGCCCTTTGATGGAGTCGGTCTTTTTGGTTCCAAAGCAGACCATGCGCTGGAGCGTTTTAAGGACTCACGGGCTACTGCCAAGTCCCTGGGCCTTTCTGTTGTACGCCCTCCGCTAACCTCTGCTTTTCGCCCCTTTCGTGGCCACGGAAGGGGCGCCCAGTCACGTCAGCTGCCCAGCCACCGGCCCGCGCAGCAAGCGTCTTCGCGTGGCCGAGGACGTGGATACCGCCGTGGCGGTTCGGGCAACCAGCGTGCGGGTCAGGCCACACAACCTCCAACCCGTCCGTGGCCTCCAAGCCCTCCTAGTCCCTCCTTTCCGGTGCACAGCACGCCAGTAGGGGGCAGGGTCCGCCATCACCTTCACCACTGGTGTCCCATCACCTCGGACAGGTGGGTCTTGGACATTGTCCGAAGGGGCTACTCCCTCCCCTTCGAGACCACCCGCCCAGCCATGCCACCTCAATTCCACCGCATGTCAGGGGATCACTTGGTGCTTCTGCAGAAGGAAGTCACGGCCCTCTTGGCCAAGAGGGCCATCGAGCATGTTCCGACCCCAGAAGTAGGACGTGGTTGCTACTCCCACTACTTTCTGGTGCCGAAAAGGACAAGGAGGACATGCGTCCTATCTTGGACCTCGGGAACGTCAATCGCTTCCTCCGGAAGGAGAAGTTCAAGATGCTCACCCTAGCTCAGGTCTTGACTGCCCTCGACCCTGGAGACTGGTTGGTAGCGTTGGACTTGCAGGACGCTTATTTCCACATCCCCGTCCTGCCGGCCCACCGGCGTTACCTACGGTTCACGGTAGGCCTCGAGCATTTTCAGTTCACCGTGCTCCCCTTTGGCCTTACAAGTGCCCCTCGGGTGTTCACGAAAGTGATGGCGGTGGTCGCAGCTCATCTGCGCCGGGCAGGGGTTCCAGTCTTCCCCTACCTCGACGACTGGCTGCTGAAGGCGGGCTCGTCCCAGGCAGTCGTCTCCCACCTCCAGACTACGGCCGAACTCCTGCACTCGCTGGGGTTCTCCATCAATGTGCCGAAGTCGCATCTGATTCCTTCTCCACAGCTGCTTTTTATCGGAGCAGATCTGGACACGACGCAGTTTCGGGCCTATCCTCCCGAACGGCGAGTCCGGGATATTCAGGCTATGATTCCAATCTTTCAGCCTTTATCCTGGGTTTCGGTACGGATGACCTTGAGGCTGCTGGGCCTCATGGCCTCCTGCATATCCTGCTGGTCGATCATGCCAGATGGCATATGCGGGCTCTGCAGTGGGACCTGAAGTTCCAGTGGGCGCAGCACCAGGGCAACCTGTCCGATCACGTCCAGATCTCGGAGGGGCTGCAAAACAGTTGCAGTGGTGGCTCTCAAACCGGCAATGGGTCATGGGCAGATCCCTCTCCCTTCCCCAGCCAGAGCACACAGTTGTGACGGACGCGTCCCTTCTGGGATGGGGCGGTCACATGGGAGAGGCGGAGATCAGAGGCCTCTGGTCTCCGGCGGAGTCCCGGCTCCATATCAACCTTCTGGAGCTCCGGGCGATCCGACTTGCACTCAAGGCATTCCTTCCCTCTGTCAAAGGGAAGGTAGTGCAGGTGTTCACAGACAACACCACCGCCATGTGGTACTGCAACAAACAAGGCGGGGTGGGGTCGTGGACCCTCTGTCAAGAGGCTCTGCGCCTCTGGACATGGCTGGAACATCAGGGCATGTTCCTGATGGTTCAACACCTGGCAGGTTCCCTAAACGCCAGGGCGGACGAACTCAGCCGCAGGTGCATGATGGATCACGAATGGCGTCTTCACTCGGAAGTGGCGCAAGGTCTCTTTCTGCAGTGGGGAGAGCCTTGGTTAGATTTATTCGCCACCGAAGAGAACGCGCAATGTCATCAGTTCTGCGCGTTGGAATTTCCAAGGCGGCACTCGCTCGGCGACGCTTTTCGTCGCGAGTGGAGTTGCGGTCTGTTGTACGCTTTTCCGCCTATACCACTTCTACCCAGAGTGTTGAAGATTCGGCGCGACCGGGCCCAAGTCATCCTTGTGGCTCCGGACTGGGCTTGAAGAGTTTGGTATCCCGAGCTACTCAGTATGAGCGTCGATCCCCCGATCAGTCTGCCTCTTCGGGAGGATCTTCTGTCGCAGCAGCAGGGGACGGTCCTCCACCCGAACCTGTCCAGCCTCCACCTGCTTGCGTGGAGATTGAGCGGCGGCAGTTGATTCCTTTCGACTTGCCTCCCGAAGTTTGTGATGTGATTCTGGCAGCCAGGCGTCCCTCCACTAAGGTGGTATACGCCTGCAGGTGTAACAAATTTGTGGCATGGTGCACAGCAAAGGCTGTGAATCCCCTCTCTGCCCCTCTTTCTGAGGTTCTTCTGTTCCTTCTTTCACTGGCCCAACAGGGTTCTGCCCTGGGTACCATCAAGGGCTATCTTTGTGCCATTTCGGCCTTCCTCAGGCTTCCTGATCAGTCCTCCCTTTTCAAGTCCCCTGTTGTTAACAGATTCCTTAAAGGCATTACTCACCTCTTCCCTCCTGTTCCGTTTGTAATGCCTCAATGGGACTTGAACTTGGTTCTTACCTTTTTAATGTGCGCTCCCTTTGAGCCTCTACATAACTGTCCTCTTCGTCTTCTGACTCTGAAGACAGCCTTTCTGGTGGCCATCACCTCTGCTCGGCGGGTGAGTGAGGTCCAGGCTCTATCATGCAAACCTCCCTTTCTGTCTGTCCATCCAGACAAGGTTGTTCTTAGGGCGCGTCCGTCCTTCTTGCCCAAGGTGGTTACTGCCTTCCACATTGGGCAGACCATCACTTTGCCCACCTTCTTTCCGCCTCCGCATCCTTCCAGAGAGGGAGAGGCTCCACCGTCTGGACCCAAAACGTGCGCTTTCCTTTTATATCAACCGCACACAACACTTCCGGGTGGATGACCAGCTCTTTGTTGGCTACGTGGGCGCCAAAAAAGGTCGGGCGGTGCACAAGAGAGCCATCTCCCGCTGGGTAACCTTGTGTATCAAAGCCTGCTATTCTTTGGCTAAGAAGGAGCCACCTGTTGGGCTGCGTGCCCATTCCACCAGGGCAACGGCTGCTACCATGGCTTTTTGCCCTCCCCAAATACAGCCATGTTTCCAACCTCCTCCATCGCCTGCACTGGCTGCCCCTTGAACATCGAGTGCGCTTTAAGGCGCTCTGCATCATGCACAAGATTCTGACAGGCATCGGCCCAGATATCCTGAGCGACCTGTGCGCCCTTTATTCTCCATCGCGAGTGTTGCGCTCGGCAAACCAGATTCTTGCACGAATCCCACGCATATCAAGGACCAGATCTGGTGGGCGCTCTTTCAGGCGACTGGCCCCCGCCCTATGGAATTCTCTCCCTCTTCATATCCGCAGCAGCTCTGATCACCAGGCCTTCAGACGGCTTGTGAAGACCTGGCTTTTCTCTCAACCCTAATCTCTTGCTTGTTCCCCACTCAGTTTTGCTTCAGCGCTGGGACGCCTCATTGCTGAGGCAGCCATGCGCTTTACAAGTATTATAATCTAATCTAGGCCGCGGTGTTCCGCTGCAGGATATCTGTCGGGCAGCTACGTGGGCCTCGCTGCACACGTTTACCAAGCATTACTGCCTTGACAGTCAGGTCCGGAGGGACGGCTTATTTGGCCGTTCTGTCTTCCGGGACTCCCTTGTCTGATCTTTGTTCGCAGACCCACTACCGGGGTTGGTATTTCTGGGGTATCTATTCTAAGGTAAGGAATCTGTCACTAACGTGTCTCTTTCAGATGCACAAGTTACTAACTTGTGTAACGATATATCTGTAAGAGACAGTAGTTAGTGACAGATTCCTTACCGCCCCACTTATCCTCCCCGTTCTGCGAACTGATTTCTAGGGTTAAGGACATCCCTTTCAGGGCCCTAGTATTTTTCAGACACCTATGTCAGCTTCTTGCATGGCTCTGCGTTCCTGGCGCGGAAAGTCGTGTACAGAACTGACGTCAGCGCGCAGGGGCGGCGTCTAAGTACTGCCTGCGACGTCATCCCGGCAATCACGACGCCGACGACGGACGCGGAGCCGCACGACGCCGCCTACCGACGCGCAAGGGTACTGCTACGCAAAAACTTTCCGGATCCAGCCTGACGCCTGGGGATATTCTAAGGTAAGGAATCTGTCACTAACTACTGTCTCTTACAGATATAGCGTTACACAAGTTAGTAACTTGTGCTTTTTGGCCAGACGTTTTTGGGCATCGCATTGAACGGTGGTGTAAACGCTAGTTAGAGAATCTGATTGTTTTGCCAGTAGTGTGTGCTCTGATCTGAATGTCATCTTACAAGGTGATCTTCTGAATCGTGGCTTTTGGACATTAATTATTTGAGGGCCTGAGTCATTAGGGTTTTTTTTTATTAGAAAAATGTGGATTTGTTTTTGGTGTTTCTCTTCTGGGTTTAGGAATGTGTTTTTGGGGGGATGAGCAAGTGTCTACCGCAAAGGATAAGGCCACCATCCGAAAGATGTCACAAAAATAAAATAAACCTGTACTTAATTCCTAGAAATGTGACACAAAGCAGTCCGGCGTAAAATATTCAAGCAGTGCATACACAGTAGAAAAGTCGCACAATTCCACAAACCACTTTAAAATAAAATGACAAATCCAATGAAAGGAACAGAAGATGTGATTAAAAAAAAAAAAAAAAGAATTGCTGTGTCTTGCAGCTTTTTAAGTCAAAGCCCTACCATACAGTAGGCAGCACAGCTGTCTGGTTGTAAAGACCTCGTGAGGACTTGCTGTAAGCTTCCCTAGGAATGCTTTTCACCCATTGCTTGCCATCGGCTTTGCCTTATGTCACTCACATTTGCTTGTTTTTTGTTTGCTGCCTTTACTTTTTTTAGGCTGCCCAGCTTGTGTTAGTCCCACCTGCATAACAGAACAGAATAGCCTGTTTACCACCTCCCTGATTGGCTCTTTCTATATTTCCATAACTGATCGTTTTTAGGGAAATCTTTTTCTTTTTTGTGAAGCACATCATGAGTGCATATTTTATAGCTTCCTGCATGCTTCCAGGACCTCCCCCAAACCTACCATTTCCACTGGAATGCCACAAGCTTTTTTTCCCCGACTAAGATTTGTAGACCATTTAGCCCATGCTGATGCCTTTATAGCATGGCAGCTAAAATCCCTAACCCATTTGCTACTTGACCAGGGGCCTGAACAGACCATAAAATATATTAATTGCCCAAACATTTTATAGTTCTACATCTGTCTGCTTTTAAAGTTCTTAATGCTGGTAATGAAGTTTGTTCGTCTAACGTAAAAAGAAGCACTCAAGCACACGTTTTATTTCTATGGGAAATATACTAATACTTTGCAGTGATCAACTGTTCATTTTAGTTTACTGTTGAGATTCCTTTCTGTTGGATGCTTTCCTTTCATCCCTTGTTTACCATAAGTTGGGTAATTCAGGTACTTTCATTTGTTTAGCAATTGAATATGCGGATTGTTGCCATTCCGCATTTAATACAGTAGCCAAATAAATGCATACTGATTTGTTTCATAATGCTAGCTTCTTTACCAACACACGCACTATTGTATGTGTGCTTTTGTATAAAAAAATCTGTTTGCTTTGACCCCTTCATTAAGGGAGACCCTGTACTGTTTTTCGAATGTTGGTATTGGCATTTATAACGCGCACAGCTACTCA
Organism: Calotriton arnoldi; assembly: GCA_963921515.1. Lineage (NCBI taxonomy): Eukaryota > Metazoa > Chordata > Amphibia > Caudata > Salamandridae > Calotriton > Calotriton arnoldi. The sequence continues at coordinate 2,149,343 of CAWUFW010001027.1, read as the reverse complement.
GAGTGCCCCGGCTCGAAACCAGAAGGGGGCGGAGATCAAAGGATCATTAGATAAAAAGTAGAGTTTTCAACCGTTTCCTAAAGAGCTTCGGGTCCTGGATACCGTGAAGGTCCAGGGGAAGAGAATTCCAAGCCACCGCTGCCTTATACGCCAGGGAACTGCCACCAATTCTCGTAAGGCGAAAGCGCGGAATGACCGCCAGAAGCTGTGCCGCTGAGCGCAGCTGTCTCGTGGGAGCATAGAACTTAAAGCGCTTCCAGAGGTATACAGGGCCAAGTTCATACAGGGCTGTGTGAGCCAAGGTAAGGGCTTTAAATTTTACTCTTTCAGCCACAGGAAGCCAGTGAAGATCGTGCAGATATTGCTTTATACTAGTTCTCCCCGGAATATTAAGAGACCTTGCTGCAGCATTCTGGACTACCTGCAACCTCTGCAGCAGGTACCCTGGCAGGCCAACATATAGGGCATTCGCATAATCAATGCGTGAGAGGATTTAGGCACGAGTGACCATTTCCTTGGCTGCCCTAGGGAGGAGGGCAAGGAATTTCCTAAGTGATTTAAGGGTGCCAAAGCATTGCCCAGCTAGCTTTTTAATCTGTGTGGAAAACCGGAGGTTTTCGTCGAACCAAATTCCGAGGTTTTTTGTAGGCTGACCCACGGATTTGGGCAATGTATAGTCAACCGGCCAGAGAGATTCCCTAAACTGGGGAGGAAAAGTCCCAAACAAAAGGATCTCTGATTTGTCCTTGTTACACTTGAGCTGCGTGGAAAGGAGCCATTCAAAAACAGCCGTAAGGCATGTTCTAGCTCGAGAGGTGGATGAATCGTTTTTTCCCCCCCAAGTGAAGAGGAACTGGATATCTTCGGCATATGCGATGATCTTGGCACCCAACCCCTCCGCCAGCTGAATCAGCGGGGTGACATATATATTGAAAAGGAGGGGGTTCAAAGTGGAGCCCTGAGGCTCTCTTGTAGTCACACTTTGAGGGGCCGATGAAGATGGGGGAAGCCAAACTTGCTGCGTTCTGTCCTGAAGGAAAGATTTTAGCCAGTTCCATGCAGACCCCGAGATACCGATATCCGTGAGGCGGGCCAGTAACAAGGAGTGAGGCACAGTATCGAATGCCACCGAGAGGTCCAATAAAATCAGAGCCGCTCTGCCACCAGCGTCCAAACAATCCCGAATAGCTTCAGAAATGTCAACAAGGGCTGTCTCGGTACTAGATGAGGCTCTGAAGCCCGATTGAGCTGAATGGAGCAGGCCAGAACCTTCAACATAGTTGGTGAGCTGTTTATGAACAGGTTTCTCACAGACTTTCGCCAAGGCAGCAAGGAGAGAAATAGGGCGGTAGCTAGCTGGGATAGATGGATCCAAGGATTTTTCAGCAGAGGCAAAAGTTTGGCCTGTTTCCACACTGGAGAAACTGTAGCGGCCTGTAAGGACATGTTGGTAAGACTATTAACCTCCGGATTTACGACCTCTGTGACAGAAGCCAACAGCCTAGCCAGGCAGGGATCAGACGGTGAGCCTGATATCAAGGATTTTAGAATCATCAGGGAATCTTGCGGAGCAATAGGGGAAAAGGCCGCCAGAGACGGTGATAAAGAAGAGGTAGATATTAGCCCTTTTGGGAACGAATTCCCTGCCATAGAGTTGGTGCCAATATTAAAATTCGCCTGGAGAGCCTGAATCTTATCGATAAAGAAACTAGAAAGTTTCTCACACCAGGCGACCGAGGTAGGAAGAGTGATGGTCTCTGCACTAGGGGGCAAGAAGCTCTGTACAATAGAAAAAATTTCCTTGGCATTGTTTTTAGAGAGAGCAATATGCTCGACATAATAGAAGCTCTTAGCGTTCGATATGGACGCATAGTATGATTTCTGAGCTTTCCTTAATACCGACTTGGCTAATAGGCAGTAAGTCAATCTCCAGCAGCGCTCTAGTTTTTTACACTGATGTTTCAGCGCTTTAAGCTCACCGGAGAAGCACGATTTTGAAGGGGAGTCTCTGGTACGCCAATGCGGTGCTATTGGAGATAGGTGCTCAACCGCCTGCGAGATCCAACTAGTGAAACTCTCCAAGGCTCCTCCCAAATCCTTGGCAAAGGCGTCTTGTCCAAAACCAGACTAAAGGTTGCGGGATCAATTTTGTGGGAAGGCCTGCCTTGACACGGCAGATTAGGTGGGTGATCACTATCAATGGTCCAGGAGAAATGAATCACAAAGTGATCGGTCCAGGCTACCTGGAGGGGCTCTTTGACAATAATGGGGAAATTTGAGCATATCGGGTCCAGAATATGTCCTCCACGATGCGTGGAAGAACTGACCCATTGGGAGAGCTGTGCAAGGCTCAAAGCGTCCAAGAACTCCCGAGACTCCCCCGCCTCCACACAGTCCAAATGAATATTAAGGTCCCCAAGAAGTAAAAAGTGGGAAAAACGAAGGGCGCCCCTCTTCTTAATAAACCCCATGTAAATTAGATTACGAATGCTGTTGATTGAAATCTAGAATTCCTAAAGTGCAACACTGTCACCCTTAGGGGTAGCTGTGCGCTGTTTCTCTGTTGAGCCAGGTCTTGAGTCTCTTTCTGTAGTCTGCCAGCGAAGATGCTGTACGGAGCTGGAGGGGGAAGGTCTTTCCAGGTCCTGGCAGCGATGGATAAGGAGCGGTTACGGATGCGTGGGATGTGCGAGGACGAGTGAAGAGGAGTGCAGGTGTCTAGAGGGTTGGTGGAAGTTCAGTCGATTGTTGATGTAGGCAGGTCCTAGGTGGTGGGGTCTGACGTCTGCGGGTTTCCATCTATCTGGGAATGTTGCTGTGGAGATGGAGGTGTTGAGGATGCTAGTGAGTTGTGTGCTGATTGGGTAAGTAGCGAGGTTGTAGAGGTGGTGGTGGCAGGGGTCTATGGGTGCCCCGGAGTGGATGGGAGACATGATAGCGGAGGTGGTCAGGGTGGTGAGCAAAGACCAGGAGGTAATGGTTTGGCTTATGTTCGCAGGTTGATTGAGATCGTTGGTGTTGAGGGTGGCGTGTTGAAGGTTGAAATTGTTGTAGATGTTGGTGATCTTACTTTAGAAGTAGTCTGAAAGGGTGTCGCAGAGTTCTTGGGAGGGTAGAATGGTGCTCTCTATGGCTGTCGGGTTGGAGAATTCTTTGACTATTTTGAAGAGTTTCTTTGTGTGGTTGGTCGCAGAGTCGATGCGGGTGGTGATGGCTGCTTTCTTGGCTTACTTGATGTGCCGGTGATAGTTACTGAGGGCTATTTGGTGAGCTGCTCTTTCGGCGGAGTTTTAAAGTGGCATGCCATTGTTTCTCCAGTTGGTAGCAGATGCGCTTGGTGATCCTGAGTTCTGGGGTGTACCAGCTAGCATGTTTGGAGGTCTAGTTAGATTTTGTAGGTTTCAGTGGGGCAACTTTGTTGGTGCTGTTGGTGTTCCAGGCGGCAAAGTTCTGGACGGGTTGTGAGATGGTGAGGGCCTGCGACGACTGAGTTTCGGTGGCCTTGCGCCAGCTGTGGTGGGTGATCTGATGCCTGGTGATGTGCTTGGCATCGGTGATTAAGTGCACTTCGGTGTGGTCAGTCCAGGTGAGGTCTGTGGTGTGGCTGAATACGATTCTCGCTGGAGGTGAAAATGGGGTCGAGTGTGTGTCCGACTTTGTGCATGGGTTAGGCCGATGTTCATGTACTCCAGGAGGATGATGGAGTTGGTGGTGTTGGGGTTGTCAATGTGGAACTTGAGGTCACTGAGTAGGACATAGTGGTGAGTCGATTGCTAGGGAGGGCAATGAGGTTGGGGATGGCATCGCAGAATGTTGCTCAGGGCCCTGGGCGGGTCTGTAGGCGAGGGTACCTCTTATCGTTGTCTTTGTGTCAGTTTGAAGTAGGAAGTTGTTCAATGAGTGGCATAGGGTCATCGTTGGGTATGGTGCATCTGATGGTTTCCTTGAAAATGATGGCGATGCCTCTGCCTTGTTTGTTGGCGCGGTCTTGGTGTATCATCTTGTAGCCTTTGGGAGTGGCTGTGGTGATGTCTGGGTTCAAGAGGGGTTGAGCTACGTTTTGGTGATAAAGGCAATTTTTGTAGAGAGGGCGGTGATGTTGTCCCAGGTTTCCGTGGTGTTTGGTGCGAGAGCTAGGCATTGAGCATGATACAGTGGAGCTGTTGCAGGGTATTCTTGGTCTTGTGCGCAGGAGTGGTGGGGGCTGTTTTGTAGGTTGTCACAGAAGTGGCAGTGCCGGCAGGTGAAGAGTCCTTTGATGGATCGTGGAGAGGAGGATTTGAAGCGGATACAGCATCCAGAGTTCAGGTTCAGGAGTTTCTTGGCGGTGTACTGTCGGCTGGCATGAGGTTCAGGGGTCCTGTGTAACTATGAATGCGCCCGCTGCATGGCCGTGCGGTGGCCTCCATTAGTGTTCCTGATGGGCGTGCCTGGGTGCCAGGCAAGGACCTGGAATGGGCAGCATGGGGACAGGAGCAGCTGGCAGCGCAGGGGATGCAGAAGCACTGGTGCATGGGGAGCGGGCGGCGCAGGGGGAGCAGCAGTGGTGGGTCGGGGACCTTGGTCAGCACAGTGCAGCAGGCAGCGCAGGGGTGGGAGGGTGACATCACAGGGACAGCAGGCGACGCAGGGGTGCGGCAGCAGAGGGACAGGGAGTGGCAGCAGGCAGCACGGATGGGGGGGGGCAGGCACAGTACCTTAAGCTGGGGTCAGGTGAAAGGGGGATGGCCCAGCCTCCTGGCTCTGATGTGCCCGCCCTTGGCCCAGGCGCAGCCCACGTCCAGCGGTTCTGAGTCTGCGTCCGGTAATGAAGCTACAGGGGCAGGAACAAAAACTGGGGAGAACCAGATTGAGCTCTCCTCTCATTGGCATAGGCTGCTGGGAGGAGTAGTTCCTGGCCGGAGGGGTCAGGAAAGTGTCCTGCAGTGCGGGCGACGGTGTCCCCTAATGAAGCTAAAGGGGCAGGAACAGAAAAGGGGAGAACCAGTCCGGGCTCTCCTGTCAGTGGTGGAGGCTACTGGGAGGAGGAGTTCCTTGCTGTACATGTTGTAGGCCATTGGTGATGAAGCCTGTAGTAAACCGCTCAAGGTTCCTATCTGCATATTGTCCCCATACATGGTAATTGCTTTGGGGTGGTATTTTTCTGGCACAGATCTTGCGCTTTGACCATATTTTGTAGTCATAGTTACAAAAGACAAACCGTTCTCTAATAAGTCCAGCAATTTTTTTGGTGTATATGTGTGTGTATATATATATATATATGTATATATATATGTATGTGTATATATGTGTATTTGGAAGTGTACATAAAAAATCAGAAGATTGAAACCCGCCTCTATCGTAAGCCAACAGCTGGCAATAGTCTCCTACATGCTACTAGTCATCATCCTCAGCATGTGATCCATAGCATACCATATGGAGAAATGCTGAGGATAAGAAGAGCATGTAGTACAGAAAATGACCTAAAGGAGGCACAACAGCTCAGCAAAGAACGATTCATTGAGAGAGGCTATAAAACTAATTTCATTGATCTAGCGAGGGAGAAAGCAAATCGACTAGATAGACGGGCATTATTAACAAAAAAAGCAAAAGTAACGAATGATCAGAATGAGACTACTAGCAATGAAACCAGACTAATAGTAACATACAGCCAACAACACAACTCACTGCGCAAAATTGTGTACAAAACTTGGTCGATAGTGCGCAGTGATCCGGTAATTGGTAAAATGATGCCAAAATATCCTAGTATTACCTATAGGAAATCACAATCCATGAAAGATTCAATAGTAAGCAGCAGCCCTGAAATCAAACCATCATCCAATTGGTTAACTGCTCGCAGAGGATTTGTGAAATGCAATAATTGCCGAGCATGCAAATGTGGGATTAACAAAATCATGTATAACACCCCCTTTTCACAGCATCCAATTAAGATATCCAAGTTTCTAACATGCCGGACGGAGTATGTGGTGTACGTGTTGGGTTGCCCTTGTGGGCTGCAGTATGTGGGCAGTACTAAATTACAGGCCCACAAACGTATACTGCAGCACATGAGGGCAATTACCAACAGTGACCCCACGTATCCAATGGCAAGACATTTTAAAGAGAAACATGACAACAATTTGGATATGTTAACATATTTTTTAATTGATTCCATTCCCGTGTCTAGAAGAGGCAATCGTGAGGCCAAACTTCGTCTCCTTGAGACAAAATATATTTTAAAATTGGACACTAAGACTCCGAATGGGCATAACTCCAGTGAAGACTTCCATACATGCTTATGAATAAAATAAGGATGGAATACTATGAAAGGTTCTTTAAACATAACGCCGCAACGACATTGTCATAATGAAATTAACACAGATATTTTAACAACACACGTCTTTTATGTATTAACTAGTTTTAATGGTAGCACTTTATTTATTCTTGCACTTGCACTTTAAATTGGAATTTAGAACATACAGACAATGTAATCAGGTTTTAAATGTAGTAGTTTACATAATGTGCATAGGAAATCAAAAATAATAATGCTTGCAAAACCAGAGACACCACAACGTAGATAAATTGAAAGTCCAGGTAGTATCACTACCAGCAGATTAAACATGAATTATGTATAGTTTGCAAGAAAATATAATGTAGAGTAAACCTGTAATATGCATAATACATGATTTTACAAACTTTATTTTATTTTCTTTTCTTATTGAAATAATGTGGACTCAAATAGGATTTAATGTGACGTGTGCTTTATCAAATATTGTTTTTATACATAGAAACGTTTTTAGAACAATGATGTTGGTATTTTACCTATGTTATTCTATGAATCAATTTTAGTATTTAACCTGGTTTTAAATAAGTGAAGAAATCTTATTTATGGCAGCATTTTGCACATTGAATTGTAGATGGCATAGAATTTACTGAACAGGAAAAGTATGTTTATGTCCATGTAGTTTAAGTGTCACGTGTGGGCACACTAGCACTTTAAAAATATCGTGGTAGCTCCAGAGCGCGTCATGTGATCAAAGCCGAGTGAGGCCGAAACGCGTCATGGCGAAAATGGTGGCAAAATAAATGATTTCATGCACGAAATTGAGGTCTCGCAGTCCGTTTTTCCCAGAGGAAGGGAAGTGAGAAGGAACGGCGTTGTGGGATATATATGTGTATGTATGTATGTGTATATATATGTTTAACATGAATATGAAATTTTGTAAAAAAAAGTTTTTTTTCTATAGAATTTTTGGTGTGTTCATATGTTTATGTATTTATGTACGCCTTTACGTATATTTATATATTTATATATTTATACGTGTAAACTAACTAGCTGCTATACCTCTGTGTACTCAAAGTAACAACTTTAGGACGTGAACATATTAAGACATTCCATATCCATATCTTCCTTCCTTGAAGCTCCGGTATCTATAGGTTTGGGATAAATTTCATTTACATTGGTCATAATGAATATTGTACTTGTATCTATGTACTCAGGCTGTGAGGATTAACAACTGAATTTTAGGCATTTGCTCACATTGAAAATATGATTATATAAGTCGGACAACAGGGAGACACACAGAGTTAATTTTATTCTTAACATTTTCACAATCACTTTGCACTTTTCACTTAGGCACTTTATAGAATTTTGTACATATCGCAACATGGACATATGAGGGTACAAAAGCAACATGTAATTATATATGTATATAGGATTGAACCTATTAATGTATTTTTCTGCTTTTAGTATTTTACGTGTAATTTAAAAAAGCATTGGAAAAATGAGAATATAAACTATTTTTTAATATTACTATGTTTTAAATAGCCCAAAAATGATGGAATATGCTTAGTAACATCATAAACAGTGTTGGTACCATAAGTATTTTCTCTTTGTCCATGAACACGTGATGATCAATTGCGATGTACGTTTCACTTTAAATATTGCACTAACCTGTGTATCCATGTCATGTGATCAAGGCTCCACGGAGTCGAAACGCGTAATGGAGACGGTTGAATAAAACATCCTAGCACCGAATTGGGTCCGTGTCCGTGATTTGGAGAGAAAAGACGCCTCCAGGGTGCGGAGTTATTGTTATGTTACTGATCGGCAGTTCCCAGCCGATCATTCACGGACCCCCTCTTTGAACGAGGTCGACGCACAGTGTGGGAACATTGCTTCCGGAGCAACCTGGAAGCTCATTGCAGCCTTAAGGAAGTGAGCGTCTGACCCCCTGCAGCCCGTAGCAAGTCAAGACCTGAGGAGTCCCGGTGAGCGCTGAGTCGGAGGACCCGGTGGCAGCGGTTGAGTCCCAGGTAGGCGGACATTGGGCAAAGCGGGGTAAAGAGGAGTGCTTCAACGAGTGTGGGGCGGAAAGGCATTTATACACAGCCTCGCTGAGTAAACACTCGAGTACAACTATAAATATCAACATGTCGTCTGACGTGGTACACGCACGTGAAGAGGCAGCAACAGAGATGTTTTCCGACACGTTACCGGCAGCTACTGAAGCCGTAACAAGATCCATTGTGAGAACTAATGTCAATGACTTAGTTAAAGACAAATTCAAACTGCTTGAGAAGAAAATGAAGGCTGAACAGCATAAATGGTGGGAATCTCGGTCCCTCCAAAGATATATAGACGTGGGGAGGATACCTAGGGGATTGAGAATCCTCACAGCCCCCAGCTACGAAGACCCAAATCCTGATCTCATGAAAGAATGGGCTAATTGTAATCTTGATTCATCTAGGAGATTAACTATGATTTTGATCAAATATGCGGACATTGACAGAGGCAAGCTATTGAAGGAAATAGATGTTATTAATGAAGAATTGGATAAAATGGAACAGAAGGAAGAGCAAGCAAAATTGCGCAATGAGATGATGACTAGAATCAAAAAGGATGAGGATAAAATCAAAGAAAGAAAGGCTTTCAAGTTTTTAAGAGATGAGCATGATTACGAATTGGGGCAGATATTCACGTTTGCCAAACGCTATGATGGAATCAGGACATCAAAATTGTTAAAAACTGATGCACATAACAAACAACAAAATAGACAATATACAGCGCGTAAAGAGCAAACCGATACATCCCAATCGGAGACCAGCTCGATGGGTGGTAGTGAATCTGAGTCGGAATTGCGAATGGCAAGCGAAGAAAGTCAAATACCCAAACCTTCACCGGGGGAAGAATTGCATTTTATTTGCCAGGAAAGAAGACAAACCCTTCGTCCAAGGCCTCAGCAAAGGAACAACACAGGAGATATGCCAACTACAAGCGCCGGCAGAGGCGCAGAGCAACAAAAAAGAGACGAGCGGAAAACGAACAAAAGAGGGGGCAGGAAAAACTGGTAACCTCAGCAGATCTGACCGCTAAAACCAACAATACCATCATCAATTTGACCAACGTGACATTAACTGAACAAGAGTCTAATATGGGACTCTCATATGCTCCGAAAGGTAACTTTGATTATGCAACTACCAGAATAGATATTTATAAAGGGGTTAGAAAATTAAAATTAAAAAAATATCACATACAAATGAATACTAATCAAACCCAGAGTGAATCCAACAAAGACCCAAATATTGGAGAAATATCTGACATAACATCACAAACGGATAGTAGGCTTCTCCAAACTTTGGAAGAACTATGGAATGAAAATGAAAATGCAGGTGATACTTCCACGAACATTAGATCAGTTCCGGATGAAGGTGATGACACAAGGCAGACGGTTTTAACTCCTTTCAAACCAAGATCCACTTTCAATCCCATCATGATTAGAGATTCTATTGACTTATTCCATGAATCTACAACAACACAGATCAAAAAACTCAATAAAATAGTGGCAAAAAAAGAGGGTAACCTGAAAAATAAAGATCAACAATACAGGAATTTAATCAAGAAGTTAAAAGACAATCATGAGATAATAGTACGTGGAAGTGACAAAGGAGGTAATATCGTGCTCTGGCCTCAAAAGTTATATGAAAAGGAAGCCTATAGCCAACTTAATGATAGACGTTGTTATAACCGGAGTAGTCAAGCCAATTTGAGTGCCTCATACAAAGAGTACTTTGTCAAATTAACCACTTGGAGAAAAGCGAACTTATTATCAGGGGAAGAACTTAAATATCTGAAAAAAGAAAACCCAACTACTCCATCTTTATATTTTATTCCCAAAATCCATAAGGATCGAAACAACCCACCTGGCAGGCCTATCATCACGGCCAGGGATGGATTATTGGAAAATACTACCAGATATATCGACTTCTTTCTCCAAGAATATGTCAAAAAATTACCCAGCTATGTAAGCGACACAGGAGATTTTTTAAGTAATATCTCTGATTTTGAATGGCAAGATGACTATTTATTAATCGCGTTGGATGTCACGTCGCTATATACAAGTATTGAGCACACAGACGGTATTGAGGCTATCCGATACTATTTGTCGAGTAGACCTGCACAATACGAACAACATAGTACCATGCTAATCGAGATGATTAAGTTTTGTCTGTACAATAACATCTTTATGTTTAACAGTCAATTATATCAGCAGACTAGAGGTGTTGCCATGGGGGCCAGCTTCTCTCCAAGTTATGCCTGCCTACATATGGGCAGATGGGAGGAGCTGGTCCTCATGGGCAAGCACGAGTTAATCATGTAGACAAAGGTACGAATGTGGCGACGTTACATTGATGACCTATTTGTTGTGTGGCAGGGAACAGAATGTGAAGCTAATGATTTTGTTCATTCTCTTAATAACAATGACATCAATCTTAGGTTCACTGCCACTGTCAGCCCCAGTTCTATTGAATTCCTTGATACTCAAGTGTACATAAAAAATCATAAGATTGAGACCAGGCTCTTTAGGAAGAAATCAGCTGGCAATTCGACACTTCATGCGAGTAGCATGCATCCAAAACATATTATTAACAACATCCCATACGGAGAGATGCTCCGATTAAGACGCATCTGCAGTAGTGACAAGGATTTAACTGAGGCACAAAATGAGGGTAAAAATAGATTCCTAGAGAGAGGTTATCAAGAAAAAATAATTGATAGAGCCATTAATAAATCTATGGAACAAAACAGAAATGAAACCTTAAAAATAAAACAGGGCGATAGCAAAGTGCCAATGGACAATTCATTTCGTATGATTATGAGATACAGTAATCAACACAGGGAAATACAAAAAATCATACAGAAAAATTGGGCCATGGTACTTTGTGATCCTATCATTGGGTCCCTGCTTCCTCAAAGAGTGTCTATCACATACAGGAGGGCACCTACCACGAGAGATAAGATTGTCAAAACTAGCTCAGAGGTAATTGAGAGTGGAAATTGGTTGCAGAGAAGGAAAGGCTTTTTTAGATGCAAAACATGTAAGGCATGCACACATGGCATCAATATGAGTACCTATAAGACCCCTTTTAGCAATAGAGAGTTTAAAATTAATAAACTCCTAACATGCAAAACTGAATTTGCAGTATATGTATTGCAGTGCCCATGTGGTTTACAATATATAGGCAGCACGGTTCTACAGCTACACAAAAGAATTCTCAAACATTTGCGCGCAATAACCAATCAAGACAACACTTATCCAGTGGCGCGTCATTTTAAAGACAAACACAGTTCCAACAATGCAGACCTAAAATATTTTGTAATAGATACAGTGCCTCCAAGCAGAAGGGGCGGAGATAGAATCACCAAGCTGAGGAAACTAGAGACAAGATATATTCTGCAATTGGATTCCAAGGTACCGTCAGGGCTGAATGCCACAGAGGATTTGCATACTTGTTTAAATTAGATCAAAACCACTGTTAGTCATCCTCAATGGGAATCACATTTCTACAGGTGTGAGCATTAGGCTTTAAACAGAATGGATTAGTCCAGATGTCAACTAAAAGTACATAGGTCAGCGATTATATTTTAGAAATGGTTAACATTTTAACAATTTTAGGAATTTTATGACTATTTATTCTAATATTATACAATAATTGTGTTTAACATGAATATGAAATTTTGTAAAAAAAGTTTTTTTCTATAGAATTTTTTATGTGTTCATATGTTTATGTATTTATGTACGCCTTTACGTATATTTATATATTTATATATTTATACGTGTAAACTAACTAGCTGCTATACCTCTGTGTACTCAAAGTAACAACTTTAGGACGTGAACATATTAAGACATTCCATATCCACATCTTCCTTCCTTGAAGCTCCGGTATCTATAGGTTTGGGATAAATTTCATTTACATTGGTCATAATGAATATTGTACTTGTATCTATGTACTCAGGCTGTGAGGATTAACAACTGAATTTTAGGCATTTGCTCACATTGAAAATATGATTATATAAGTCGGACAACAGGGAGACACACATAGAGTTAATTTTATTCTTAACATTTTCACAAACACTTTGCACTTTTCACTTAGGCACTTTATAGAATTTTGTACATATCGCAACATGGACATATGAGGGTACAAAAGCAACATGTAATTATATATGTATATAGGATTGAACCTATTATTAATGTATTTTTCTGCTTTTAGTATTTTACGTGTAATTTCAAAAAGCATTGGAAAAATGAGAATATAAACTATTTTTTAATATTACTATGTTTTAAATAGCCCAAAAATGATGGAATATGCTTAGTAACATCATAAACAGTGTTGGTACCATAAGTATTTTCTCTTTGTCCATGAACACGTGATGATCAATTGCGATGTACGTTTCACTTTAAATATTGCACTAACCTGTGTATCCATGTCATGTGATCAAGGCTCCACGGAGTCGAAACGCGTAATGGAGACGGTTGAATAAAACATCCTAGCACCGAATTGGGTCCGTGTCCGTGATTTGGAGAGAAAAGACGCCTCCAGGGTGCGGAGTTATTGTTATATATATATATATATATATATATATATATATATATATATATATGTATGTGTATGTATATATATGTATATATATTCCACGGGAAAGCTATTTTCATGCAAAGAAATCACACGAGCCCACTCGGTCAGCTGTTGCAGTTTATTTTCGGTACAGCAGGTAAGGACGACGCGTTTCGACCACGTCTGTGTATGTGTGTGTATATGTGTGTAATATATATATATATATATATATATATATATATATATATATATATATATATATATATATATATATATGCGCTGTAAAGCCCCCTTGAGGCAATTCCTTTAGTAGTGTTTTTCTATACATTTCTCTAATTCATTTGGTTTTGTATGCTTTTATCCGCCTTAGTCAAGAGTGCTGGTTTGTGTGGAAGCAGATGACTTGAATGGATGGAGGTTCTATCTAAAAGTGCAATTGTCTTTCACTGTTAGATATTTTTCTGATAGAGACTTCTAGCTGCAGAATCCTGACCTTTTGAATATTCCCCAGGCATCAGAACCTTTAAGCAGAACTTCAGCACACTGGTAGGAGGTGCTTTGCATTGGGTCACTGACAACATTCCTGAAATGCTGTGCCTATATAGGTGTCACTCCCTAGCCCCTGTGCTAGGCTTGGACCACTTGCCTAGTAAGACATCAGTAAATGCCTCATCTGAAAGAGACATGTTAGTGACAGATTCCTTACCTTAGAATATCCCCAGGCGTCAGGCTGGATCCGGAAAGTTTTTGTGTAGCAGTACCCTTGCGCGTCGGTAGGCGGCGTCGTGCGGCTCCGCGTCCGTCGTCGGCGCCGGGATGACGTCGCGGGCAGTACTTAGACGCCGCCCCTGCGCGCTGACGTCAGTTCTTTCTTTTTCCGCGCCAGTAAGCGCAGATCCGGGAAGAGCAGTGCCCTAGTCATTTTTTGACTAAGTTTTTTGGGTGATTTTTCACTGTTTTCTCGAAGTCTCTCGACTCCGAAGGTGTCGGTAGGGATGCCCGGCTTCAAGCCATGCGACGCCTGTGGTCGAATGATGTCGATCACAGACCCGCATCAGGATTGTCTCTACTGCCTCGGCCGCGACACCAAGTCGTGCTCCGACTGCCGGGCCTTGCATCCGAAGGCTTTGCGAGAGCGGTCTCGAAAGCTCCTCGAGGTCCGGCAGTCGGCTCCGCGCCACGCCAAGCCCCGGTCACGTGAGCGGTCGAGGGGCCGGTCGCGGAGTCCTCATCAGTCGTCGGGGTCCAAGTCTTCGCACTCCTCCGGTAAGTCGAAGCATAAGAAGTCGAAGAAGCGTCATCGCTCGACGACTTCCCCTCGCTGGTCTCGCGACTCAGCTGAGGGTCCTGTCGGCACGATCCCCGCGGCTCCGGGAGTGCCTGTGGAGCCGCCCCCGCATTACCCGTCCTTCCCGGGTTCGGGGGCGACTCCGGCCGAGATACAGGAGTTCCTGTCGGCCATGGCCCGCCTCTTCGGGCCTCAAGGTCCCCCCGGTGCGCCTTCGGGCCCCGCGGGCCCTGATGGGGTTTCTCCGGCGGCGCCGGCGACTCCGGTCCCGGCGCCGCCTGTCACACCAGCCTCGGTCCCGGTTCCGGCCTCGACCCCGGCGCTGCCACAACCCCGATCGACGCCGGTTGACCTGACGACACCTCCAGCGGCGCTGATCTCTCCGGTGCCATTCCCGACGCCGCCCGGGGCTCCGGGCGGCGTCGTTCCCCGGTTCTCTCCGGATCCGGACGCGGCGCAGGACCGGCGACGCCGGCTCCAATGCCGATGGGACCTTGGGTCCCACATGTCCCTCCTCCTTATTTTGAACCAGAATTGGAGGACGCAGAGGACTGGGAGGGGTCTGATGACCCTCTCACACAGCAATGTGAGTTTGATCAGGACTGGGCTGAGGAGCTTGGGGATGCCAGTGGTCTGGACACCTCCCCTGACTCTGGCATGCTGTCTCCTCCTTCCGTGGCAACGGAGGAGGGAGCAAACTTTGCAACGGTGTTGCATAGAGCAGCTGGGGCCTTACACCTCCAGTTGCCTACAGTGGCTGTCAGGACTAACATCCCGACGGAAGTGCTTCAACCGGCGGCTACCTCCTCGGAGCCACTGCTGCCGTTTAACCAGGCGCTTTCAGACGTTCTTTTGGGCACCTGGTCCAAGCTCACCACAGGGGCTCCTGTGGATAGGAACGTGTCCCGACGCCATCGCCCTGCTCCGGGCGACCCCCTGTTCCTCTCCCAACAACCCACCCCTGAGAGCTTGGTGGTCCAAGCCTCTGCTTCCCAAAGCGCCTTCCCTACCGCTCCCCCGGATAGGGAGTCCAAACGCCTGGATCAATTTGGGAAGAAGGTCTTTTCTTCCAGTGCTGGCTTGCGGTCCGTCAACACCACTTGCCTCTTGGTCCGATATTCCCACTCCTTGTGGGACTCGGTGGCCAAGTTCTGCCCCAGTGTTCTGAGGAGGTCCAGACACTGCTTTCCCGCACCATTGCGGAGGGAAGAGATACGGCAAAGTACACCATCAGATGTGACCTTGATACCGCCGACTCGCTAGGCAGATCGCTTGCAACGACAGTGGCGCTGCGCCGTCACGCCTGGCTGAGAACCACTGGTTTCTCGGGTGATGTCCAAAACACTCTTATGGACATGCCCTTTGATGGGATCGGTCTTTTTGGGAACAAGGCAGACCATGCGCTGGAGCGCTTTAAGGACTCGCGGGCTACGGCCAAGTCCCTGGGCCTTTCTGCTGTACGCTCTCTGCAGCCATCTGCTTTTTGCCCCTTTCGTGGCCACGGAAGGGGCGCCCAGTCACGTCCGCTGCCCAGCCACCGGCCCGTGCAGCAAGCGTCTTCGCGTGGCCGAGGACGTGGCTTCCGCCGTGGCGGATCAAGCAACCAGCGTGCGGGTCAGGCCACCAACACCGCCCCGTCCGCGGCCTCCAAGCCCTCCTAGTCCTTCTTTTCAGGTGCACAGCACGCCAGTAGGGGGCAGGGTCCGCCATCACCTTCACCACTGGCGTGCCATCACCTCGGACAAGTGGGTCTTGGACATTGTCCGAAGGGGCTACTCCCTCCCCTTCGAGACCATCCCCCCAGCCATGCCACCTCAATTCCACCGCATGTCAGGGGATCACTTGGTGCTTCTTCAGAAGGAAGTTGCGGCCCTCTTGGCCAAGGGGCCCATCGAGCGCGTTCCGACCCCAGAAGTAGGACGTGGTTGCTACTCCCACTACTTTCTGGTGCCCAAAAAGGACAAGGAGGACATGCGTCCTATCTTGGACCTCCGGAACGTCAATCGCTTCCTCCGGAAGGAGAAGTTCAAGATGCTCACCCTAGCTCAGGTCTTGACTGCCCTCGACCCTGGAGACTGGTTGGTAGCGTTGGACTTGCAGGACGCTTATTTTCACATCCCCGTCCTGCCGGCCCACCGGCGTTACCTGCGGTTCACGGTAGGCCTCGAGCATTTTCAGTTCACCGTGCTCCCTTTCGGCCTTACCAGTGCCCCTCGGATGTTCACGAAAGTGATGGCGGTGGTCGCAGCTCATCTGCGCCGGGCAGGGGTTCCAGTCTTCCCCTACCTCGACGACTGGCTGCTGAAGGCGGGCTCGTCCCAGGCAGTCGTCTCCCACCTCCAGACTACGGCCGAACTCCTGCACTCGCTGGGGTTCTCCATCAACGTGCTGAAGTCGCACCTGATTCCTTCTCCACAGCTCCTTTTCATCGGAGCAGTTCTGGACACGACGCAGTTTCGGGTCTATCCTCCCGAACGGCGAGTCCGGGATATTCAGGCTATGATTCCGATCTTTCGGCCTCTATCCTGGGTTTCGGTACGGATGACCCTGAGGCTGCTGGGCCTCATGGCCTCCTGCATCCTGCTGGTCGATCATGCCAGATGGCATATGCGGGCTCTGCAGTGGGACCTGAAGTTCCAGTGGGCGCAGCACCAGGGCAACCTGTCCGATCACGTCCAGATCTCGGAGGGGACTGCAAAACAGTTGCAGTGGTGGCTCTCGAACCGGCAATGGGTCATGGGCAGATCCTCTCCCTTCCCCAGCCAGAGCATACAGTTGTGACGGACGCGTCCCTTCTGGGATGGGGCGGTCACATGGGAGAGGCGGAGATCAGAGGCCTCTGGTCTCCGGCGGAGTCCCGGCTCCATATCAACCTTCTGGAGCTTCGGGCGATCCGACTTGCACTCAAGGCATTCCTTCCCTCTGTCAAAGGGAAGGTAGTGCAGGTGTTCACAGACAACACCACCGCCATGTGGTACTGCAACAAACAGGGCGGGGTGGGGTCGTGGACCCTATGTCAGGAGGCTCTGCGCCTCTGGACATGGCTGGAACATCAGGGCATATTCCTGATGGTTCAACACCTGGCAGGTTCCCTGAACGCCAGGGCGGACGAGCTCAGCCGCAGGTGCATGATGGATCACGAATGGCGTCTTCACTCAGAGGTGGCGCAAGGTCTCTTTCAGCAGTGGGGAGAGCCTTGCTTAGATCTGTTCGCCACCGAAGAGAACGCGCAATGTCAGCAGTTCTGCGCGTTGGAATTTCCAAGGCAACACTCGCTCGGCGACGCTTTTCGTCGCGAGTGGAGTTGCGGTCTGTTGTCCGCCTTTCCGCCTATACCACTTCTACCCAGAGTGTTGAAGAAGATTCGGCGTGACCGGGCCCAAGTCGTTCTTGTGGCTCCCGACTGGGCTCGAGCTACTCAGTATGAGCGACGATCCCCCGATCCGTCTGCCTCTTCGGGAGGATCTTCTGTCGCAGCAGCAGGGGGCGGTCCTCCACCCGAACCTGTCCAGTCTACACCTGCTTGCGTGGAGATTGAGCGGCGGCAGTTGATTCCTTTCGACTTGCCTCCCGAAGTTTGTGATGTGATTCTGGCAGCCAGGCGTCCCTCCACTAAGGTGGTATACGCCTGCAGGTGGAACAAGTTTGTGGCATGGTGCACAGCAAAGGCTGTGAATCCCCTTTCTGCCCCTCTTTCTGAGGTTCTTCTGTTCTTTCTTTGGCCCAACAGGGTTCTGCCCTGGGTACCATCAAGGGCTATCTTTGTGCGATATCGGCCTTCCTCAGGCTTCCTGATCAGCCCTCCCTTTTCAAGTCCCCTGTGGTTAACAGGTTTCTTAAAGGCATTACACACCTCTTTCCTCCTGTTCCGTTTGTAATGCCTCAGTGGGACTTGAACTTGGTTCTTACCTTCTTAATGTGCGCTCCCTTTGAGCCTCTACATAACTGTCCTCTTCGTCTTCTTACTCTGAAGACAGCCTTTCTGGTGGCCATCACCTCTGCTCGGCGGGTGAGTGAGCTCCAGGCTCTTTCATGCAAACCTCCCTTTCTATCTGTTCATCCAGACAAGGTTGTTCTTAGGACTCGTCCGTCCGTCCTTGTCAAAGGTGGTTACTGCCTTCCACATTGGGCAGACCATCACTTTGCCCACCTTCTTTCCGCCTCCGCATCCTTCCAGAGAGGAAGAGAGGCTCCACCGCCTGGACCCAAAACGTGCGCTTTCCTTTTACATCAACCGCACATAACAGTTCTTTGTCGGCTACGTGGGCGCCAAAAAAGGTCGGGCGGTACAGAAAAGGACCATCTCCCGCTGGGTCACCTTGTGTATCAAAGCCTGCTATTCTTTGGCTAAGAAGGAGCCTCCTGTTGGGCTGCGTGCCCATTCCACCAGGGCTACGGCTGCTACCACGGCTTTAGGCCGCGGTGTTCCGTTACAGGATATATGTCAGGCAGCTACGTGGGCCTCGCTGCACACGTTTACCAAACATTACTGCCTTGACAGTCCGGTCCGGAGGGACGGCTTCTTTGGCCGTTCTGTCCTCCGGGACTTCCTTGTCTGAATCTGTTCGCAGACCCACCACCGGGGTTGGTATTGCTGGGGTATCTATTCTAAGGTAAGGAATCTGTCACTAACGTGTCTCTTTCAGATGCACAAGTTACTAACTTGTGTAACGATATATCTGTAAGAGACAGTAGTTAGTGACCGATTCCTTACCGCCCCACCCATCCTCCCCGTTCTGCGAACTGATTTCTAGGGTTAAGGACATCCCTTTCAGGGCCCTAGTATTTTTTCAGACACCTATGTCAGCGTCTTGCATGGCTCTGCGTTCCTGGCGCGGAAAGTAGTGTACAGAACTGACGTCAGCGCGCAGGGGCGGCGTCTAAGTACTGCCCGCGACGTCATCCCGGCGGTCCCGACGCCGACGACGGACGCGGAGCCGCACGACGCTGCCTACCGTCGCGCAAGGGTACTGCTACGCAAAAACTTTCCGGATCCAGCCTGACGCCTGGGGATATTCTAAGGTAAGGAATCTGTCACTAACTACTGTCTCTTACAGATATAGCGTTACACAAGTTAGTAACTTGTGCATTAAAGGGCAATAGGGGTTCAGAGGTGGAAGTCCCAGGCTGAAGCACTTCGGTCAGGAGATTAGTCCTGACCTGCACAGAGGGCAACTCCAGTCTAAGGACCTCAGCTGCCCTCACCACCATGGCATAAGAAGCCCTCTTTTCCGTAGCCACAGTTTGATGAGAAAGCATGTCAGTATCTGAAGATAGGGTGGCCAGGTGACTGCACACAAGTTCCCCATACCAGTCCATCTGTTCCACAGACACAGATCCTGGTGTTCTCACGGGTCAATAGACCCCTCCCAGTCTACTCCCATGCCTGAAAAGTCTTGAAAATGACCAGGCAATAACTCCGAGCATCTGGGTTCTACCGGAGTCGGCGTCGAGTGACGCCGATCACTCATCGGGGCTAAGGATGGGGCTGACACCGACTTTAGGTCCGACTCCGGGGAAGGCTGCGTTGGCATGACCACTGTTGTCCTGGATCCCGAATCTGATTAGAGCCTCTGGCGTCTAATCCGATGGGAGGATTAGTCTCCAAAACAAATGGGTTTCAACCTGCACACCTGGTTCAAAACATTAATCACAATTATCATATATGTCCATTCATCTGTGCGTGCTGCTGCAAATTCAGGGTCCTGCCTGCGGCCCTATAACTTCAAATAAAAAAGTGGGAACTTAGGATTAGTCTCCAGCCATCTCGTACAGATGGCCTCTTGTCCCCTCCTAGGGTGACTACTGAGCCCTGGGCCGCCTATGCGCGGACTATCAACAGGGCAGCTGCTGTCCTCTGCTTTCAGCCTCCTGTGGTACCCCTCATTCCCGATCCATTAATGGATCTGCTTCATCTCGAGCCCATTACCATGGAGCCCTTGCTATCCCTTGGGGGTACTTTATTAGAAGTCCTGCGTATCGCATGGGCACGGCCCTATTCCGGAGCCCCGGTTGATCGGGCCATTGCGGGTAGGCACCGTCCTCCCCCGGGGGATCCACTTTGCCTGTCCCTCCACCCTACTGCTCAGGGCCTGGTGATTCAGGCGGCTTTTGGGTTACAAGACTCCTCCACTTTGCCTTTGTTTCCTCCCACCTGGGAATCCTGGAGGCATGTGGAAGACAGCTTTTTGCTTCTTCTAGCGCGGCCATCCGCGCTTTAAACACTACATGCATGTTTGCACGTGCGTCCTCCGCACTCTGGGACTCAGTGGCTAACCTTCCTTCCCTTCCGGAGGAATTGCGCCCGGAGCTTCTGCTGCCTTCGTCTCTTTAGAGGAGCAGGTTCGACAGTGTTTTACGCTGTTCTAGTTGTTTAGCTGGGGCTAGCTCGGACTTCTTGTTGACACCTTGGATCCTTCA
The DNA here is from genome assembly GCA_963921515.1 of Calotriton arnoldi. Classification (NCBI taxonomy): domain Eukaryota; kingdom Metazoa; phylum Chordata; class Amphibia; order Caudata; family Salamandridae; genus Calotriton; species Calotriton arnoldi. The sequence continues at coordinate 2,128,759 of CAWUFW010001027.1, read as the reverse complement.
TGCCCCTTTGCTCGTCTTCTTTCGAAGTTTGGCATTTTTCGCTCAGGCACCAGCGTTCTGGCTTGGTGTTTTCCTTCTCTCATCCCCTCTACATATAGGGGTTTTCGTGTTATTCTGGATGGGCTGTGGTGCCCTAGCCTCCCCTTGATTCCCGCTCTTCAGAGCATAGGGGTCTGGTGGTTGGCTGCGCTGTCATTTCTGTCCCCACTGTGTTTCGCCCTTGGTTGGCAGCACTCTTTTGGTCATGTTATTGACGACTAGGTTCTCTCTGGACCTTAGTGGGGTTCAGTCGCAGTCCCGCCTCCTCTAGGGGTATGGCTTTGGTATCTATTCTAAGTTAAGGAATCTGCGGCTAGACGTCTCTATCAGATGAACAAGTTACTTGCCTTCAGTAACGATGTATCTAGTAGAGACATAGTCTAGCCGCAGATTCCTTAACGCCCGCCCGTCCTCCCCGTCCTGCGACAACCTTTTCAGGTTGGGCTTCTTGCCTTCGCCTCCCTTTGGGTGGCTTTATTCCTCTGCGGGGTGACGTCTTATCCTCACTCTGGCTCACGAGCCTACAGTCTGTTTCGTGACTCTGCTCTACCCATCCTTTTGCTTGGACGGTATGCTCATATGCCGTGTGTCCTTTACAACCCTTACCCTGGGTTATCCGATGTGAGTCTAAATTCTTCTACCCCCCCCCGTCCTTCCCTTCTATCTTCTTCAACCGCTTGAGGTCTCTTGCCTCCCCTGCACTCTAGCGGTTGCAGTCTCTCACATTGCTGCATTCGGTAGGTCCCTTATTCGGATCTGACGTCTCCTTTTGGGTGACGCCTTATAGTAGTTTGTCCTTACTTCTGGGTTCGGGACTGGTTGTCCTTCACTGTCGTATATTATGGTTACAGCCTTTCTGCCGGCTGCTGTGATAGTTCCCCAAGGAGCTATTGATCAATGGTAAGTCTTGGCCTCTGGTGGCACAGGCTCACACAAGCCAAGGGTTCGAATCCTGCCTATGCTCTGCATCTTCTTCTGCCTCCGGGGGAGGTTTTGGACTTCACAATTGCGGGGGTCCCTCCCAGAGTGGTGTGCTTTGTTCGTTTCCCTCCCTCAGTTTACAGTGTCCAGTGCCTGGCACTGTCCTTCTATGGTGATGTTTTCACCATACCTTGTTTTTTTTCCTGCACACTGTTCCCATATTTTCACAGTTTTTGGTGGTGGCTTCGCGTTCTGACGCGGAAAAGTCTTCTGACAAACTGATGTTGGCGCGCCGGGGCGGGGCATATATGGCTCCGCTGACGTGACGTCCATGGACGACGTCAGGGCGTAGCCGTGCGGCGCCGCCCCCCGGCTCGCAGAGTTGCTGCTACGCAAACTTTTCTGGATCCAGTCTGACGCCTGGGGATGTTCTAAGTTAAGGAATCTGCGGCTAGACTATGTCTCTACCAGATACATTGTTACCGAAGGTAAGTAACTTGTTCATTAAGTGATTTGCCTAAAATCACAGGATGGTCCAGCCTCCAGCCAAACTCAAACCTGGTTCCCCAGCTTCAATGTCTGCACACTAGCCGGTAAGCCACACCACCTACCTGGGGCAACTTTGCTGCGGGGCACACATGATGGCAGGAGTGCGGCCGCAGCGGGGCTCAATGGGGTGGAGACTGCTCCGGTCGTGTGCACTGAACAGGGGGGAAAGGGGGTCACGAGTGCCGGACCAAGCTGGCTCCCTCCTTCCTATCTTTTAGGGTCAATAGGGTGGCAGCAGCTGCAGAACCAAAGAGATGACACGGAAAATGTATAAACTTTTAATATTTCATATAAAAATGCATATTGCATAAATTGGTTGTAAAAGCTGGAATAAGGGTGTTGGGGCACTACATTGGTGTTCCTATTGGTGTTAAAGCTTCCACGTTGCAACACCCAGGATAATCTGCTGCCTGGCTAAATACTTATAAGGTCCCAAAGGCGAGACCGATTGCATTGCAAATGCTTGTTACTGTGAGATTGGTAGCCCCATTGGCGACTAGAGTTGTAGGCTGACATCTCCACTGCGCCAACTTCTGAATGGGACTACAAAAGTTGGTACTTCAAGGTATCAATCAACTCATATTAAGCCCGACTATATGTGCAAGTCAAAATTAATGTAACTTGTGTGCTACATGCAACTTTTAGAAAGTTGCCACTATTGCCTGGTGGCCGTTTGCTGACGTTGGCCACAAGACAGACTTCTAGAGTTGAGAGAGGGGTAAGATGGCGGCCGCGAGTCGGCCGATGAGCTGAGCACTCCCAAGCACTATCTCCCCCCCCCCCTCCTTCCCTGAGCCAACGCCGTAAATCTGTGGCCGAATCTGCCGGGGAACAATCTCTGGACTTACTGAAGGATCTTGATGCCCCTTCTAACTGCGGTTTTTTGGATTGGAGTGCGGCGATCCGCGGGCTTCTGCTGGCGGCTCTCCCTGTTGTGGTGTGCGGCGCGAGGAGGCGTCAGCGGTGAGGGAGGAGCAAGTAAGCCCAGGGAACTCGAGGCTCAGGCAAAATGCCCCCGAAGGCAGCTCGAGGTAGAGCACGCACACTCATGGAAACAATGTCTATGGGGAAAGTCGGCCAGCCGCTGGGAAACAAAGACTGGCAGTACAAGGGTGATTGAAAATGGACAGGAAAGACAGGTGGACAATGGAGATGGTGGTAAGCGCAGTATACCTGCTCTGTTTTTATCGAGCAAAGGTAAAAAGCATTTGAATTCTGATATCATTGAGGGGCCAACAGGGGAAGCATGTAAGGGGATGAGTGCACTGCCAATCGCTTTACCAGAGATGGATTGTGGTGATGCCCCTAGTGATCAGCAATATGGACTTCTTTTGAATAAACTAACAATTGCCACTCCATGCACTACAGATAGATACTATGTCCAGTGAAAGCCAGGCGAGGCTACCTGCTATTGAAACTCCCTTATCAGGAGCAAAAGGAACGGGTTCACTAAATACGGGGAAAGGGAAATTGGCCGACGGAGATGGCAAACAGACCATAGACGGAGTAAATAAAGAATTTTCTGGGGGGGGATGGTGACAATACCCAGCAAATCCCACTTAAAGAAGTTGATCCTGGCGATTTATTTTTTTATTTTTTATTATTTATTTATTTTTAAAAATTTCCCCCTCTCCGACCCTTCGGATTCGTCAGGAAATGAGGATGATCTGGAGCTTAAGATGGGATTTATGAGGGCATCAACTAGTAGTGAGTCAAGCAATGTGAGATCTAACCCACGGACAGTCCGAAAAAACACAGATAAAATCAATCTGGATGAAGGGGACGGAGGGGATGATTTGGAATGGGACTATTCCTCCTCAACTGGGATAGGAGGAAATGGAGGTGCTACAGCTAAGGAACCGACTGGGGTAGAGACAAGGAAATCTGAAGAGATGTCACTCAATCTGATCTACGAGACTATCATGGCCCATAGGGAAGAAACTCGTTTGGAGAGTCAAAGAACTCAAGGGGCATATCGTAAACTCCAGAATTCAATAAGGCGGATGGCAAAAGTTTGCTCTGAGTTTGCGGAAAGAGTCACGGAAGCTGAAACTCGGATTTCTAAAATTGAGGACGAAATAGCAGCTCAGAAAACGATGATGGAATCGGCACAGGCATCAAAGGATGATACATTATGGAAGCTTACGGATCTAGAAAACCGCCTGCGGCGTAACAATTTAAGAATTTTGAGTGTGGCAGAAGGGGTGAAAGGCGAAGATACAAGAAAATTCATTGTAGACATGTTTTCAGAAGCCTTCCCGGAATTATCGCAGTGTGATTGGAATCAAGAAATACAGAGAGCCCATAGATTCCCATTTACTCAGCGAGTGAGACCGGGGCAAGATACGAGTAGACCCATATCGGTTAACAACTTCTTAGCCCGGCAAGCTGTGTATGAGTTAGCGCGACCTGATAGAAGGAGAAAGGGGAAAGGTTCGGAATTTTTTGTAAGACCGGATTTCTGCCACCAGACGGTGGAGAAACGTTGGCAATTGAGGCAGCTCATCAATCCGTTTCAGAGTAAAGGGGCTCAAGCATTTTTATTGAACCCAGCCACACTGAAAGTCACCTACAAAGAACAGACACGGTTTTTCACGTCGGAAATTAAAGCTAAAAAACATTTGCAATCTATTGTTTAGGTTCATCGGGGATAGGGAAAGGGGGCATATAAGGCTGTTTTTTGGGTTTTTTTTTTTTTTTGGGCGTGATATGACATAGTGATTTACTGGTAGCCTTCAATATGCGAGGATCCTTCCTATGGTGTTCTTCTTCTTTTACTTTTTAGATTTGTGTTTGATGTAGGGGTATGTGTGGGTAAGGTATATATGAACAGTCAGGAGACTCAAAGAGGCGGGGTTCACGCCGGCTGTTTAATGATTTTGTCTTATATGCTTAGGCTGACTGTATGAAATTAATACTTATCAGGCTACTATGTACTTTTAGTTTCAGAATAATGGGGGGGGGCCTTGGGAGAATTTAGCTGTCCATCACCGGGACCATCGGTCCTAAAGCCTCGTTACAGGGGGTGTGGGGGGTGGGGTGTAGCCAGTTCCCTGGCTACATTGGGGGTAGAGGTGGGGGGGAGGGGGTGGGTCAGGTATGGGAGTGGGGTAAAATAGAAAATGCAATCCACAATACATTGAAGATGAGGATGAGAATAGATATGGATGTTAGGAGATCAGGTTATAAAATGGAGAGGCATAGAAGTTTTTGATGGGGGATAAAAAGAATCAGGGTAACTTACGGGTGTGTTCTTTTAATGTATGTGGGTTGAACAACAATATGAAACGGCAAAGGGTTGCTGCGGAACTACAAGTGATGCAGCCAGATTTGGTATGTCTCCAAGAGACTCACATCTCATGGGACAATCGGAGGGTTCTCGGTGAGCTGGGGTATACAGTACTTGCCTGCACACGACAGTCCACTACTACTCGTGGAGTAGCCATCTTAGCGAAGAAGGGGATACAAAACACTGGTAGAACGGTGGTTGATAACCAAGGCCGCTGGGCAATCACTGAGTGTGAGAGGGGGGAACTTGTTTATACTGTTTGCTCGGTGTATGGGTCTAATTTTGACGAAGCTACAGTGTTAGAAGGTCTTAATCTGGAGTTAGCATCATGGCCTATCCCTCTGATTCTGTGTGGGGACTTTAATATCCATTTAGATCGGCATGACCTTCAGAATGGATGGGAAAACTATATAGGCAGGAAACCAAGAGTTTTCAAGGTGTTACAGCACTTGGTGGAGGATCATGGTTTGAAAGATGCATGGTCTATATTACAGATAGTAGACCCTGGCTTTACATTTTTTTCTTATCCCCACAACAAATTGGTTAGATTAGATTATTTCTTCGTACCATCAGAATTATTAACGGGTGCTAGAATACAAGTTTACCCAAGAATCACATCGGATCACGGACCGTTAGTGATAGACATCCCAATTAGGTGTAATAGTAACGTCTCTACACAGATCTTTTTCGTTTGACCGTAAACTTATAAAAGATGTTAATTTTATAAATCATATGAAGGATTGGATTCGGCAATTCCTGGAAATTAACCATAAGTCGACTTCACAACCATTTGTTTGGGATGCCCTAAAAGCAGGGTTTAGGGGGGAGACGCTGAGTTATGGGCTACATAAACCGAAACAACTTAGAGCTGAGGTTCAAGATCTCTATGGGAGGCTCAGGTTGGCAGAGGTAGAATTGATGCGAAAGATTGCAATGGGAGGGGATACTGTCCAGTCACAAGCAGAGGTAGCTCGATGCAAAGCTAGAATTAATCTCCATTGGAGTAGAGAAATTGCTATAAAATTTAACTTGTTTAAGGGAGAGAGAGATATGAATTCGGCGAAGCTACTGGGCGGTGCTTGGCACAAAGGTTAAGGTCTAAAGAGGTCGCACAGAGAATTCTAAGGATGAAGAATGTACAAGGTAATATAGTAGAAACCCCACAGGAAATACTCGAAACATTTCATTCTTTCTACAAAGCGTTATATACAGAGGATAATCAGGGGGAAGAGTATATTGATACATTTTTCAAGGATATAGAGTGTGTTAAATTGGGACAAATAGAGGCGCAGACTTTAGATGAACCTATCACGATGGAAGAATTAGAAGTGGCAATAAATAATCTTATCTGAAAGAGACACGTTAGTGATAGATTCCTTACCTTAGAATATCCCCAGGCGTCAGGCTGGATCCGGAAAGTTTTGCGTAGCAGTACCCTTGCGCGTCGGTAGGCGGCGTCGTGCGGCTCCGCGTCCGTCGTCGGCGTCGTGATCGCCGGGATGACGTCGCGGGCAGTACTTAGGCGCCGCCCCTGCGCGCTGACGTCAGTTCTTCTTTTCCGCGCCAGCAAGCGCAGATCCGGGAAGAGCAGTGCCCTGGTCAATTTTTGACCATACTTTTTGGTGATTTTTTCACTGTTTTTTCCGACTTTAAGGTGTCGTAGGGATGCCCGGCTTCAAGCGATGCGGCGCCTGTGCGCGGATGATGTCCGTCACCGACCCGCATTGGGAGTGTCTCTTCTGCCTCGGCCGAGGCCACGACACCGAGTCTTGTCCCGAATGCCAGGCCCTCAACCCGAAAGCTTTGCGAGAGCGGTCTCGAAAGCTCCTCGAGGCCCGGCATTCGGCTCCACGGAGGCCCCGGTCGCGTGAGAGGTCCAGGGGTCGCTCGCGGAGTGCACACCGGTCGTCGGCGTCTAAGTCTTCTTCGTCCGGTAAGTCTAAGCACAAGAAGTCCAAGAAGCATCGTCGCTCTCGGACTTCGCCTCGCCGGTCTCGCGACTCGGCTGAGGCCCCTCCCGGCACCGTCCCCGCGGCCCCGGACTTGCCTGTGGAGTCGCCCCCGACATACCCGCCCTTCCCGGGTTCGGGGGCGGATCCGGCCAAGGTACAGGAGTTCCTGTCGGCCATGGCCCGCCTCTTCGGGCCTTCAGGCCCCTCCGGTGCGCCTTCGGGCCCCGCGGGCCCTGATGGGGTTGCTCCGGCGCCGCCGGCGGCTCCGGCCCCGGCGTCGCCCGTGCCTCCAGCCTCGATCCCGGCTCCGGCTTCGGCCCCGGCCTCGATCCCGGCTCCACAACCCCCATCGACGCCGGTCGACCTCACGACACCTCCGCCGGCGCCGATGTCTCCGGTGCCGTTCTCGACGCCGCCCTGGGCTCCGGGCGGCGTCGTCCCCCAGTTCCTTCCGGCTCCGGACATGGACCCGGAGCGACGCCGCTCGACGCCGGCTCCGGCGCCAATGGGACCTTGGGTCCCAAATGTCCCTCCTCCTCCTTATTTTGAACCAGAGGAGGACCAGGAGGACTGGGAGGGGTCTGATGACCCTCTGACGCGCAACTGTCAGTATGATGAGGACTGGACAGAGAGTCTAGGGGAGGCCAGTGGTCTGGATACTTCCCCTGACACTGGCATGCTGTCTCCTCCCGTGGCTACGGAGGAGGGGGCCAATTTTGGTAAGGTGTTGCGTAGGGCTGCTGGGGCCTTACGTCTCCAGCTCCCTACTTTGACGGTCAAGCCTAACATCTTGACAGAGGTGCTTCAGCCGGCAGCCTCCTCTGCGGAGACTGTGCTGCCGCTTAACGACGCCCTCACTGACGTTCTTTTGGGCGCCTGGTCCAAGCCCAACACAGGGGCTCCTGTGGATCGGAACGTGTCACAACGCCATCGCCCCGCTCCGGGCGACCCCTGTTTCTTTCTGTCCACCCCACTCCTGAGAGCTTGGTTGTCCAAGCCTCCGCTTCCCAAACCGCCTTCCCTACCGCTCCTCCGGATAGGGAATCCAAACGCCTGGATCAGTTTGGGAAGAAAGGTTTTTCTTCCTCCAGTGCTGGCTTGCGGTCCGTTAACACTGCTTGTCTTTTGGGCCGATATACCCACTCCCTGTGGGATTCGGTGGCGGATGTTTTGCCCCAGTGCCCTGAGGAGGTCCAGGCACTGCTTTCCCGCGCCATTGCGGAAGGAAGGGATGCGGCCAAATACACTATCCGTTGTGGCCTTGACACCGCCGACTCACTGGGCAGGTCGATTGCAACGACGGTGGCGCTCCGACGCCACGCCTGGCTGAGAACCACTGGTTTTTCAGGGGATGTCCAGAATACTCTCATGGACATGCCCTTTGATGGAGTCGGTCTTTTTGGGTCCAAAGCAGACCATGCGTTGGAGCGCTTTAAGGACTCACGGGCTACTGCCAAGTCCCTGGGCCTTTCTGCTACACGCCCTCCGCTGCCTTCTGCTTTTCGCCCCTATCGTGGCCACGGTAGGGGCGCCCCTTCACGTCAGCAGCCCAGCCACCGGCCCGCGCAGCAGGCGTCTTCGCGTGGCCGAGGACGTGGATTCCGCCGTGGCGGATCGGGCAACAAGCGTGCGGGTCAGGCCACCACCTCCAACCCGTCCGCGGCCTCCAAGCCCTCCTAGTCCCTCCTTTCAGGTGCACGGCACGCCAGTAGGGGGCAGGGTCCGCCATCACCTTCCCCACTGGCGCACCATCACCTCGGACAGGTGGGTCTTGGACATTGTCCGAAGGGGCTACTCCCTCCCCTTCGAGACCACCCCCCAGCCATGCCACCTCAATTCCACCGCATGTCAGGGGATCACTTGGTGCTTCTACAGAAGGAAGTCACGGCCCTCTTGACCAAGAGGGCCATCGAGCATGTTCCGACCCCAGAAGTAGGGCGTGGTTGCTACTCCCACTACTTTCTGGTGCCCAAAAAGGACAAGGAGGACATGCGTCCTATCTTGGACCTCCGGAACGTCAATCGCTTCCTCCGGAAGGAGAAGTTCAAGATGCTCACCCTAGCTCAGGTCTTGACTGCCCTCGACCCTGGAGACTGGTTGGTAGCGTTGGACTTGCAGGACGCGTATTTCCACATCCCTCGTCCTGCCGGCCCACCGGCGTTACCTTCGGTTCACGGTAGGCCCCGAGCATTTTCAGTTCACCGTGCTCCCCTTTGGCCTTACAAGTGCCCCTCGGGTGTTCACGAAAGTGATGGCGGTGGTCGCAGCTCATCTGCGCCGGGCAGGGGTTTCAGTCTTCCCCTACCTCGACGACTGGCTGCTGAAGGCGGGCTCGTCCCAGGCAGTCGTCTCCCACCTCCAGACTACGGCCGAACTCCTGCACTCGCTGGGGTTCTCCATCAATGTGCCGAAGTCGCATCTGATTCCTTCTCCACAGCTCCTTTTCATCGGAGCAGTTCTGGACACGACGCAGTTTCGGGCCTATCCTCCCGAACGGCGAGTCCGGGATATTCAGGCTATGATTCCGATCTTTCGGCCTTTATCCTGGGTTTCGGTACGGATGACCCTGAGGCTGCTGGGCCTCATGGCCTCCTGCATCCTGCTGGTCAATCATGCCAGATGGCATATGCGGGCTCTGCAGTGGGACCTGAAGTTCCAGTGGGCGCAGCACCAGGGCAACCTGTCCGATCACGTCCAGCTCTCGGAGGGGACTGCAAAACAGTTGCAGTGGTGGCTCTCGAACCGGCAATGGGTCATGGGCAGATCCCGCTCCCTTCCCCAGCCAGAGCATACAGTTGTGACGGACGCGTCCCTTCTGGGATGGGGCGGTCACATGGGAGAGGCGGAGATCAGAGGCCTCTGGTCTCCAGCGGAGTCCCGGCTCCATATCAACCTTCTGGAGCTCCGGGCGATCCGGCTTGCACTCAAGGCATTCCTTCCCTCTGTCAAAGGGAAGGTAGTGCAGGTGTTCAGACAACACCACCGCCATGTGGTACTGCAACAAACAGGGCGGGGTGGGGTCTTGGACCCTTTGTCAGGAGGCTCTGCGCCTCTGGACATGGCTGGAACATCAGGGCATGTTCCTGATGGTTCAACACCTGGCAGGTTCTCTGAACGCCAGGGCGGACGAACCTCAGCCGCAGGTGCATGATGGATCACGAATGGCGTCTTCACTCGGAAGTGGCGCAAGGTCTCTTTCTGCAGTGGGGAGAGCCTTGGTTAGATCTATTCGCCACCGAAGAGAACGCGCAATGTCATCAGTTCTGCGCGTTGGAATTTCCAAGGCGGCACTCGCTCGGCGACGCTTTTCGTCGCGAGTGGAGTTGCGGTCTGTTGTACGCCTTTCCGCCTATACCACTTCTACCCAGAGTGTTGAAGAAGATTCGGCACGACCGGGCCCAAGTCATTCTTGTGGCTCCGGACTGGGCTCGAAGAGTTTGGTATCCCGAGCTACTCAGTATGAGCATAGATCCCCCAATCCGTCTGCCTCTTCGGGAGGATCTTCTGTCGCAGCAGCAGGGGACGGTCCTCCACCCGAACCTGTCCAGTCTACACCTGCTTGCGTGGAGATTGAGCGGCGGCAGTTGATTCCTTTCGACTTGCCTCCCGAAGTTTGTGATGTGATTCTGGCAGCCAGGCGTCCCTCCACTAAGGTGGTATACGCCTGCAGGTGGAACAAATTTGTGGCGTGGTGCACAGCAAAGGCTGTGAATCCCCTTTCTGCCCCTCTTTCTGAGGTCCTTCTGTTCCTTCTCTCTCTGGCCCAACAGGGTTCTGCCCTGGGTACCATCAAGGGTTATCTTTGTGCTATCTCGGCCTTCCTCAGGCTCCCTGATCAGCCCTCCCTTTTCAAGTCCCCTGTTGTTAACAGGTTCTTAAAAGGCATTACTCACCTCTTCCCTCCTGTTCCGTTTGTAATGCCTCAATGGGACTTGAACTTGGTTCTTACCTTTTTAATGTGCACTCCCTTTGAGCCTCTGCATAACTGTCCTCTTCGTCTTCTGACTCTGAAGACTGCCTTTCTGGTGGCCATCACCTCCGCTCGGCGGGTGAGTGAGCTCCAGGCTCTATCTTGCCAACCTCCCTTTCTGTCTGTTCATCCAGACAAGGTTGTTCTTCGGACGCGTCCGTCCTTCTTGCCGAAGGTGGTTACTGCTTTCCACATTGGGCAGACCATCACCTTGCCCACCTTCTTTCCGCCTCCGCATCCTTCCAGAGAGGAAGAGAGGCTCCACCGTCTGGACCCAAAACGTGCGCTCTCCTTCTATATCGACCGCACAAAACACTTCCGGGTGGATGACCAGCTCTTTGTTGGCTACGTGGGCGCCAAAAAAGGTCGGGCGGTGCACAAGAGGACCGTCTCCCGCTGGGTTACCTTGTGCATCAAGACCTGCTATTCTTTGGCCAAGAGGGATCCTCCTGTTGGGCTGCGTGCCCATTCCACCAGGGCAACGGCTGCTACCACGGCCTTGGGCCGCGGTGTTCCGCTGCCGGTTATCTGTCAGGCAGCTACGTGGGCCTCGCTGCACACGTTTACTAAGCATTACTGCCTTGACAGTCAGGTCCGGAGGGACGGCTTCTTTGGCCGTTCTGTCCTCCAGGACTTCCTTGTCTGATCTTTGTTCGCAGACCCACCACCGGGGTTGGTATTGCTGGGGTATCTATTCTAAGGTAAGGAATCTGTCACTAACGTGTCTCTTTCAGATGCACAAGTTACTAACTTGTGTAACGATATATCTGTAAGACAGTAGTTAGTGATAGATTCCTTACCGCCCCACCCATCCTCCCCGTTCTGCGAACTGATTTCTAGGGTTAAGGACATCCCTTTCAGGGCCCTAGTATTTTTCAGACACCTGTGTCAGCTTCTTGCATGGCTCTGCGTTCCTGGCGCGGAAAGTCGTGTACAGAACTGACGTCAGCGCGCAGGGGCGGCGCCTAAGTACTGCCCGCGACGTCATCCCGGCGATCACGACGCCGACGACGGACGCGGAGCCGCACGACGCCGCCTACCGACGCGCAAGGGTACTGCTACGCAAAACTTTCCGGATCCAGCCTGACGCCTGGGGATATTCTAAGGTAAGGAATCTATCACTAACTACTGTCTCTTACAGATATATCGTTACACAAGTTAGTAACTTGTGCAATAATGGCAAAGCGGCGGGTCCTGATAAGTTACCTTTGGAAGTATATAAAATTTTCTTTCAGGAATTAAAAATTGAATTATTGACCACTTTACAACAAGCACAGATAGGGGCAGTTCCCCCATCATGGGAAGATGCAAATATCATTGTTTTTAGAAAGAAGGATAAACCACCAGAGCTCCCAGGGTCGTATCGACCTATTTCTTTATTAAATGCCGACGGGAAGATATATACAAAAATTCTAGCCACTCGCTTGGCTAATATTACCCCACTGGTATCTCTGAGACCACATGGATTTATACCCACTAGGGGGACGGTAAATCATATCAACAGGGTAATAGCATTGCTGGATAAGGCTAACGTACAGGGCACCACATTAGGTTTAGTTTTATTAGACGCCGAGAAGGCTTTTGATCGTGTCATGGAGCTTTCTCTGGGGGACATTGCGATCTATGGGGTTTGGCCCTGGCTTTGTTCAAGCAATTCAAGCTGTATACAAGTCCCCTAAGGCTCGAATCTGTATTAGCGGGTTAGAGTCGGCACCGGTGTATATAACAAGAGGCACGAGGCAGGGCTGCCCATGCTCTCCACTGTTATTTGCTTTATATATAAATCCATTTTTAGCCATGTTAGAAGGCAACCTGAGAATTAAAGCGGTTGAATGCGGATTGGATCAGCTGCGAGTATTAGCATATGCAGACGATGTGGTGGTGGTAACATCTGATCCGGCTACAGCAATCCCAGAGATAGGGCTAATGGCATATAAATTTGGAATTGTCTCTGGGTATAAGCTTAACGCATCCAAAACACAAATATTATGCACTAACCAGACTGGTGTCCAAGACCCCAGAGTGACTGATGAAGTTAGTTATTTGGGGATTAAAATCAGGGTTTGCTTGGATGAATTGGTTAAAATTAATTGGAATACTATCCTTACGAGTGTTAAGAAGCAACTAGATAAAATGCAGTGTTTACACCTAACAATGGTTGGGAGATGTAATGTCTTAAAAATGGTAATTTTACCTAAAGTTTTATATTTCTTTAGGTCCGTTCCACTAGAACTATCTAAGGGACAGTTACAACAACTACAATCATGTTGTATGAGATTTTTATGTGCCCAAGGGAAATCGCGAAGGGCAATGCACTTTATGTCCTTACCTAAGGAGAAAGGGGGATGGGCGGTACCAGATTTTACATTTTATTACTATACATGTATTTTACAAAACATCAGGATAATGCTCACTGGTGAAGACATTACTAACCCCGCAGAACACCCCTCCATATACCAGATGGTACTAGGGGCAGAAGTTAGGAATTGTCTGTTTAGAAAATTGGACTATAACTATTTTAAGAGGACGCGCTTTAAGGTAATAATTGCTGCCTACAAGGTACGGAGAGCAGTGCGGAAAAAATTACATATTGAGGGGGTTTGTTTCTACACTCCAATAAACACACCTAGCGTACTCCCTGCTGTCTTCACTGACAGAGTTGCTCAGATATGGAAGGACAAGGGAGTCACATTTATAGGTAAATTATATAAGGATGGAGATCTGCTCTCCTTTCAGATGTTAGCTGATGAATTTAAACTCCGCCAAACTGAATTTTTTTAATTTCTTCAGATGAGGGACTTCCTGCTGAAAAAACAAAGGATAATAGAGCCATGCCTATTAGTTGAGGCTGTTAGACGGAAACAACGCATTGGTGGGATTTATAGGTGCCTATTGGATACGCAGAGAGGATTTGGAAACTCAAAACATAAGATGGAGAAATAGATTGGGAGAACAGGAAATATATATAGAACAGTCAATTGTGGCAGGGAAAACTTTAATAGCCAATTTAAGAACACAACATTTTAAAACCATTTTTGATTTATACCATACCCCTGCTAAGATGTTGAAATGGGGGGGGTCCAATGATGGGAAATGTTTTAGATGTGGGGTAGATGGGGCTGATATTATGCATATTTTTTTACATGTAGGAAATTGACTCAACTCTTGGACCATATTGAGAAGTTTCTTTCGGAAATCACGGGAGTTAAAATTAATATTTCTCCATCTGTGATGCTAATGGGTTTAGGGGGGGATTTAAGGGCAGGACAAGCGGCTTTTGATTTCAGATATCTAATTTTTATAGCAGTGGCGGTAGCCCGTCTTTGTATAGCCTCCTTATGGCTTCAAAAAGAGGTCCCAACCTTTGAAATCTGGAGAGCTAGATTTTTTGTTATTTTTAATCTCGAACATAGTTTATATGCTCTCAAGGGGGTACAGAAACTAGGATTGTCAATATGGGGTCCAATGATTAAGCACATGAAGGAATAATATGAAATTAATGTTCTGCCCCCTTTTATTTTTTTTTATTTTTATTTTATGAGGTATCTTGAATCCCCCTGTGTATATGTAAGGAACTTTTTATCTGAAAGAGACACGTTAGTGACAGATTCCTTACCTTAGAATATCCCCAGGCGTCAGGCTGGATCCGGAAAGTTTTTGCGTAGCAGTACCCTTGCGAGTCGGTAGGCGGCATCGTGCGGCTCCGCGTCCGTCGTCGGCGTCGTGATCGCCGGGATGACGTCGCGGGCAGTACTTAGGCGCCGCCCCTGCGTGCTGACGTCAGTTCTTCTTTTTCCGCGCCAGTAAGCGCAGATCCGGGAAGAGCAGTGCCCTAGTCATTTTTTGACTATCTTTTTGGTGATTTTTTTCACTGTTTTTCTCTACGAGTCTCCGACTCCGAAGGTGTCGGTAGGGATGCCCGGCTTCAAGCCCTGCGACGTCTGTGGTCGTATGATGTCGATCACAGACCCGCATTTAGAGTGTCTCTACTGTCTCGGCCATGACCACGACACGAAGTCGTGCCCCGACTGCCGGGCCTTGAACCCGAAGGCTTTGCGAGAGCGGTCTCGAAAGCTCCTCGAGGTTCGGCAGTCGGTTCCGCGACACACCAGGCCCCGGTCACGTGAGAGGTCGAGGGGCCGGTCGCGGAGTCCTCATCGGTCGTCGGGGTCCAAGTCTTCGCACTCCTCCGGTAAGTCGAAGCACAAAAAGTCTAAAAAGCGTCATCGCTCCACGACTTCGCCTCGCCGGTCTCGCGACTCGGCTAAGGCTCCTGTCGGCACCGTCCCCGCGGCTCCGAGAGTGCCTGTGGAGCCGCCCCCACATTTCCCGTCCTTCCCGGGTTCAGGGGCGACTCCGGCCGAGATACAGGAATTCCTGTCAGCCATGGCCCGCCTCTTCGGGCCTCAAGGTTCTTCCGGTGCACCTTCGGGCCCAGCGGGCCCTGATGGGGTTTCCCCGGCGCCGCCGACGACTCCGGTCCCGGCGCCGCCTGTAACACCTGCCTCAGTCCCGGCCCCGATCCCGGCTCCGGTGCTGCCGCAACC
The DNA here is from genome assembly GCA_963921515.1 of Calotriton arnoldi. Classification (NCBI taxonomy): domain Eukaryota; kingdom Metazoa; phylum Chordata; class Amphibia; order Caudata; family Salamandridae; genus Calotriton; species Calotriton arnoldi. The sequence continues at coordinate 2,113,492 of CAWUFW010001027.1, read as the reverse complement.
CCCATTGACGCTGGTTGACCTAACTACACCTCCGCCGGCGCCGATGTCTCCGGTGCCGTTCCTGACGCCGCCCGGGGCTCCGGGCGGCGTCGTTCCCCGGTTCTCTCCGGATCCGGACACGGCGCCGGACCAGCGTCGCTCGACGCCGGCTCCGACGCCGTTGAGACCTTGGGTCCCGCGTGTCCCTCCTTCTCCAATTTTTAAACCTGAGGAGGACGAAGAGGACTGGGAGGGGTCGGAGGACCCTCTCACACAGCAGTGTGAGTACGAACAGGACTGGGCTGAGGAACTTGGGGATGCCAGTGGGCTGGACATCTCCCCTGACCCTGGCATGCTGTCTCCTCCTTCTGTGGCAACGGAGGAGGGAGCAAATTTTGCAACGGTGTTGCGTACAGCAGCTGGGGCTTTACACCTCCAATTGCCTACAGTGGCCGTCCGGACTAACCTCCTGTCGGAAGTGCTTCAGCCGGCGGCTACCTCCTCGGAGCCACTGCTGCCGTTTAACGACGCACTTTCTGACGTTCTTTTGGGCACCTGGTCCAAGCCCGCCACAGGGGCTCCTATGGATAGGAACGTGGCCCGACGCCATCGCCCCGCTCCGGGCAACCCCCTGTTCCTCTCCCAACACCCCACTCCTGAGAGCTTGGTTGTCCAAGCCTCTGCTTCCCAAACCGCCTTCCCTACCGCTCCTCCGGATAGGGAATCCAAACGCCTGGATCAATTTGGGAAGAAGGTCTTTTCTTCCTCCAGTGCTGGCTTGCGGTCTGTCAACACCGCTTGCCTTTTGGGCCGATATTCCCACTCTTTGTGGGACTCGGTGGCGCAAGCTTTGCCCCAGTGTCCTGAGGAGGTCCAGACACTGCTTTCCCGCGCCGTTGCGGAAGGAAGAGATGCGGCTAAATTCACCATTCGATGTGGCCTTGATACCGCCGACTCGCTGGGTAGGTCTATTGCAACGACAGTGGCGCTGCGCCGTCACGCCCGGCTGAGAACCACTGGTTTCTCGGGTGATGTCCAGAACACTTATGGGCATGCCCTTTGATGGGGTCGGTCTTTTTGGAAACAAGGCAGACCATGCGCTGGAGCGTTTTAAGGACTCACGGGCTACGGCCAAGTCCCTGGGCCTTTCTGCTGTACGCCCTCCGCAGCCATCTGCTTTTCGCCCCTTTCGTGGCCACGAAAGGGGCGCCCAGTCACGTCCGCTGCCCAGCCACCGGCCCGCGCAGCAAGCGTCTTCGCGTGGCCGAGGACGTGGCTTCCGCCGTGGCGGATCGGGCAACCAGCGTGCGGGTCAGGCCACCAACCCCGCCCCGTCCGCGGCCTCCAAGCCCTCCTAGTCCTTCTCTTCAGGTGCACAGCACGCCAGTAGGAGGCAGGGTCCGCCATCACCTTCACCACTGGCGTGCCATCACCTCGGACAGGTGGGTCTTGGACATTGTCTGAAGGGGCTACTCCCTACCCTTCGAGACCACCCCCCCAGCCATGCCACCTCAATTCCACCGCATGTCAGGGGATCACTTGGTGCTTCTTCAGAAGGAAGTTGCGGCCCTCTTGGCCAAGAGGGCCATCGAGCGCGTTCCGACCCCAGAAGTAGGACGTGGTTGCTACTCCCACTACTTTCTGGTGCCCAAAAAGGACAAGGAGGACATGCGTCCTATCTTGGACCTCCGGAACGTCAATCGCTTTCCTCCGGAAGGAGAAGTTCAAGATGCTCACCTTAGCTCAGGTCTTGACTGCCCTCGACCCTGGAGACTGGATGGTAGCGTTGGACTTGCAGGACGCTTATTTCCACATCCCCGTCCTGCCGGTCCACCGGCGTTACCTGCGGTTCATGGTGGGCCTCGAGCATTTTCAATTAACCGTGCTCCCCTTTGGCCTCACAAGTGCCCCTCGGGTGTTCACGAAAGTAATGGCGGTGGTTGCAGCTCATTTGCGCCGGGCAGGGGTTCCAGTCTTCCCCTACCTCGACGACTGGCTGCTGAAAGCGGGCTCGTCCCAGGCAGTAGTCTCCCACCTCCAGACTACGGCCGAACTCCTGCATTCGCTGGGGTTCTCCATCAATGTGCCGAAGTCGCACCTGATTCCTTCTCCACAGCTCCTTTTCATCGGAGCAGTTCTGGACACGACGCAGTTTCGGGCCTATCCTCCCGAACGGCGAGTCCGGGATATTCAGGCTATGATTCCGATCTTTCAGCCTCTATCCTGGGTTTCGGTACGGATGACCCTGAGGCTGCTGGGCCTCATGGCCTCCTGCCTCCTGCATCCTGCTGGTCGATCATGCCAGATGGCATATGCGGGCTCTGCAGTGGGACCTGAAGTTCCAGTGGGCGCAGCACCAGGGCAACCTGTCCGATCACGTCCAGATCTCGGAGGGGACTGCAAAACAGTTGCAGTGGTGGCTCTCGAACCGGCAATGGGTCATGGGCAGATCCCTCTCCCTTCCCCAGCCAGAGCACACAGTCGTGACGGACGCGTCCCTTCTGGGATGGGGCGGTCACATGGGAGAGGCGGAGATCAGAGGCCTCTGGTCTCCGGGCGGAGTCCCGGCTCCATATCAACCTTCTGGAGCTCCGGGCGATCCGACTTGCACTCAAGGCATTCCTTCCTCTGTCAAAGGGAAGGTAGTGCAGGTGTTCACAGACCACACCACCGCCATGTGGTACTGCAACAAACAAGGCGGGGTGGGGTCGTGGACCCTATGTCAGGAGGCTCTGCGCCTCTGGACATGGCTGGAACATCAGGGCATATTCCTGATGGTTCAACACCTGGCAGGTTCCCTGAACGCCAGGTTGGACGAACTCAGCCGCAGGTGCATGATGGATCACGAATGGCGTCTTCACTCGGAAGTGGCGCAAGGACTCTTTCTACAGTGGGGAGAGCCTTGGTTAGATCTATTCGCCACTGAAGAGAACGCGCAATGTCATCAGTTCTGCGCGTTGGAATTTCCAAGGCGGCACTCGCTCGGCGACGCTTTTCGTCGCGAGTGGAGTTGCGGTCTGTTGTACGTTTTTCCGCCTATACCACTTCTACCCAGAGTGTTGAAGAAGATTCGGCACGACCGGGCCCAAGTCATTCTTGTGGCTCCGGACTGGGCTCGAAGAGTTTGGTATCCCGAGCTACTCAGTATGAGCGTCGATCCCCCGATCCTTCTGCCTCTTCGGGAGGATCTTCTGTCGCAGCAGCAGGGGACGGTCCTCCACCCGAACCGGTCCAGTCTCCACCTGCTTGCGTGGAGATTGAGCGGCGGCAGTTGATTCCTTTCGACTTGCCTCCCGAAGTTTGTGATGTGATTCTGGCAGCCAGGCGTCCCTCCACTAAGGTGGTATACGCCTGCAGGTGTAACAAATTTGTGGCATGGTGCACAGCAAAGGCTGTGAATCCCCTCTCTGCCCCTCTTTCTGAGGTTCTTCTGTTCCTTCTTTCACTGGCCCAACAGGGTTCTGCCCTGGGTACCATCAAGGGCTATCTTTGTGCCATTTCGGCCTTCCTCAGGCTTCCTGATCAGCCCTCCCTTTTCAAGTCCCCTGTTAACAGATTCCTTAAAGGCATTACACACCTATTCCCTCCTGTTCCGTTTGTGATGCCTCAGTGGGACTTGAACTTGGTTCTTACCTTTCTCATGTGCGCTCCCTTTGAGCCTCTACATAACTGTCCTCTTCGTCTTCTGACTCTGAAGACAGCCTTTCTGGTGGCAATCACCTCCGCTCGGCGGGTGAGTGAGCTCCAGGCTCTATCATGCAAACCTCCCTTTCTGTCTGTCCATCCAGACAAGGTTGTTCTTAGGACGCGTCCGTCCTTCCTGCCAAAGGTGGTTACTGCCTTCCACATTGGGCAGACCATCACTTTGCCCACCTTCTTTCCGCATCCTTCCAGAGAGGGAGAGAGGCTCCACCGTCTGGACCCAAAACGTGCGCTTTCCTTTTATATCAACCGCACACAACACTTCCGGGTGGATGACCAGCTCTTTGTTGGCTACGTGGGCGCCAAAAAAGGTCGGGCGGTGCACAAGAGAACCATCTCCCGCTGGGTAACCTTGTGTATCAAAGCCTGATATTCTTTGGCTAAGAAGGAGCCTCCTGTTGGGCTGCGTGCCCATTCCACCAGGGCAACGGCTGCTACCACGGCTTTAGGCCGCGGTGTTCCGCTGCAGGATATCGGTCAGGCAGCTACGTGGGCCTCGCTGCACACATTTACAAAGCATTACTGCCTTGACAGTCAGGTCCGGAGGGACGGCTTCTTTGGCCGTTCTGTACTCCGGGACTTCCTTGTCTGATCTTTGTTCGCAGACCCACCACCGGGGTTGGTATTGCTGGGGTATCTATTCTAAGGTAAGGAATCTGTCACTAACGTGTCTCTTTCAGATGCACAAGTTACTAACTTGTGTAACGATATATCTGTAAGAGACAGTAGTTAGTGACAGATTCCTTACCGCCCCACCCATCCTCCCCGTTCTGCGAACTGATTTCTAGGGTTAAGGACATCCCTTTCAGGGCCCTAGTATTTTTCAGACACCTATGTCAGCTTCTTGCATGGCTCTGCGTTCCTGGCGCGGAAAGTCGTGTACAGAACTGACGTCAGCGCGCAGGGGCGGCGTCTAAGTACTGCCTGCGACGTCATCCCGGCGATCACGACGCCGACGACTGACGCGGAGCCGCACGACGCCGCCTACCGACGCGCAAGGGTACTGCTACGCAAAAACTTTCCGAATCCAGCCTGACGCCTGGGGATATTCTAAGGTAAGGAAACTGTCACTAACTACTGTCTCTTACAGATATATCGTTACACAAGTTAGTAACTTGTGCATTGGGCGCCCAGTGCTGAGATTGCACCCGTCGCCCCTGCGCTGCTGGTGTATGTTTGGTGCTGCTTTGTGGCCCCCCAATGCTGGTCCTAACCTCCAAAGCTTAGCCCCTGCAACCGATCCACTTACCTACAAGCAGTGTGGCTCCAGGCACCCCAGTCTCCATTGAAACACATTGGGCTGAATTCTGAATTTGCCCTCTGCACCTGGTTGCCCGTGTGCTGCTGGTGGTGCAACTTAGGTACTCACCTGACCCTTGCTGACCTTTGGTCCCGAAGACTGGAATTGTAAGTGTTACTTACCTGTTTACCCGCACTAGTGTTTTTCCTATAGGATAACATTGAACTGTTCTGAAAATATTCTAAGTGTCTATTTTTAAAAGCGAGAAGTATTTTTATTTAAAAATGTACTTACCTTATTGTAATCTTGTTCCTAAACTAAATAGCAAATTCTATTTTTCTAAAATTGGTCTGGATCGCCTCCTTGAGTCGTGTGTCCATTATTGATCACTGTTGTGCAATAAATGTCTTGCACTCCTCTGTTGGGCCTAAGGCTACTTGCCCACACTGCCACTAATGGAGCACTTTGGGTTTCACATTGAGCCCTGTACACTTCTGGGTGAATCTCTGGACTCTGTGCAAGGTATAACTACTTAGTGGTATACCATATACAGAGCCAGCTTCCTCCAACGCCCACGTAAAAAACGGTTTGGCAGCTAGTTTCCTCTTTGCCCCGCTGCCAGGCTGTCTATCTGTACAATAGGGCAGCCCCTCCCATGTGTTCTTTCTTGTCCTTGAAAGCTGGCGTCCCCTTTGTTCGTCTTTTGTGCCAACACCCCGTGTGGCTTCCTGCAAAGGAGGTAACATCTCCAGTGGCAGGCCTCTATTGTTGCCTGTCCTGGGAGCTATTGACATGTCTCTCCAGGGGAGCTGAAGGCGGTTCCATGGTCCGCTCCGCAAATGGCCTCTGGAAAACGGGCCAACAGTCGCAATTTTCCAATAGTTGCGTGTGGCAGTAAGTTACATTAATTTCCACTTGGGTCTCAAGTGTAGCTTAATGTAAGGAGTTTGATACCGTGAAGTACCAACCTTGGTAGTCCAATTCAGACGTTAGCGCGGCTAAACTGTCCGCTTGTAACTCTGTACTTGCCAATGGGGCTACCAATATTTCTCAGTAAAAATGACAGTAGTGGGTTTTTACTGCTGGACATTTTAAACACATGTCCTGCTTTACTAATGTGCTACATCCTGCCTCAAGACTCGATGAGCCTGCCATAGGGGTGACTTACCCACATTAGAACAGGAGTTTGGGCTTTACCATTGATTTAAATGACAAAGTTGATTTAGCAGTTTAAAACTGCCCTTCCAGTCTGCAGTTGCGGACTTGTTATGCCACTCGGGGTGGCATAACAAGTGTTTTAGTCCCTGACTGGACTCCCACTTACAGGCGCTGGCTACCTCTGGTGCCGTATACTGGGGACTTGCATGTAAGGCTGTGCAAATTGGCTACCAGCCAATCAACCATCTTAAGGGTCAGAGCACATGCACAGTGTCCTGATTAGCAGGGCGCATGGCATTTTGTCACAAATTGGACATAAAGTGGGGGTGAAACCTGCAAAAAGCCTGTTTCCTCACAATTGGTATCAAAGGTAAGTAACTGTTTTGTGAAAACCTTCTTGTTTTTTCTTTGGTAGAACTGACAAACACATGGCTCTCCATTGTCTGAAGTGGGATGATTTTGGTACCTGTGTCTCTCTGCAGATATCTTTTTCTGACACCTGGTGCTGCAGTCACCATAGGATGGCCCAGACTTGTGGCCACACATTGCCATGTGAGTTGGAAAATCTGCCAACTCTGTGCTTTCATGCTATATTATCGTGCTACTCCTTCCCCCCACAAATAAACAAGAGTGGCATAAAAATGTATCCAGGTCTATGCTTTGGTTTTAAATAGATTGAGTTCAAACATTTTCTTTCAAGTTTATATTCATGAATAGAGGGTCATTTGGAGAGCTTAAGTCCGACCACTGGTCATTTGTCATATTATACTGAGTGCAAGAGTCTCTCCTCACGATAGACACCCACAGTACTTGTTTCTGCTGAAGATGGAGAACCCGTAGTACATGCAATGTTTCAACTGACTTGACTCTAGGCTTTTTATGTACATGGTTTCTTTTAGCAGAGGTGTCTGATATCATTTTTTTCTCCCTTGTCTGTTTTGTATGTCTAAGGAAAAAAACTAGAAAGAAAGCACAGTAGCATGTGATTCTCTGGAGGCAGGATGTGGCATGAATGGGCCACTACTGAGCTTCAAATGGTGCCGTCCTTTAGGCTTGACATGATGATCTCTCTCGTACTCAAAGGTTCAAGCAGAATGGGAAGGATCTGCCAGTCTTCATCATGGGCAGTAACTTTTAGTACTTTTTAATTTTTTGGACCTGGGGTTTGTGATGTGCCAGTTTGAAAAATTTGTAGCAGAGATTATTCAAGTCTACTTGCCAACTGCAGCTTTGTAACCAGCAAGCCTTCCTTTGTCTAGACTCCATCGCAGTCTTCTGAAGGAAATAACAGTATGTCTAAAGCAAACACCAGCCAGTCAAAAGCCAAACCAGCCAAGCCACAGGTACCAGCAACAGCAAGTGGTGAAGGGGTTAAGTTGTCACCTCTTGGGTGTTTTTGGGTGCTGCTGGTGTTCTGGCCATACACGTTGAGTGATTTCCCCATCTCAAAAGATGAGATCCACCATTTTATTTTCACATGATTAACTGCTCCTTGCCCACACCTCTTTTGGTGGTTGTGACCCCTTGCCAAGCAGTTCCTTTCACTGTGTGCATTGTGTTTAGGGGATGCCAGGGAAGAAGCTGCCAAGCAAACCTAACCTGAAGGACGAGGAGGACCGCTCCGGGCCCATTTATATCATTGTTCCCAATGGAAAGGAACAACGAATGAAGGAAGAAAAGGCTCTGAAGGTAAGAAGCTGTTGGTCTTTGGTAACTTCACTGAGCTCTGTTCTCTTCTGTCTGCTGGAACTTGCCTCCCTGAGTCCACACCCACCCACCTCTGGTGTCGGGGTTTTTTTTAATGTTAACTTGTGCAGCCATAAATTGCTATTATGGCCTTTCAGTCTTTGGTTGATGAGGTACAGTCACACTTTATCTCAAGTATTCTGTGACCGACAGTTTGTTTTCCGTTACCCTAGGAGTATGAATAGTGAGGATGCAGTGTGTAGCTAAAGATCTTTAGAAGACTTTTATGCATGACCGGGTCACACATCTCCTCTGTTAATATTTGACATGGTATGACTTGGATATTAAAGATTTGTAAACGTTTAATATTTAAATTTGTACCCTCTGCTTCTATTCTACCTCCGCCACCCCTATTTGACTATATTGCATCATGTTCTTTTGGCCTGTAAGGCCTCCTTCCTGACCTCTTCCAATAACTCCTTACCGCCTCTCATCTATCCCTTGTAAAGCCCTCATCAGGCAGTTTCTGATTGTGTTGCAGGTGCTGAAGTGGAATTTCCCTGCTCCCCGTGATGAGTACATAGAGCAGCTGAAGACACAGATGTCTGGTTCTCTTGCCAAATGGTTGCAGGATGAGCTTTTTCACTCAGACTTCCAGCGCCACATCAAAGCTCTCGCTGTGATGACAGACGTAAGTTTTACGATAAATTTACCGTCGGCAGACAGTCTCAGATTACTGGGTACAAATGTAATGGGGATGTTTCTTTAGGAATTACTTGTATTTCATTATTGTATTTCATTTGTTTGAGTGCTTCAACTTTCTTAGCTGCTCCAGAATAGATACTTCCATAGATCCACATGCCATGAATACCTCCTAACTGGCTGAGCCACACATCAGTGTTCACTTGGATAGCACGTAAAGATGAGCCTTTTAACACTGCTGTCTGAGAAATAATAAAGTTTTTGGCTCAGCCATCTGTTCCTCAAGCAAGAACAGTGAGTTTCCACTTTCATTGGGTGAGTCAGGCTTAATATATGCCAATTGGAGTAGTTATTCCCAGTGTCAAAATGCTGATGAACTTAGGTGGGTCTCACACCCCCTGCTTGTTTGATTTCGAACAGCTGGACCTTGTGCTAGATTTGCCTGTGCCATCCGGCTCTGGTCAATGCTTGCAGCCTGTGAATCTGCTCCTGTCAGCCTCCGTCTGGGGGTAGGGGCTGGAATTGGGGTTTGGGTGGCGGTGTCACAGATCTGACAAACTGTGTCCCGATTCTGGTTGTTGCGGTAGTTTGTCATTGGTGTCTTAGAGTCCATCCTGTGGCCCTGCAAACTGGGCCAAGTATACCTTTTACACACTGGACTGTCAGAGTAACAGTCGAGCAGTTAAAGCCTTCCCGAATAAGTAGTGTGAGGGGGACCAAGTGCTCAGAACTTAAATCAGCCAACAAACACAACTTATTATCCCGACCAGTGCTCAGCTTAAGTTAAAAAGAAAGGGCTTTGATCTCACAGCAAAACAAAATACTGCACACACCAAGGATGGTTCAGTTACGGGCTAGAGAACTCCCCAACGAGTTATAGTGAAGTGCTACATTCGCTACAGTGTCCTTCTCTCCCTGGCATCCTCTGAGCGCCCCCAACATCTATGGTAAGTTAGGAAAATATTGGTATAGGCATTGATTGGGCAGAATTTCAAATCCTTATTACCCAGTAGATAATTTGTCGGTCAGTTCAATAGTCTTTCTGCCCACAGTTCGTACTGGCAGTCGTTTGCATTCTAGCAGCAGGTTTCACCTTTGCCTTTCAATGAGGCCTTGACTGACGTTCTTCTGGGCACCTGGTCCAAGCCCAGCACAGAGGCTCCTGTGAACAGAACAATTGCCTGCCATCGCCCAGCACCGGGCGACCCAGTTTTCCTCACCGCCCACCCCACAAAGCTTGGTGGTTCAAGCTTCCACTTATTGTGTCAATTTTCCTTCCGCACTCCCGGACAGGGAATCAGAGACTGGAAAGCTTTGGGAAGAAAATTTTCTCTACCGCCAGTCTAGCATTGTGGTCGAACTTCGCATGCCTTTTGGGCCGTTATTCCCATTGGATATGATGCACGGTTGCGCAGGTGCTGCCGAGTGTCGGAGGAGGACTGGATTCTACTCTCCCAAGCCATTTCAGACGGGAGAGATGCAGCGAAGTTCGCCATCTGATACGACTTGGACACAACAGACTTGCCTGGCAGAGCGATTTCCATGACGGTGGCCTTATGTTGCCATGCCTGGCTGAGGACATCTGTTTTTTAAGGGAGATGTCCAGGCTAATCTTATGGACATGCCGTTTGATGGCTCCCGTCTCTTCGGAGACAAAGCAGATGCTGCACTTAAGCATTTCAAGGACTCGCGGGCTATGGCCAAGTCCTTGGGCCTCACCACAACATCCCGGCCTCTGTCTGCTTTTCGCTCCTTTCGTGGCTACGGAAGGGGCTACCAACCTCGCTATGCCTATTCCAGGCAGAGGACCCCGCAAGTTCAGCAACCTCTGCTGGGCCGTTGACGCGGTTCACCCCGAGGGTACGGAGGCCAAAAGTCGAGCCAAGCAACGATTCCCTCCATTGCAAAAACCTCCTAGTCCGATTCCCCCAGCATCATTCACAGCCAGTTGGTGGAAAAATACGCCATCTCCACCACTGGCGAGACATCACCTTGGACAGGTGGGTGTTGCAAATAGTCCAAAGGGGATACTCCCTCCCCTTTGAGACTAACCCTCCATCCATGCCTCCAGTGTACAATCGGCTGACGGAGAATCACCTTGCCTTACTTCACGGTGAAGTCAAAACTCTCTCGGCCAGGGGAGCTATAGAGGGTTTCCGGGCCAGAAATAGGCTGTGGTTGTTACTCCTGCTATTTTCTGGTCCCAAAGAAGGATGGAAGCCTTCATCCTATCCTATACCTCAGAGCCCTCAACTACTTACTCAAAAAATTTCAAGATCTTCACCTTAGCTCAGGTCCTGTCTGCCCTGGACCCGGGAGACTGGATGGTAGCGCTGGACTTGCAGGATGCCTATTTTGATATCCTCGTCCTGTTTGCCCATCGTCGCAACCTGCGGTTTGTGGTGGGCCTCAAGCACTTTGTTTGCCGTGCTTCCTTTTGGCATCACCAGTGCCTGTCGATTGTTCATGGAGATCAGGGGTTCCGGTTTTCCCCTATCTCGACGACTGGTTGGTGAAGGCGGGCTCGTCCGAAGCAGTCATCTCCCACCTCCAGACTACGGCGAACCTCCTGCATTTGCTGGGGTTCACTATCAACGTGCTGAAGTCGTACCTGATTCCCTCTCAGGCGCTCCATTTCATTGGAGCAGTTCTGGACATGGTGCAGTTTCAGGCCTATCCTCCCGAACAGCGAGTCCAGAATATTCAGGCTATACCAATGTTTCAGCCTCTATCCTGGATTTCGGTGATAATGACTGATGCTGTTGGGCCGCATGTGCTCCTGCATCCTGCTGGTGGACCATGCAAGGTGGTGCATGCTGGCTGAGCAGTGGAACCTGAAGTTCCAATGGGCACAGCATCGAGGAAATCTCACCGACCTGGTTCAGATATCAGAGGGCACAGCGAAAGACCTGCAGTGTTGACTGACAAACCGCGATTGGGTCAGAGGCAGACCCCTCTCCCTTCCCCACCCAGATCTCACTAGTGCCAGATTCGTATTTTCTGGGGGAGGTGGAGATCACAGGAGACTGGTATCCGGCGGAAGCCAAGCTCCATATCAACCTATTGGAGCGTCAAGCAATCCAATTGGCACTGAAAGCCTTTTTACCGTTGTAGGAAAGTGCCCATTTTTTGCATGGTTGCCCCCCACTTTTTGCCTAATGTTGATGCACTTTGACTGAGTGTGCCCTGGATTCCTGCCAACCAGGTACCCAGAGCCTATGTTCTTTCCCTAAACTGTACTGTTGCACAACCCAGTTGGCAACTCTCTGACCACATGCAAGTCCCTTGTAAAAGGTACCATAGGTACCAAGGGCACTGTGACCAGGGAAGGCCTCTAAGGGCTGCAGCACTTTTTGTGCCACCCTTAGAGGCCCTGTACCTTGACACACTCACTCACTAACTGTCATTGCAGCCTGCGTGTTTTGGTGCAGAGCAAAGTGAAGAGGCGACATGGCACACATCCCTGTGTGCCATGCCTACACTCCACTGCCCTGGCATAGGTAAGCCACCCCTCTAGCTGGGTGCACTATACCAGTGGTGAGGGTACAGGTGCATGAGCCCTGTACCCCTACAGTGTCTAAGTCCATTCTTATTCATTGTAAGTGCAGTAAAGCCATAGAGTATATGGTATGGGAGTTTGTCATTGCGAACTCCACAGCACCATAATGGCTTTACTGAAAACTGGGAAGTTTGGTATAGAACTTCTCAGCACATTAAACCCACACTGATGCCAGTGTGGGAATTAATGAAAAATGCACTCAGAGAGCATCTTGGAGATGCCTCCTGAGAAACGACCTAACACTAGTATCCTGGCTGCTTGCCAGCTGCCACCACCAGACCTGTTTCTGGACCCCTGGGTCGAGAGCCTGCCGCTCTCGGGGTCCTGAAACAAGCGCATCCTTGGTCAAGGTGCCAAGCCTCCTCCAGGATGGGCAGGGTCCCGAAAGGCGAGCTTCAAAGGCTTGCCGCCTTTGTCAGCTACTGCACCAATTTTCTGCTCCCAGCAACTGGCCCCCACCAGTTCTGACCCCCACTTTGGGCGGGAGAATTGGTGGGAAAACCAAGTTAGGAGGAGAGGTGTGCCCACCTTGACCAAACCCACCCCTCAGGTGGGGTAGGAGAGGTGAAGCATGACTTTCAGTCCCCGCCATCTTGAAGATGGGGCAGGGGGACCCAGCAAACCAGAGAGGCTTTTGCCCCCCTCCCACAGGAGGGTGGCATAATAGGGGGGTACCCACCCCAAGGAAGGGACCCATTGGTCCCAACCTGTACCTACCTGTAACGCCCCTACATGTAGTATTTAGGGGCAACCCTGTACCTTGCCGCCTCAGACAAGAAGATACAAGAGGGACCGAAGAAGCTGTGCTGAAGGAAGAAGAGGACACCAACTGACTTGGCCCCCGCCCTACCGGCCTACCTCGACCTGCGCCAGTGAAATACTGATGTCCTGCAGACAGCAGCCCCCCAGAACCCGGAGGACATGCCCAGCCTTCCCAAACCAGTCTTTGTCTACTGTGAGCACCGGATTTGCTCACCAACAGACTCTGGCTCCGGTCAAATCCAAGAGTCTGCATCCAATGTCCACGGCCCAAGTTCGAGTGGCCCAACACCATGTGGAGGTCTCCCCAGCGATCCTGACCTGGGATCTGGTGATCCCTGACCTACCTCAAGTCTTCAGCAGACTCCTGCAGCCCCTTTCTGGAGGATCCCCCTGAGCGCGAACGGAGCCGGTAAGAAGAATCAGACGCCAAAACACACCCCTGCACCCGACGCCCCCACGGCCATGGGTGGCCCAACTGACGGTGTCCCGGCATCCCTCGACATCCCAACTTACCTCTCCAACCGGTGGTTGCCTCCAGAAGATCTTTGGCCCCGAGCCTGCAGTGTTTGTTGCAACCGGAGAATCCCCATTGAAAACAACAGGGCCCCCGACGCCAAAACAGCACCCGACTGCCCCTGTGCCACTGTGGGTGCACCTTGTGTGGTAAATCGGATCCCCCTTTGCCCTGAGCTTAGATTTGCTCCCACAACCTTGTGGCCTGCTAGTGAGCAGCCACCAACTGGAGGCCACCCATCCTGCATTTTTTTTTTTTTTTTTTTTTTTATATATAGCGCAAACTTGACCCGAAGGTATCGGGTATCCGAGCGTTTTACATAGCACCAGTTGCATTACAGGAGGACACATTCATTGTTGTTAAGCACGGGGCGATTAAGTGATTTGCCCAGAATCGCAGGACGTTCAGCGTCATTGCCGAAACTCGAACCCGGTTCCCCAGATTCGAGGTCGACCGCCCTAGCCGTTAGGCCAACTCCTCTCCCCTGGATAACATTGGGTCTCAGCACTCTGCACCCAGGCGCCCTAGTGCTGCAGAGGGTGCTTTGAGAGTGCATCCTTGACTCTGGGGGAACCCTTGGTCTAATCCCAAAAACCCAACTCCCTGAATAAAGTACTTACCTTGAAACAGATAACTTAATTTCTTCCCATAGGACTGCATTAACTGCTTTTCTATAAAAAGTTCCAAGTGTGGAGTTGGAAGTTCTATGAAAAAGCATACAAGTGTGTTGTGATAAATTGCATTACTTAACTTTATCCAGGAAATATCCCAGTGTGGTATCTAGGTATACCACACTGAGTAAGAAAAGTAATCTGAAAAGTAACTAAAAAGGTAATCCAATAGTAACTGTAAAGCAATTACAATAGTAACAGGAAAGTAATTTTTACTGTTGACTTACCTGCTTACAAACCAATTGCATTCTACTGCATTTCAGCTTTATTCAACTGCATTATTCTTGCTAAGTATTATTTCACTTACCTGCACCAGGCCTGGCTTGGTTCTAGAAATAAAATACAACTAAATATTTTTATACAAACAGATTGGTCTGAGCTCAGTCTTTGCGTGTGTGACATCATTTCTTGTCTGAGTGGGTACAATAAAGAACACCCTCAGTGGCACTAGGGAGTCCGGGTGCAGAGTGCTGAGGGTCAATGTTAGCCTATGGGGCTAGGGGGCCGTCGGTTGGTGGTTGCTCACGGGCAAGCCACAAGGTTGAGGGAGCAAAGCTCCTAGGGTTAAGCTCAGGGCAAAGGGGGATTCAGGTTAGCACACTAGGTGCACCCACAACGGCGCGGCCGGGTGCAGGATTGGCATTGGGGTCCTTGTTTTCAATGGGGATTGCCAGTTTTGTTTTTTTGCTGCAGGCTCGGTCCAGGTAGTCTTCCGGGAGGGTCCAACAGCTGGACAGGTAAGTTGGAGGTCTCGGACGTAGCTGCTCCTCGGGTCCTCGTCTCCAGGGTGCAGGGCAGCTGGATGCAGGGGTGCCTTTTGAAGTAGGATTTCACCTTACTGGTCCACTTGCGGGGGGAGTATGTCTCCGGGCAGAGGCTGCAGGCGGAGGCGTGGAGTCCTGGAGGGTTCATCCCATGGTGGACTCTGACTCTGGAGCGCTGGAGGACCGGTGGGCCACTCTAACTCAGGCCATAGGCAGCGGGTGCAGTGTTGATTCCAGGCGTTGGGTTTCTTTGTCTTTAGCAGACGCGGAGTCTTACTTTAGAGATTCTTTTGACAAGAGCTGCTGCTCACAGGAGATCTGGTGTTTGCTGAAGGCAGTCAGTCCTCCCAGGGGTTCTGGAGGTCGCTGGCTGGAGTACAATGCGACCTTTTGCGCAGGATCTCCTGAAACTGCAGACGGGCCGGTAGGGCTTGGGACCAAGTCAGTTGTTCTCTGCAGTCTCCTCTGCTGTCGTCTTTTGACCCCTCCTTCGTAGGTTGCGGGAATCTGGGTTCAGGACTGCCCCTAAATACTGTATTTAGGGGGCGTTTTAGGGGTCTCTGGTTAGTAGTCAATGTGCTACTGACCTTAGGGTGACTGCACCCTTGGTGTGCTCAACCCACGTGGGGGAGTCGGCACAATCCCTAACCCTGATTGGAGAGTGCCTGCCATCTGCACTGGAAAGTGGGCTTCACCTCCCCAACTCCCCTCCCCCTCCCCCATCCACACTTGCACATCTTAGGGCTGGGGTTGGCAGAGGTGGGTATACCTTCTGGCTGTTCTAATTTTTCCCACCGGTTTTCCAGTTGAAAAGGGGGTGAGACAGGAAGGGGGTGGTCTGCTCCTGATAGCAGGAGATGCTGGGGGTCGCGTTGCAAAGGCGACAAGGCCTTTTATCAAATTCTGTTTGAGTGTTATTCACAGATTACAAACGGTGCATAAGAACGAGCCATAATGCGTTCAGACTTTCTTCACAGATGTACAGTCCAGTCTTTAGATAGCTAGAATATAGACAGTTTCACATTACATTATGAACGACTCCTGTGAGCCGACTCTGAAAGGAGAGCTTTGCACTGTTTCGGAAAATAACTCCATTACCCGCACTGTAGTACAAGCACAAAGGCCCCTTTAAAGGCTTCTGGAATGGTTGAACGCTTTCGTTGGTCGAACGACTAACACCCTAGTGGGTAAATAAAGTAGCATGAGAACAGCAAAAGAAAGAGAAAAAGAAGAAAAAAAATGAAATAAAATAAAGAGAACCATTAACCACCGTACCCAGGGAGCCTCATAACTAGTATACTGATGTGTGTGTGTGGGGTCGATCGAGCGGGAGTCCCCCCGCAACCAGCACGGGGGGGGGGGGTCCACAGCTAAGGCAAGGATCCCGGGGGACCCAACATCGGGAGGAAGGGGACCTTAGTTAAATCAGGAAGAGATGCAACGCCCTTAATCTCTAGCTGCAAGCAAATAGGGGGAGGCCCTCCGAAAGGTAACCAACTAGAGGGCTCCAAATATAGTCGAAGCTCTTGCGGGAATCTTCAGATATGTCTGATAAGCGTTCTAAAGCCAGTGCACGCCACAGACGGGCATGCCATTGGGTGAGTGAAGGAGCCTCAGGCTTCTTCCAGGCTGCAGCCGAGCCATCTTGGCTGCTCCCAAGCAAAGCCACATGATGGACCTATCCCCATGAGTCTGGTACTTGAGCAATGGGTCACGGACACCCAGTAGGATGTGTTCCATAGTCTCCAATCGGGTACCCCAGGATGAGCCTGATTTGGGACAAGATCTCTTTCCAGAAGGCCTGTATGGCCGGGCAGTCCCACCATATAAGTTGAAAGTCCCTCAGGAGGCCGCACCCCCGCCAGCACCGGTCGGACGTGTCGGGAAAGATTGAATGTAATTTTTGTGGGTGAAGATACCAATCATATGTTTTATAGTGGGCTTCTTTCAGATACATGGAACGATTGAATTTCGCTCTATCTTTATACAGGGTGTCCCATTGCTTCTCCGAAGGCGGTGACGGTAGCATGCCCTCCCAAAATGTTCTGTGACGCTGCGAGGGTTGCAGAGTCAGATTGAGCAGGAGTGTAAATAGAAAAGAAACGCACCCTCTCCCCGTGGTGCCGCATCGAACAAATTTTTCTAGCGGGAGTAGTTCCCTTGTGATTGCCTGACGGTAGAGTAGTTGTTGGACCCAATACACCAATTGTATGCAGTGATAGAGTTCAGTCTGTGGGAGTTGGAAGCGAGCCATGCAGTCTGCGAAGGGGTGTATTTTATCTCCCTGAAAAAGGTCCGATATCGACCGCCTTCTCTCCAAAGGTCAAAGGGCCCTTCGTGAAGTGCCGGAGGAAAGGCCGCGCTAAAATGAATGGGTGTATTGGGGGGTGGGAAAGTGGTCAGTGGCAAAGTTTTGGTCACCGTATCCCATACCTGTAGGGTTGTTGAGGTAGGAATACTCAGGTAGGCATTGGCGGATCTATCCGATTTTTGTCTCCAGGGTAAGTCCCATATAGTTCTACCCGTCACCTGTCTATATGGAGCCACAATTTTTCCGACTCTCTAAGTGACCATTCACTTAGGACCCGTAGTTGAGCAGCCCTGTAGTATATTAAAAAATCCGGGAGGGGCAGGCCCCCTTTGGCGCGTGGCCTCGTTAAAAGGCGATAAGAGCCGCGCTCGCTGTCCCTGCCAGATGAACTTTATAATCATGGATATCTGAAAGAAACACGTTAGTGATAGATTCCTTACCTTAAAATTACCCCCAGGCGTCAGACTGGATCCGGAAAGTTTTCGTCAGCAGTACCCCTGCGCGTCGGAAGGTGGCGTCGTGCGGCTCCGCATCCGTCGTTGGCGTCGTGGTCGCCGAGATGTCGCGGCAGCTACTTAGACACAGCCCTCGGTTCTTTCTTTTTCCGCTCCAGCAAGCGCAGATCCGGAGAGAGCGGTACCCCATTCACAATTTGACTGAGTTTTTTTTAAAGGCTTTTTGTCTCTATTTTTCGAGTCGATCGACTTAGTGCAGTAGGGATGCCCGGCTTCAAGTCCTGCGAGGACTGTGATCGAATGATGTCGGTGACTTCACTGCCTGGGGTGCGACCACGACCCCAAGTCGTGCTCCGACTGCCGGGCCATGGCGCCGAAGACTTTGCGGGAGCGGTCCCGAAAGTTGCTGGCAGTCCGGCAGTCGGCTCCGCGCCGTTCAAGGTCCCGTGGGAGGTCCCGGTCCCGTGGGAGGTCGAGGGACCGGTCGTGGAGCCGCCACCACGTTCATCGTGATCGAAGTCTTGGCACTCGGGTCAGGTAAGACGAAGCACTTGAAGTCGAAGAAGCTCCGTCGCTCTCCGACTTCCCCTCGCGGCTGAGGGTGCGGGTGGTGCCTCCCCCGCGGCTGTGACGGATGCGTCCCTCCTGGGATGGGGCGGTCACATGGGAGAGGCGGAGATCAGAGGCCTCTGGTCTCCTGCGGAGTCCAGGCTCCATATCAACCTTTTCGAGCTCTGGGTGATCCGACTTGCACTGAAGGCATTCCTTCCCTCTGTCAAGGGGAGAGTAGTGCAGGTGTTCAGACAACACCACCCCCATGTGGTACTGCAACAAACGGGGTGGGGTCATGGACCCTATGTCAGGAGGCCCTGTGCCTCTGGACATGGCTGGAACATCAGGGCATTTACCTGGTGGTTCAACACCTGGCAGGTTCACTGAACGCCAGGGCGGACAAACTCAGCTGCAGGTGCATGATGGATCACGAATGGCGTCTTCACTCGGAGGTTGCGCAAGGTCTCTTTCAACAGTGGGGAGAGCCTTGGTTAGATCTATTCGCCACCGAAGAGAACGCGCAATGTCAGCAGTTCTGCGCGTTGGAATTTCCAAGGCGGCACTCGCTAGGCGACGCTTTTCGTCGTGAGTGGAGTTGCGGTCTGTTGTACGCCTTTCCGTCTATACCACTTCTGCTCAGAGTGCTGAAGAAGATCAGGCGCGACCGGGTCCAAGTAATTCTTGTGGCTCCGGACTGGGCTCGAAGGGTTTGGTATCCCGAGCTACTCAGTATGACCATCGATCCCCGATCCGACTGCCTCTTCGGGACCATCCCCTGCTATAGCAGGGGATGGTCCTCCACCCAAACCTGTCCAGTCTCCACCTCTTTGCGTGGAGATTGAGCGGCGGCAGTTGATTCCTTTCGACTTGCTTCCTGAAGTCTGTGATGTCATTCTGGCAGCCAGGCGTCCCTCCACTAAGTTGATATACGCCTGCAGGTGTAACAAGTTTGTGGCATGGTGCACAGCAAAGGCTGTGGATCCCCTTTCTGCCCCTCTTTCAGAAGTCCTTTTGTTTCTTCTTTCTTTGGCCCGGCAGGGCTCTGCTCTGGGCACTATCAAGGGTTACCTTTTAGCTATTTCAGCCTTTCTTAGGCTTCCTGATCAGCCCTCTCTTTTCAAGTCCCCTGTTGTAAATAGATTCCTCAAAAGCATTACTCATCTTTTCCCTCCTATCCCTTTCGTAATGCCACAGTGGGACTTGAACCTGGTTCTCACATATTTA
This sequence comes from Calotriton arnoldi, assembly GCA_963921515.1. Taxonomy (NCBI): domain Eukaryota; kingdom Metazoa; phylum Chordata; class Amphibia; order Caudata; family Salamandridae; genus Calotriton; species Calotriton arnoldi. Next base: position 2,094,213 of record CAWUFW010001027.1, on the reverse strand, counting down.
ATGTACGCTCCCTTTGAGCCTCTTCACAACTGTCCTCTTCGTCTGTTAACTTTGAAGACTAATTTCCTGGTTGCCATCACGTCTGCTAGGAGAGTGAGTGAGCTCCAGGCTCTTTCTTGCAAACCTCCTTTTCGGTCTGTCCATCCGGACAAGGTTGTGCTCAGAACACGTCCATCCTTTCTGCCAAAGGTTGTCACTGCCTTTAACATCGGGCAGACCATCACTTTGCCCACTTTCTTTCCGCCTCCGCATCCTTCTAGAGAGGAGGGGAGGCTCCACCGTCTGGACCCAGAACGTGCGCTCTCATTTAACCTCGATCGCACACGACCGTTCCGGGTGGATGACCAGCTCTTTGTTGGCTACGTAGGTGCCAAAAAAGGTCGGGCCGTACACAAGCAGACTATCTCCCGATGGGTCGTCTTGTGTATTAAAGCCTGTTGTTCTCTGGCGAAAAAGGAGCCTCCGGTGGGGCTGTGCGCCCATTCCACCAGGGCGACGGCTGCCACTACGGCATTGGGACGTGGTGTCCCTTTACAAGACATCTGTCAGGCAGCTACGTGGGCCTCGTTGCACACTTTTACTAAGCACTACTGCCTGGACAGCCAAGTTCGGAGAGACGGCTTCTTTGGCAGTTCTGTTCTCCGGGACTTCCTGGTGTGATCTTGGTTCGCAGACCCACCACCGGGGTTGGTATTGCTGGGGTATCTATTCTAAGGTAAGGAATCTATCACTACGTGTTTCTTTCAGATGCACAAGTTACTTACCTTCGGTAACGATATATCTGTAAAACATTAGTTAGTGATAGATTCCTTAACGCCCCACCCATCCTCCCCGTTCTGCGAACTGATTTCTAGGGTTAAGGTCATCCCTTTCAGGGCCCTAGTTTCAATGCACCAGTATCTTGCATGGCTCTGCGTTCCTGGTGCGGAAAGTAGTGTACAGAACTGACGTCAGCGCGCGAGGGCGGCGTCTAAGTAGCTGCCGCGACACCTCGGCGACCACGACGCCATCGGACGCGGAGCCGCACGACGCCACCTTCCGACGCGCAGGAGTACTGCTGACAAACTTTCCGGATCCAGTCTGACACCTGGGGTTAATTCTAAGGTAAGGAATCTATCACTAACTAATGTTTCTTACAGATATATCGTTACCGAAGGTAAGTACTTGTGCTTTAATTCGCTAAAGAGACCCCTGTCGAGCGAGATAGGAAGCCCCTGGAAGAGGTAGAGGAGGCGGGGTAGTACGTTCATCTTTGTAGTGTTTATCCTACCGATCCAGGAGATATAGGCCGTACTCCATTTTTTAAAATCGGTGGCAAGTTGTTTAAGTAGGGGAGGGAAATTGGCTTTGTATAGATCACTCAGTTTGGGGGTAATTTGGACTCCTAGGTATGTGATGGCTTTACGGGCCCACTTGAATGGTGACATCCCCTCTATCAATTTCTGGGTCCGGGAGGTAAAGTAAGGTTTAGTATGAAAGATTTTGAAGGATTGACCTTAAAACCAGATTCTTTTTCGAACTGTTCTAGTTCCTGACGAATCACAGGGAGGGAGGTAGCTGGATTGGTGAGTGGCAAAAGGACGTATGCGAACAGGGCTATTTTGTGATTGTCCGTTCCAAATTGGATCCCGCTGATACCCGGGTTTGCCCTCGCCGCGAGGGGTTCGATGCTGAGGGCGAAGAGCATCGGGGACAAGGGGCATCCCTGTCTGGTCCCCCTGGCTAAGTTAAAGTCCGAGGCCACCCCGTTCACCAGGACCCTAGATCTAGGGGCACTAAAATTGGCTTGTATCATCCCTATGAATGCCTCACAGAACCCAAATCGGCGCAGAGAGAGCTGTAGATAAGCGCAATCGTCTCGATCAAAGGCCTTCTCCGCGTCGAGTGATAAGGCTGCCGGGATTCTTTTCTTCTGGGCCTTATCTATAAGGTGGAATATCCTTCAGAGGTTGTCATGGGTCTAGCGCCCTTTAATAAACCCTGATTGGTCAGGATGTATGAGGTCGGGGAGAATTTTCTCGAGTCTAGTGGCCATTACTTTGGAGTAGAGCTTTGCGTCTAAATTGAGGAGGGCGATGGGTCTGTAAGACTAGCATTTTTGTGGATCTTTGCCCGCTTTCGGGATGACTGAGATTAGAGCTTCTCCCATGGTCTGAGACACCGCTTGGTGGGACGCAATAGCGTTAAATAGCGCGGTGAGTTGAGGGGTCAGCTTGTCCGAAAAGGTGCGGTAAAATTGCGCCGTGAACCCATCGGGCCAGGTGCCTTATGTCTTTTTAGGCAGTCGATGGCAGCTTGCACTCCCTCTGTAGAGATTACGCAGCCCAAGTTCTCGTTGACTACAGCTGGGACCTGTGGGAGGTCTAGGGTGTTTAAATATCGCGATTGATCTGTCTCCCTGAGAGGTTCGGCTTGGTACAATGTGCGGTAAAAGTCATGGAATGCCCTGGCTTTCCCCTCTTCGCTAGTGTGCGTTTCCCCATTCTCTTCGATAATTTGTTTCACATAGGCTTTCTCTTGTTGGACCCGCAGTTGTTTTGCTAGCAGTGAGCCTACCTTGTCCTTCCCCCTCATACCCACGGGCCTGAAGTCTCAGGATCGTCTTCTCTGCCCTATTAGTGTAAATGGCGTTAAGTTTCCCTCTGAGACAGTTCTAAGTGAAGGGGCCGAGGGTGTGTCCTTATGCGTTCTTTCCACCTTGAGCAGCTCCTGCTCCAAGTCTAACCGCTCCTTAGTCTGGAGTCTTCTGAGGGAGGTGGCTAGGGAAATGCAGTGCCCCTTATGTGTGCCTTGAACGCATCCCAGTTTATTTATTTATTTTAAGAGTTTTATATAGCGCTGGCTAGACCCGTAGGTATCAGAGCGCTTTACAATAGGTTACACAATGTTACAGAAAAAGATAACAATTACACATAACATCAAGAATAAGCAACACATTGAGAGAGGAAAGGAAGGTGGGACAAATAGAGCGGGAAGGGGGAAGTGTGAAGGGGGAGGATGAGGATGAGGGAAAAGACAGGCAGGAGAGACGAAAGGAGGTCTGCCCAATGACCGATTGGGTAGGTGACGTCCTAGGAGGGAATCCATAGTCCGTCTCCCCTATAGCTAAACAAGGTAGCTCCATCGGGCATCGGTCAAATCGCTAGGTCTCAACTGACGAGGGGAAGTTCACAGAAGAAAGTCCAGTTGGTAATCAGGGTGGGATCTATGAGCAAGGACGGGCGAGGGCAAAGGTCAATAGCTGGAAAGAGGAGAGGGGTAGAGCGAAAAGGGGTAGGGGGAAGGGGGAGGAGGGAGATGAGGACAGGAGAGACGCTGGAGAGTTTGCCCAAAGACCAGCTGGTTAGGTGATGGCCAAGGAGGGAATCCATAGTCCATCTCCCCTTTAGCTCGTGAGTTAGCTCCACCGGGCATCAGTCAAAATGGCTAGGTCTCCGCTGATTAGGGAAAGTTCTCAGATTAAATGTCCTGGTGGGTGAGCAGGAACAGGGTCAGCTGAGGGCTGATCAAGATGGCAGGTGCTACAGTACTTTACTGGGAAGCATGGGCCAGTCTCCCTTAGTTCTTAAAAGGTCACAAGATCTGCCAAGCGTCAATGTGATCGGGGGTAACACAGTCTATTGAAAGCCCACCTGGGCGCATCTCCCCTCTCGGCGGGACAAGCGTGGTAGGAGCCGCCATTTTGCCTCGCGCTGGGGGAGGGGGGGCGCTCACCTCAGCCTTCATCTACAAGTGGTCAATAGCTTAGCCACAATAATAATGACAGGTCTTGAGGTGCTGTGGTAAAATGGTAGGTGGATGGCAGGGTATCCGCGGGATATTTTAAATGCTGATGATCCCGGCCATGGGAGCATCTTAACCAGCTACAGATCGGTGGCCATCTTGGTAATGACCGACTAAGTGCTGAAGGTCCTTGGAGTTTAAAGGACCAACTCTGACTCTGGCGTGAAGCCCTTAGGGCGATGATCCTGGGACAAGGGCTCGGCAATCTGTTATGAGGCCACCAGTGGATGTTAGATCAGTGGCAATCATCCGCTCGGTACTGCCACGCGATGATGGGATTCGGTGAGTGCAGCCATTAAAGGGGTCAGGCAGTCCGGACTGGGATCTGGCGCCTGTTTGTGACAGCGGCCATATTGAAGTCAGGCAGCCCGGGTCACGGCACCCCAAGTTGTTTAGCACACCCTGGAGGCAGAAACCTTCATCCCTAAAGCTCGCGGCGGCTGCATCTCGGGACCCCCAATTGTCAGCGGGGTCGCCGGCGGCACCGCACTCCACCCCTCTCACCGTCTCGATTGGCTGGGCAAAAGAAGGCGGGTGCAGGCTTCACCGCTGCTGTGCAGACTCTCAGGGCAGGTTGTCCGGTCTCGTAGCCCTCCTCACGTCGGCCCGTACGCAGTCGACTACCTGCGAGATTGGAACCGGACCTTGGGCGGTAGGCGCGGTGAGCGCCTAGGCAGAGACGGGCGTGCGCGTCAAGTCCGGGACGTCCAGCCCTCCAGGTGCAGGTAGGTGACTCCAAATTGGAGATTCGTGGTCCAGGAGTAGTTTTCGGCACAGTTTAATGTCAATGCGGAGTGGATGGCTGGGTTAGCGAGGGATATTTGCCGTAACGGAGATCCCTAACCCGGGAGCTCCAAGGCTGAGCTCCTACCGGGCGGCCATCTTGGCAAAAAAAAAAAAAGCCAAGTTGTTTGCTGGTGAAGTGTCCGCAGGATCGTTTAGCAGGAAGAAATCCTTAATTGATGTGCGGAGGTCGTCCCTATGTAGTCTATCCCTACATAACACCTCCGGGGAAATACCATCTGGAGAGTTTGGATCTTGGGGCCGGCCAATTTAAGATGCAAGTCAGAGGAGCGTGGTCCGAAATAGCCATAGGGAGGAAGAGGGAAGATTTGGCCGCATGCAAAAGTGACTGGCTGAGAAAAATGTGATCAATTCTCGAGTACGACCTGTGGGCGTGTGAGAAGAAAGATAAATCCCTCGTAGTAGGGTTAAGGGACCTCCAGATGTCGATTAAACCCAGTTGTTGTAGTGACTGTTTCAGTGTTCTGTTGAACACCCCTCCCCCGGCTCTTTGAGAGTGTGTTGTGTCTGTGTGTGGGTCCCAGATGAGGTTAAAATCCCCCATGATGAGCATGTCCCCAGATGCAGAAAGGAAGCGACAGTCTGCCTGACCTGCATTAGGAGCATATACTGATGCTATTGTGCAGGTCCTGCCCAGTAGTAGCCCCTTAACCATGATAAATCTCCCCTCCCTGTCGCATTTCGTGGCCTCGTGGATGAAGGGGGCGGAGGAGTGAAACGAGGGCGACGCCATTATGCTTTTGGGACTAACGGCCTGGTAAATCATGGGCTAATGTCTGTTTTAGCCTGTGCTCTTCTCCCTTTGTGAGATGGGACTCCAGCACCGCCACCACTTGCGGACCCTGATCCCCCAGAAATTTCCAAAAGCGCTGTCTTTTGTTAGGGGAGTTAAGGCCCCTAACATTCCACGAGACAAGTTTAACCCCTATCCCTCCCTTCACGTCCGGTCATGCAATATTTGGGCCCACCTCCTCTCCCTCCCTCCACCCCCCCTGTCACCTTTAAACAGCAAACCCTGGGTAAAACATGTGAGAACAGGGTAAAAACACTAACAAACAAATAGTGTGAAATTCTGCATAGTCCCTATGGACTGTATCTTCAGTCGACTGCTGGGGCAGGACCATGCCCACACCCAGAGCCCCGCAAGAGTTCCAAATGAGACCGTATTCCTGATAGGCTTCCGAATGAGTTCAAGGCAGTAGGAACGCTCTGGACCGCCAATGCATCTTGACGAGCGCTCCCCTCCAGACACCAAAGGTCGCAATGAGGGGAGGGGCAGCCCCCCTGTCTGCAGTGGACTCCATCTTGAGGGCCACCGGGCGTCTCAAGTTTGGATCCCGGTTGACCATGTAGAGTTCAGGAGGGGATACAGTCTTGAACAGGGCAAAGCGAATAATGGTTGCGCACTCCGCTTACGACACCTTCTTGGTAGATCCAGTGGGCTTCTGCCAGGTTCCAGGGGCTCCGCGGCCCGGGCCCACACCACCGGAGGCTTCTTTTGGTGGAGGGTCTCTTTCCGGCGAAGCTCGCCCCAGCAAGGTTGCTGCTCCCTCTACCTCAGAGAAGTGATGTTTTTTGTTATTTAGTGAGAAGGTGAGGCCGAATGGGTATGTCTATCTATATTTGATTTGGCGCTCTCAAAGCGGACGTGATTAGGCGAAATTGTTGGCGCCGCATCAGCGTGGCCTGAGCGACATTTTGGTAAAGCGCACAGGACGCCCCCTGGTAGTCCACCTTATCGCTTTCTCGAGCCTTACGGAGCACCCATTCCTTAGTCTTGAAGGAGGCGATTTTGGCCAAGATATCCCTTGGACGTTGATTCTTTCCCTGTTGGAGTGGGCCCACCCTGTGCACACGCTCCAGATGAATTGCTTGAGACCCCTCGCCAACGACGCTGCTCCTTCTCGTCCCTCCTCCAAGCCACGCACCCTTATATTCTCTCGTCGTGAACGTTTTCCAAATCTTCACATTTGAGAAGCGCGGAGTTCAACTGTGCTGCAAGGGCCTCTGATCCTTCTTCTAGTGGTTGGAGGCGATCTTCTAGGTCCTGGCATTTCGTCTCGAGGTCAAAGGTGCGAGTTCCAACTGAGTCCTCATCGGCCCGGAGTTCACTCATTTTAGCTCCCATCTCAGATTTGAAGGCGTCTAAGGAGGCGCTCATGTCTGTTTTGATATCTTCTCGTAGTTCTCTCTTAAAGCCTCGAAGCGTCGCCAGGAGATCTTCCAGAGTGAGCGCCATCCCTCCCGTCTCCCGATTGCGCTCCGACTCCTGACTTTCCTCTGTTTGAGGTCCCAAAGTAACAGGAGACCTTGTTGGGCTGCACTTTTTTGGGAGGAATATGGTCAGCTCCAAGCCCCACATTTCTCTCCTTCGCGCACGTGTCTTCCGATCAGGAGAGGATGGGCCATATCGTTGTGTGAATAGCTGTGAGGGCCCCAGAGCGCAGACTCCCCTCTTTCTTCTCAGTGAGCCCCCTGGACCCCGGAACACTTCGGCAAGCGGATTGCCCAGCTAGATATGGAGCACAAAGGCAAACAGATTTCTCATTGCATGCTGGGGTCGAAGACCATAGGCACCATCTTTAGGTCAGGCATGGGGTCAGGCAGTTCCTTCAGGGTACGCCAATTCTTCTAGCGCACCCCAGGGCCCCACCATACCCCTCCAAGTAGCCAAAGTCCCTGTTGCGCCTACTGGGGAGGCGATCCCTCTGTGTCGCTGTGCTCGGGTGCTATCGCAGTACAGGGGGGGGGGGGGAAGGGGCAGGTCGCTCTCACCAAGGCTCAAGGTGGTCGAAATTTTCTCACTGGCTCACCCACGCATTGGCCGCCGTCTCTGGAGCCAGATCTCGCGCTCAGAAACCTCCTTCTGACGCCCGGTGCGCTCCGCTCCTCCGGGGGGCTCCCTCATCACCGGGCTCGCGTCTCAGGGGAGGCTGCCATTTTGTAGCGGCAGCGGCGCAGCCCCACAGTGCCCTCGAGCTGCCGCCTTATTGTCCCCCAGCAGTCTGTTGGTCTCAGAGTCACCAGGAGAGCCGTCTCCGCAATCTTGCCTCCGCCAGCCGCCAGGTAAGAAATTGCTCACGGGAGCAGAGCGGATCTAGCTGCAGCGGTACCCGGCCGCCATGTTGACTAGGCGGCCGCGCCCCCGGTCAGTTCTTTCCTTGCTGCTACGGGCGATCCCCCACTTACAGCTGTGCCCCAGGGTGGTCTCTGTGGGTTGGGCGCCCAATCTCTACGGTGCCCCCGGCATTGGAGCGAGTTTGGGCGCTGGAAAGTGCACTCGAGCAGGACTCTGGTGCGGGAGCCGAGCACGATCACGTCCTCGCGGCCATGATGGTTGGCCACGCCCCCCGGCGACAAGGCCTTTGAAGCTCCTCTGCCACACATTGCTCTTCCTGACCTGAGGGAGGTGTGAACACCTCTGCCCAGGAAAGGCTTTGTTTCTGTGCTCGGGGAGCAAAGGCGCCCACCCCAGGGGTCCAGAAACAGGTCTTGTGGTGGCAGGCTGGTGTGTACCAGTCAGGGAACCCACCAGAGGCTGGTCGTTTTTCACGGGGCATCTCTAAAATGCCCTCTGAGTACATTTGGCATTAAATCCCACACTGGCATCAGTGTGTCTTTAATGCGCTGAGACTGAGAAGTTTGCTACCAAACATCCCAGAATTCAGTAAAGCCAGAATGGTGCTGTGCAGTTTATAATGACAAACTCCCAGACCATACACTCTTTATGGCTTTACTGCACTTACAATGTCTAAGAATGGGCTTAGACACTGTAGGGATACAGGGCTCATGCAACTGTACCCTCATCAGTGGTATAGTGCCCCCAGCTAGAGGGTTGTCTTATCTATACCATAGGCAGTGGGTTGCAGGCGTGGCACACAGGGATGTCTTTAACAACCGGGGCCTCATCAAGTTCCCCAACCAAGGATGTAAAGCAATTCAAATGTATTCGAACAATCCAATGAAGTTCAAACATTATTGTCCAAAAGTGAACCAATTTATTCCAAAAGTAATCCATAATCATCTATATATTCAACCAGACGTTTTCATGGTCCACATTTTTCAAAGTTTGCTCTTAGACACGTGGAGGTTCATAGTCCCTCATAATTCAGTGTGGAAGTTAGATCTGAAAGAGACAATTAGTTATAGATTCCTTACCTTTAGAATTGCCCCCAGGCGTCAGCCTGGATCCTGAGAATTTTTTCGTCAGCAGTACCCCTGCGCGTTGAAAGGTGGTGTCGGTTGGCTCTGCGTTCGTCGTTGGCGTCGTGGTCGCCGGGAGGACGTTGCGGTAGCTACTTAGATACTGCTCTCGCGCGCTGACGTCAGTTCTTTCTTTTTCCGCGCCAGCGCAGATCCGGAGAAAGCTGTACCTCCAATCACTTTTTGACAGACTTTTTTGCGACTTTTGTTGACTCCGTTTTTTGAGTCTATCGACTCCCGGTGCACGCAGGGATGTCCAGTCGTCCTCGGCCCGGCTTCAAGGCTTGCGAAACCTGTTGCAAGCTGATGTCGGTTACGGACCCACACCGCGTGTGCCTGTGGTGTATGGAGCGCGACCATGATCCCAAGTCGTGCTCCGACTGCCCGACCATGAATCCGAAGTCTTCGCGGGAGTGGTCCTGAAAGCTTCTTGAGGCCCGGCAGTCCGCTCCGCGCTGTTTGAGGTCCCGGTCACGTCGGCGGTCGAGGGACTGGTCGCGGAGTCACCACCACTCGTCATCGAAGTCTTCGCACTCCTCAGGTAAGTTAAAGCACAAGAAGTCGACGAAGCATCGTCGCTCTTCGACTTCTCCGCGTCCGTCGGCCGACGCAACGAGGGATGCGGACGGTGCCTGTAGGAAAGTGGCTCTGTATATACTGTACCCAAGTAAGGTTCAGGGTGTACAGAGTCCACAGTCCCCAGAGGGTTGACAGAGGCTAAAGTTAGATATAACCTTACTCTCCAAAGTGGTAGCTTGGTCGAGCAGTAAGGCAGTATCAGAGGACAGTGTAAAGCATTTGTTGTACACACTCAGTCAGCAAATGAAGCCACACACTCAAGAACTGAACTCTAGGCCAATGGTTTGTATATAAAAAAATATATGCTTGTTTTATTTTAGAACCAACAATAGGATCAAAATATACTTTCTCAGTATGAGATGCTTTGGTTATTCACCTTACAGATAGGCAGTAGACTTTTTTGATAGTGGTTATCACAGTTGGTGCAAGAGGCAACACAGGGTCAAATTCAATGCAACATTGAGCTCAATGGAAAATTATGCTTAATTACAATTGATTACTTTGCAGAGCACTTTTCTAACCACAGGACTGGATCCTGGATTCAGTCCTGGGACACTTCCTGTAAACAGGTAAGAAAAAGCGTTTTGGTTATTGTAGTGATTTTTGAAGAATATTACTATATTTCAAAAGCTGACACTTAGAAACTTTTCTGGGTAAAATTACCAATGTTATCCTATGAAAGGAAATACAGTGTGCAAGCAAAGTATGTTTACGTTACTTTTGTAATCCAGTGCTGGACTCCTAGGTTCAGCACTGGGACATTTACTTAAAACAGGTAAGTAATTACGTTTTTGTAGTTTGTTCGATTTTTAAAGAATATTTGTAAAATACAGAAATCGACACTTAGAAGAAATTTCACAGAAAACCAGTCAATGGATCCCTATGAAAGAAAAGTGAGTTAGCGGTAAGTAACGTTGCGATTACTTTTTAGGGCCAGTGTTGGGCACTCGGGTCCAGCACTGAGGCCCCTTCTAATACTAGGTGAGTATTTTCGTTTTCGTGACTCGGTTGATTTTTGGTGAATATTCTAAAGTTTCAGAACTCCACACTTAGAAGAAATTTCGCAGAAAACCAGTCAATGGAACCCTATGGAAGAAAAGTGAGTTATCGGATTTCGGGTAAGTACTTGACTGGCAGGGTTAAGGTTCTGGGTAGGACTCAGGGGTCCCCCAGGATCAGGTAAGTACAGTTTTTACACCCTCAGCGGCACAGGGGCGGCCGGGTGCAGAGTGAGAAGGCCCAATGTTATCCTATGGCAGGCGGGGGCCCCGGGTTGGTGGCTGCTGGCAAGCAGGCCACGCGACTGTGGGAGCTGGGCTCCTGGTCACTTGCTCAGGGCAAGTAGGGAAGTAGGTTAGGATAGAGGTTGCACTTCCAGGGGCACTCGGGCGGCTGGGTGCAGGGTGCTTTGAGCCGTCGGGCGCTCAATGTTAAACAATAGAGGTCGTGAAAGGTGAACAAAGGCTGCAGGCTCGGGGACGGTGATTCTTCAGGGACGACCAACACTTCAGGAGGTAAGTTGGGGTCTTGGAGGATAGGTAGACACCCAGGAGTTGGGCACAGGGGGCCGTGGGGCGCCGGGTGCAGGGGTGTCTTTTGAGGTCGGGAAATCTTACCCCCTGCTGGTCGCGGTTGGAGGGGTCCCTTGTCCTGAGGCTGCAGGCGTCGTCTGGGTCGTCGAGGAGGGTCCTTGGCCACTGGATTCCAGGTCAGAATCGCCGGGGGACGTCCTCGAGGTCTTTGGTCACTCAGGCACAGGCTGGACTCGGCGGGTGCAGAGTGTGCAGGTTTCGCGGCTCCGTGCCAGGGCCGGGTCTTTGGTAGGTTTTCTTTTGAGCAGTACCACTGCTCGTGGGAGTCCCTGGGTCGAAGGCTGTAGCACAGAAGTCAGGTCCTCCGGGGTTTGTGAGGTTGCTGAGGCCGGGATTCCGCAGGAGCAGGTTCAGAGGTCGACAGGCCGGTAGGGCTGGGGCCAAGTCAGTTGTTGTCGCCTCCTTTTTAGCAGCTGCACGGCTGGTCTTCTTGCTTCGTCTTCTCTTCTTGTTTTCGGATTTGGGAACTCCGGAAGGAAGGTTCAGGGAGCCCCTAAATACTAAATTTAGGGGTGGTTACAGGTAGGTAAGGGCAGGGACCAATGGGTCCCTTCCCTGGGGTGGGTACACCCCTATTCTGTTCCTCTCCAGTGGGAGGGGGCAGGAGCCTGTCCCTGGTTGGCCAGGTCCCCCCATCCTCAAGATGGCGGGGACTCGAGTTTGTGCTTCACCTCGCCTCCCCACCTTAGGGGTGGAGTTGGCAGAGGTGGGCACAACCCATTTCCTGCTTCTGGTTTTCCCGCCGGTTCTCCCGCCAGGAGTGGGGGTAGAACCAGTGGGGACCAGTTTGCTGGAAGCAGCAAATGGTCTGGGGAAACTCCAAAGGCGGCAGGCCTTTGAAGCTCCCCTGCCCATCCTGGGGGAGGAGGCTTTGGCACCTCGTCCCGGGATGTGCATTGTTTCAGGCCCCTGAGAGCAGAGGCTCTCGACCCAGGGGTCCAGAAACATGTCTGGTGGTGGCAGCCTGGGCAGCCACTCAGTCCGGACACTGGAGGTCGGGTTGGTTTCAGGGGGCATCTCTAAGATGCCCTCTGAGTGCGTTTTACATTAAATCCCACACTGGCATCAGTGGGGGTTTAATGTGCTGAGAAGTTTGATACCAAACTTCTTAGTCTTCAGTGGGGCCATTATGGTGCTGTGGAGTTCGTAATGACAGACTCCCAGCACCATATACTCTTAATGGCAGCACTGCACTTACAATGCCCAAGAATGGACTTGGGCACTGTAGGGGCACAGGGCTCATGCCTCTATGCCCTCACCACTGGCATAGTGCACCCAGCTAGAGGGGTGGCTGACCTAGGCCAGGGCAGTGGCTTGTAGGCATGGCACACAGGGATGTGAGCCATGTCGACTCTTCACTTTTGTTCTGCACCAAGACACGCAGCCGGCAAAGGCAGTGTGTGTGTGTAAAGGTGCAGGGTCCCTAAGGGTGGCACAACAAGTGCTGCAGCCCTTAGGGGCCTTCCCTGGTCACAGTGCCCTGGGTACCCATGGTACCATTTACCAGGGGCTGACCTGTGGCCAGGGATGTCAATTGGGTGTAGGTATCAATGCAATTTTAGGGAAGGAACACAGGCCCTGGGTACCTGGTTGGCAGGAGCCCAGGGCACACTCAGTCAAAGTACATCAGCCATTCAGCAAAAAGTGGGGGCATACCATGTAAGAAAGATGGCACTTTCTCACAGTGCCCGTCCCGCTGCTCCGCGTGCGGAGCCTGAAGGGTCGACTGAGTTTCCCTCCTTTTCCAGGAGCCGGAGCGACCCTTGCCCGGCTTCGGAGTTTCTACGAAGCGATGCATGCCATCTTTGGCCAGCCCAACTCCGCCGGCATGCCTTCGGGCCCCGCTGACTCGGCTGGGGGCCCTGGGCCTTTGACGGCAGCACCACAGGGTCCCCTTGGATCCAGGCCTCGATCCGGATCAGCGCCGGTCGACCTTGTAACACCTCCCCCGGCACCCATTCCACCGGCGCCACATCCGCTTCTGACGCCGGTTGGGTCCCCAGCCGGCATCAACCCCGGCCTCCACCCTGACTTGGACACGGAGCCGGACCGACATCGACGCCGGATCCGGCACAGAGCGGTACTTTTGTACCTCTGTTCGACCCTGGTGTTTCCTACAGGCCAGATTGGCAACCAGAGGAGGGTGAGGAGGACTGGGAGGGGTCTGTAGACCCTTTGGCTGACCAGTTAGATGAACCGGACTGGCGAGAGGAGTTGGGGGAAGCCAGTGGTATAGATACCTCCCCAGACCTTGGCATGCTGTCTCCTCCTACCGTGGCAACGGATGAGGGCGCTTCATATGCAGTGGTGTTGCGTAGGGTGGCCGAGGCCCTCAGCCTCTTGCTACCTACGGTGGCTGTCAGGACGAATCTCCTGACGGAGGTGCTTCAACCGGCAGCGGCCTCTTCGGAGCCCCTACTGCCTTTCAGTGAAGACCTTACTGACATCCTTTTGGCACCTGGTCCAGTCCCAACACAGGGGCTCCTGTGGATAGTATGATTGCCCAACGCCACCTCCTGGCTCCGGCGACCCCTCTTTCCTCTCCCAACACCCCACCCCTGAGAGCTTGGTGGTCCAAGCCTCTGCATCCAAAGGCGCATGCCCTAACGCACCACCACCACCACCACCACAGTAGCCCTTCGTCGCTACGCCTGGATGAGATCGACTGGCTTTTGTGGGGATGTCCAGAGCACTCTCATGGACATGCCCTTTGATGGCCGTCGCCTTTTTGGCGACAAAGCCAACGCTCTAAAGTGTTTCAAGGACTCACGGGCTACGGCCGAGTCCTTGGGCCTCTCCAACCGCCCTGCGCAGTCTGCTTTTCTCCCTTTTTGTGGCTACGGAAGGTGTGCCCCACTACGTCCCGCCCAGAGCCACAGGCTGGCGCAAGCTGCGCAACCTTCGCGCGGCCGGGGACGTGGGGACCACCGCTGTGGTTGTGGGGGCCAGCGAGCGTGCCAGTCCACCAACCCCCCCTCTGCTTCAGCCTCCAAACCTTCCTAGTCCGACCTTTCAGGCCCATCAATCGCCTGTGGGCTGCAGGATCCGCCATCACCTCCCCCACTGGCGCACCATCACATTGGACAGGTGGGTTTTGCAGATAGTCCGAAGGGGCTACTCCCTCCCCTTCGAGGCTACCCCTCCAGCCATGCCACCTCAGTACCATCGCATGTCGGAGGATCACCTGGGCCTTCTCCAACATGAAGTTATGGCTCTCTTGGCCAAGGTGTAAGGAAGTGAGCAAGCCTGGCACAGGTAAGCATTAAATACTTTTCAGTAATAAGTTACTGGATATAGAACAGTTGGAAAATGCAATGGAAATTGTACTTTGTTTGATTTACAGGGGAGCAGTAGTATGCAACACTTAGCAAATACAGTACATTGAAATGAATAGGCTTTTTCAGTAAATTACAGGTAAGTTACTTTTCACGTTATTTTTCTAACTCCGTGCTGGATACCTAGATTCAGCACTGGGACATTTCCTGCAAACAGGTAAGTAAATACGTTTTGGTTATTCGTGCGTTTTTTAAAGAATATTTTGAGATTTCAAAACAACACTTTGACACTTTTTCTCCAAAAAGTTTCCATGTTATCCTATGGAGGAAAAACAGGTTATCGGTTTGTAGGTAAGTAATCGACTGTGGGAGTTAAGGTTCTGGGGTTAGAGTCAGGGGTCCCCTAGGGTCAGTGACGCACTTTTGTTTCACCCTCAGCGGCACTAGGGCGGCCGGGTGCAGAGTGTTGAGGCCCAATGTTATCCTATGGAGGATAGGGGGTCTCCGGTTGGTGGCTGCTGGCAAGCAGGCCGCTGGGTTGTGGGAGCAAAGCTCCTAGGGTTTAGGTCAGGGCAAATGGGGAACCAATTTAGCACCAAAGGTGCACCCTCAGCGGCACTAGGGCGGCCGGGTGCTGTTTTGAGGTTGGGTGCCCTGTTTTCAATGGAGCACCTCGGGGACGAGGATCTTCTGGGTGCGACCACCACTTCGAGGGGTAAGTTGGGATGTCTTGGGTTGGTTAGTCACCGTTGGTTTGGGCACACAAGGCCGTGGGGCGTCGGGTGCAGGGGTGCCTTGGGACGTCGGAAAGTCTTACCCGCTCTGGTCGCCGTAGAGGGGATCCTCTGGATTGAGGCTGCAGGCGTCGACTGTAGGCTTGAGGCAGGTCAGGAGTCGCCGGATCTCTGGTCAGGATCGCTGGGGTCACCTACTCGTGGTGTTTTTCCGCTCGGGCCGGGTTCGGCGGGTGCAGAGTGGGCTGGATTCGTGGTATCCGGCCGGATCCAGAAGCTGCAGTTTGAACAAGTCCGGTGTTCACGGGAGAAGCAGGCTTGGAAGTGAAGGCAGGCAGGTCCTCCAGGGTTTTCGAGGTTGCTGGCTGCAGGACACACCGGTTTGCAGGAGCAGGTTCGAGGGGAGACAGGCCGGTAGGGCTGGGGCCAAGTCAGTGGGCGTCGTCCTCTTGTTAGCTGGCTGCACGGCTGTTCGGTCCTTCTTTTCTTCTTGTCAGGCTGGATCTGAGGAAGCAAGGTTCAGGGTGCCCCTAAATACTAGGTTTAGGGGCGTTACAGGTAGGTAAGGGCAGGGACCAATGGGTCCCTTCCCAGGGGTGGGTACATCCCCTATCGTGCCACCCTCCAGTGGGAGGGGGGCAGGAGCCTGTCCCTGGTTGGCTCAAGATGGCAGGGACTGAGTTGTGCTTCACCTCGCCTCCCCCACCTGAGGGGTGGAGTTGGCAGAGGTCGGCACACCTCTCTCCCTCACTTGTTTTTCCCGCCGGGTCTCCCGCCCACAGTGGGGGGTAGAACCAGTGGGGAGCAGTTGCTGAAAGCAGCAATTGGTCTGGAGAGGCTCAGAAAGGCGGCATGCCTTTGAAGCTTCTCCTTCGTGAACCCTGACCATCCTGGGGGAGGAGGCTTGGCACCTCGTCCCAGGATGTGCATTGTTTCAGGCCCCCCGAGAGCAGCAGGCTCTCGACCCAGGGGTCCAGAAACATGTCTGTTGGTGGCAGCCTAAGCAGCCATTCAGTCGGGTCACTAGAAGTTGGTTAAGTTTGAGGGGGCATCTCTAAGATGCCCTCTGTTGTGCATTTTACATTAAATCCCACACTGGCATCAGTGTGGGTTTAATGTGCTGAGAAGTTTGATACCAAACTTCCCAGTTTTCAGTAAAGCCATTATGGTGCTGTGGAGTTTGTAATGACAAGCTCCCAGACCATATATTCGTGGTGGCTTTACTGCACTTGCAATTGGTTTAGACATTGTGGGGGTATTGGGCTCATGCACCTGTACCCTCACCACTGTTATAGTGCACCCAGCTAGAGGGGTGGCTTACCTATGCCAGGGCAGTGGGATGTAGGCATGGCACACAGGTATGTGTGCCATGTCGACTTCACTCTGTTCTGCACCAAAATATGCAGCCTGCAATGGTAGTGTGTGTAAAGGTACAGGGCCTCTAAGGGTGGGACAATAGGTGTTGCAGCCCTTAAGAGGCCTTCCCTGGCCACAGTGCCATCACAAGGGACTGACCTGTGGTCAAAGAGTGCCAATTTAGTTTTGTTTTTAATGCCGTTTAGGGAAAGAACATAGGCCCTGGGTACCTGTTTGGCAGGAACCCAGGGCACACTCAAAGTACATTAGCAGTTTAGCAAAAAGTGGGGGCAACCATGCAAAAAGAGGGCACTTTCTTACAGAACCTCATATTGCCAGCACACAACTCAGAGTATTTTACAAAACAATTCACTTTTAATTAAATACAAATAATCACCTCTCACATTAAATGGCCACAATAAAGATCAGTGACCCATACTCCTTAAACATCCTCTCTCCCAGAACAACACTTTACTAAAAATGTGCGCAATCCCCCTCGTTTCTGACCAGTGCTTTGAGTATACACCGTGCTACCTGTGCGTTCTCACCTTAATGTGCACTAAACAATAAGCATGCCGTGAAAATGCCAAGTGTATCTGAACAGTGCCTTCAGATCAAAATAGATTTATTAAATGGACCATGCTTGAGAATATTAAACATGCTTTGACCCAATCAATACGGCACGTGTTCCCATCCATTCATTCATGCATGCGTGCTCTGCTAAATCTGAAAGAGACTATTAGTTATAGATTCCTTACCTTAGAATTACCCCCAGGGCATCAGACTGGATCCGGAGAATTTTTCTTCAGCAGTACCCCTGCGCGTCGGTAGATGGCGGTGGTCGACTCCGCGTTCGTCGTTGGCGTCGTGATTGCCGGAATGACGTCGCAGTATCTACTTAGACGCCGCCCTACGCGCTGACGTCAGTTCTTTCATTTTTTGCCCCAGCCAGCGCAGATCCAAAGAGCGGTACTCTTAGTCATTTTTTGACTTGTGTATCTGATAGACATCTAGCCGCAGATTCCTTAACTTAGAATATCCCCAGGCGTCAGACTGGATCCGGAAAACTTTCCGCAGCAGCACCTCTCGGCGCCGGGGGCCGCACGGCCGCACGGCTCCGCCCTGATGTCGTCCACGGACGTGACGTCAGTGGAGCCATATAAGCCCCTCCCGGCGCGCTGACGTCAGTTTTCTTCTTTTCCGCGTCCAGGAAGACCAGCGGTTCCTTGGCCTGTTTTTCAGGCCTTCTCGACGCCTTCGGCGTCACGGAACAGTGTGCGATGCCTTCGGGCTTTAAGGCGTGTGAGACCTGTATACGGCAAATGTCTGTCACGGACCCGCACGCCCTATTTATGTGGTGCCTGGGAGTGCACCACGACTCCGAAAAGTGCGACGCCTGTCAGCAGATGAAACCAAAGTCCCTAAGGGAGCGTCATATGAAGCTGCTGGCCGCCCGGATGTCCGGTCTTGCGCCTTCACGCCGCCGATCTCCCTCTGGGGATCGCGCCTGCTCACGGGGTCGTTCCCGCGGACGTCGTTCGGAGACAGGTAAGCACAAGCATAAGTTGCGTAGGTCGTCCTCCCCTAAACGTGACGCTGGGGCCCGCTGCTCTCGGTCTTTGCCAGGCACAGGCGCCCAGCAGTCGTCGCCCCCATACCCACCCTTCCCGGGTGTCGGAGCGACAAGGACCCTAATGGAGGCCTATTCAAAGGCTCTCCAGTCTTTCTTTGTGTCACCCCCTCTCCCTGGTTCCCCTTCGCTTCCACGAAGGGGAAGCTTCAAAGGCTTGCCGCCTTTGAGAGCTTCCCCAGGCCACTTGCTGCTTTCAGCAACTGGTCCCCACTGGTTCTGACCCCCACTTTGGCGGGAGAACCGGCGGGATAAACAAGTGAGAAAGAGGTGTGCCCACCTCTGCCAACTCACCCCGCAGGTGGGGGAGGCGAGGTGAAGCACAACTCTGTCCCCACCATCTTGCAGATGGGAGACCCAGCCAACCAGGGAAAGGCTTATGCCCCCCTCCCACTGAAGGGTGGCAGAATAGGGGGTGTACCCACCCCAGGGAAGGGACCCATTGGTCCCAACCTCTTTACCTACCTGAAACGCCCCTAAATCTAGTATTTAGGGGCACCCCTAAACTTTGCTTCCTCTGACAAGAACTTGCAAGAAGAAAAGGACCGAACAGCCGTGCCGAAGCTAACAAGAGGACGACGCCCACTGACTTGGCCCCAGCCCTACCGGCCGGTCCCCTCCTCGAACCTGCTCCAGCGATATCCCGGTGTGTCCTGCAGCCAGCAACATCGACAAACCTGGAGGACCTGCATGCCTTCAATTCCAAAGACTCTGTCTCCCGTGAACACCAGATTTGTTCAAACAGACTCCAGTTCCGCAAGGATCTGCGGGTCTGCACCACTCTGCACCCGACGCCCAAGGCCCGAGTTCGAGTGGTCCAACACCAAGAGGAGGTCCCCCCAGCGATCCTGACCCAAGATCCGGTGACACCTGACCTGCCTCAAGCCTCCAGCCGACGCCTCCAGTCTCAAACCGGAAGGTCCGCCCAACCGTGACCAGGCGCTGGTAAGAAGATCCGACCCTAAAAGGCACCCCTGCACCCGACGCCCCACGGCCTTGGGTGGCCCAACCGACGGTGCCTAACCAAACCCCCAAGATCCCATCTTACCTCTCTAAGTGGTGGTCGCACCCAGAAGACCTTCATCCCCGAGCCTGCAGTGCTTTTGCAAACCAGAGACTCCCCATTGAAAGGTACAGGGCTTCCGATGCCAAAACAGCACTCTGCACCCGGCCGCCCCAGTGCTGCTGAGGGCGCATCTTTTGTGCTGGCTTAAACCCCCATTTGCCCTGAGCTTAAGTCCAGGAGCTTTGCTCCCACAACCCAGTGGCCTGTTTGTCATCACCAGAGCCAGAACTCATAGAGGTGTTCTTAGGCGCAGAAATAAATAATGTTAGGAAAGGTGTTCCCAAGCGAAAAGGAGATTAGCCTTATTGAAGGAGACTCATCTATACCAGAAGGGGCAACCCCGGATGGTGAGAACAGTAGGGAAGTTACTGGGAATGATGGCCTCATGCATTCATTTAATTCCCAACATTAGATTACACATGAGACCATTTCAAGAATGGCTCCAGACACACTAGTCACAGGCAACAGGGAGTTGGGAAGATCTAGTGGTTGTCACGCAGATAGTTCATCTGGAAATGGCATGGTGGAACAAAGCAAACATAGCACAGGACAGACTTTTCACACAACCAACTCCGACAGTGACCATAACAAATGCTTCCCAAATAGGACGGGGAGCTCACATGGACAACCTCAAGGTGAGGGGATTGTGAACCCAGCAGGATGCTAAGCACATCAATATCTTAGAGTTAAAACCAGTAGTCTTAGCCTTAAAAGCCTTTCAGAAAGAGCTCTACGAGAAAAAGGTGTTGATACAGACAGATAACACAACCACCATGTTTTACATAAACAAGCAAGGAGGAACTCAATCTGTAGCACTCAACGCTAGCTCAAGAACTTTGGAGATGGGCAATTCCAAAGAACATAGACATAATAGCAATACATCTGGCAGGAAAGGGCAATATAGAAGCAGACCGACTGAGCAGACAAACGTCATCATCCCACGAATGGGAACTGAATCAATCAGAACTCCAAAAGATTTTCAGGAAATGGGGAACACCACAAATAGACCTATTTGCGAAACCCCAGAATGCGAAATACCAAAACTTCGCATCCAGGCAACCTTGCAATCAGACCCTAGGGAAGGCTCTATGGATAGACTGGTCAGGGATATTTGCTTATGCTTTCCCCCCCAATACCACTGCTGAACAGGGTGATCAACAAATGCAAAATCAGCCAAATGACAATGATTCTCATTGCACCACAGTGGGCCAGACAAACTTGGTTCTCCGAGATAATGGAGATGTCTCAAGGAACAATGCACAAATTACCAAAAAAGCAAGACTTACTAACAATGCAAAACGGAAAAGTACTTCACCCAGAACCAGAGAGCTTAAGCCTAGCAGCAGGGCTCCCGAGGACTTACAATTTGCACATTTCAATCTACCAGAAAGCACAATGGCTGTTCTAAGAGCATCTAGGAAACCAACAACAAGGAAATGTTATACAGCGAAATGGAAGAGATGTACACAATGGTGCCTTAAACGTCTTTCAAGAAAGATTACAAGGGAGAGAACAGTGCTAAAGTACTTGACACATTTACTAGAAAGTAAACTATGCTATACATCATTAAAAGTGCACTTAGCAGCAATTGTAGCGTATACAAGAGGTGAAACAGGGAAAAGTTTTTTTCACTTCTCATGTGGTCAAAAGGTTCCTAGAAGTAGCAAAAAGAATTGCACCTCCAAAGATGGTGTCCGCACCCACATGGAACCTGAATATAGTTCTGGCTCAAATGATAAAAGCACCATTCGAACCACTGCACAAAGCAACGCCACAAATGCTCACACTAAAGACTGCCTTTTTAGTGGCAATAACATCTCTACGTAGAGTTAGTGAACTACAGGCGCCAACACTAGAGGAACCCTACTTCCAAATACATAATAGGATTGTCATGAGAACAGATCCACAATTCATACCAAAGTTAGTATCAAGATTCCACATGAACCAGAGTATACAAATACCAAGTTTCTTTCAAAACCCTATAACCAGAGCAGAATAGGTTTTGCACACGCTTGACGATAAAAAGGCGGTCCTGTATTACATTGAAAAAACCAAGGAATACAGAAAAACAACAGTTCTTTGTATCCTTTCCTAATAGTTTTTGGGAAGACCAGTGACCAAAAACACCATTGCAAGATGGATAGCGCAAGCCATACAGTTATGCCACAGGCCAGCAGGACAAGCTTTTCAAGGTGCCCCTCGGGCACACTCAACAAGAAAGAATTGAGCTATCACTTTTCTAGCAAATACTCCAATTCAAGACATTTGCATGGCTTCAACATGGTCTTTGGTGCACACATTCACAAGACATTACTGTGTGGACATTCAAATGAATAAAGAAGCACAAGTAGGACAAAAGTTCTTACAACATCTATTCACAAACCAAAGCTCATCTTCCACCCAACCACCATAAGACTAGCAAACCGCTACAAAGTCTATGCACAGCATGTGAATCTAGAAAAGATTCACGCTGCAAAACAAATAGTTTCTTACCTGTCGGTGTAGTTTTGCAGCTTGAAGAATTTTCAGCATTTTCTAGCGAACCCACCCTCCTCCACCAGGAAGGAGGAGAAGAGAGAAAAAAAAAGAATCAGAAGATGGCGACCAAAGGTGGGAGCTTCCGGAGGAAGCCCGTCTACGTCACAAGAGGACACCAAATGGTGGTATGTCGACGCCCACCAACAAAACAAAAAAATAATACAACTATTCTGGACCCAACCACTAGATGGCGGAATAATGCACAGCATGTGAATCCAGAAAATTCTTCAAGCTGTAAAACTACACCGATAGGCAAGAAACTATTTGTTCTCCCCTGGCGTTCCCTATTGCCCTCAGTGGCAGCCAGAGGAAGGTGTGAAGGACTGGGAGGGGTCTGTTGACCCTTTGGCAGACCACCTGGAGGAGCCGGACTGGAGAGAGGAGTTGGGGGAAGCCAGTGGTCTGGATACCTCCCCAGATCTTGGCATGGTCCCCCCCCCCCCCCCCCCAAGACACGGAGGAAGGAACCTCCTATTCTGTGGTGTTGCGTGGGGCGGCTGAGGCCTTGGGCCTTGAGCTTCCTACAGTGGCAGTCAGGACGAATCGCCTGACTGAGGTGCTTCAGCCGGCAGCAGCATCTTCGGAGCCCCTGCTGCCGTTCAATGAGGACCTCACAGATCTTCTAGGCACTTGGTCCAGGCCTAGCTCAGGGGCTTCTGTGGATGGGATGATTGCCCGAAGCCACCGCCTGGGCGACCTCATTTTCCTCTCAACACCCTACCCCTGAGAGCTTGGTGGTCCATGCCTCAACATCCAAAGGTGCGTTCCCTTCTGCTCCCCCAGATAGGGAATCCAAGAAGCTGGACCATCTTGGGAAGATGTTTTCTTCAGCCTACTTAGGACTGCGGTCGGTGAACACCGCATGTCTCTTGAGCCATTACACCCACTCTGTGTGGGATACGGTTGCGCAGGTGCTGCCACAGTGCCCGGAGGAGGCCTGGGTCACTGTCCCATGCAGTTGCAGAGGGGAGAGATGCAGCAAAGTTTGCCATCTGCTGTGGGCTGGACACAGTCAACTCGCTGGGTAGAACGATTTCTACGTCAGTAGCCCTAAGACGCTACGCCTGGCTGAGATCCACTGGCTTTTCTGGGGATGTCCAATCGACTTTTTTTGACTTGCCCTTTGACGGTCATCTGTTTGGCGAAAAGGTAGACCATGCGCTTGAGCGCTTCAAGGATTCTAGAGCTACGGCCAGATCCTTGGACCTCACTGCCACCTCTCGTCCTGTGCAGTCTGCCTTTCGTGGCTATGGAAGGGGTGCCCCACCACGTTCAACCCAGGGCCACAGGCCAGTGCAAGCTACCCAGCCTCTGCGGGGACGTGGGACCCATTGCTGTGGGTCTGGGGGCCAGCGGGCGGGCCAGTCAACCAGTGCCCCCTCCGCAGCAGCCTCTAAGCCCTCGTAGTCAGACATATCAGGGCCACCAGTTGCCAGTGGGCGGCAGGATCCGCCATCACCTCCCCCACTGGCACGCCATCACGTCCGACAGGTAGGTTTTGCAGATAGTCCGAAGGGGCTACTCCCTCCCCTTCGAGTCTACCCCTCCCTCCATGCCACCAACACTCCATCGCATGTCGGAGCATCACTTGGCCCTTCTCCGTCAAGAAGTTACGGCTCTCTTGGCCAAGGGAGCTATCGAACGAGTCCCTGTCCCAGAAGTAGGTCGTGGTTGTTACTCCCACTACTTCCTGGTGCCCAAGAAGGACAAAGGCCTGCGTCCTATCTTCGATCTCAGGGACGTCAACCGCTTGCTCCGGAAGGAGAAGTTCAAAATGTTGACATTAGTTCAGGTCCTGTCTGTCCTCGACCATAGAGACTGGATGGTAGTGTTGGACTTGCAGGATGCTTATTTCCACATCCCCGTCCTGCCAGACCACAGGCGTTGCCTTCGGTTCTCTGTAGGCCACGAGCATTTTCAGTTTACTATGCTCCCCTTCGGCCTTACTAGCGCCCCTCGGGTGTTCACGAAAGTGATGGCAGTGGTCGCAGCTCATCTGCGCTGATCAGGGGTTCCTGTCTTCCCCTATCTCGATGACTGGTTGTTGAAGGCGGACTCACCCTAGGCTGTCATCTCCCATCTCCAGAATACGGCGGACCTCCTGCATTCGCTGGGGTTCACTATCAACGTGCCGAAGTCTCACCTTGTTCCCTCTCAGAAGCTCCTCTTCATCGGAGCAGTTCTGGATACAGCGCAGTTTCGGGCTTATCCTCCTGAGCAGCGAGTCCGGGATATTCGGGCTGTGATACCGATGTTTCAGCCTCTATCCCAGATTTCGGTGAGAATGACTGAGGCTGCTATAGCCCAGATTTCGGTGAGAATGACTGAGGCTGCTAGGCCTCAGGGCCTCATGGCCTCCTGCATCCTGCTGGTGGATCATGCCAGGTGGCATATGCGGGCTCTGCGGTGGGACCTGAAGTTCCAGTGGGTGCAGCATCAGGGGAATCTTTCAGATGTCGTCCAGATCTTGGAGGGCACTGCACACCAATTGCAGTGGTGTCTAACGAACCAGGATTGGGTCAACGGCAGATCCCTCTCCCTTCCCCAAACAGACTTCACGGTGGTGACAGATGCATCACTTCTGGGATGGGGCAGCCCCATGGGAGAGGCGGTGATCAGATTTCTCTGGTGGAGTCCGGGCTCCACATCAACCTTCTGGAGCTCTGGGCGTTCTGTCTTGCACTGAAAGCATTCCTTCCTTCTGTCCGGGGGAGAGTAGTGCAGGTGTTCACGGACCACACCACTGCCATGTGGTACTGCAACAAATAGGGCAGGGTGGGGTCGTGGACCCTATGTCAAGAGGCTCTCCGCCTCTGGACATGGCTAGAACATCAGGGCATGTCCCTGGTGGTTCAACAACTGGCGGGTTCTCTGAACGCCAGTGCGAACGAACTCAGCCGCTGGTGTGTATTTCGGGACTCTTAAAGTCCTAAGGAAACTTCTTGACCTTTTACCCATCACTGCTAGGAAGACAATTGTACATGCCGTGGTCACCTCCCAGATGTACTATGGTAACATTCGCTATCTGGGAGCATCAAGAAAGGACTGACCAAGCTCCAGTCGATCCAGAATGCGGCAACTCGCCTAGTTCTGAACCTCCCTAAAAGAGCAGCAGCTGCGAGGGCCCTTGCAACCTTGCACTGGCTGCCTGTGGAGAAGAGGATTACGTTCAAGGCCATGTGCTACTGCCATAGAATTCTGTGGAAAAAAGGACCACGTTATCTTCAGTCTATGATACCTGCGTACACCCCCCGGCACGGAATCTAAGATCTAAAGACAGGGCATTGGTCACTGTGCCGAGAATACAGAAAGCTAGGATGGGAGCGCGCTCCTTTGGATACCTCGCAGCCAAGATCTGGAATACTCTGCCAGTGGGACTAAGAACTGAACCTCGCGAAAACACTTTTCGCAAGAGATTAAAGACATGGCTGTTTCCCCCCTTCAAACTAGTATGGTGATCCTGAAGTGCCGCCGTTGCTTCCGGATACTCTTTTAGTAGCTTCTGCCAACCTTCTCGAAAGTCTGCTCTAGCGCGGGGACACACCGTTGGTGTAACCGTGCGCTTTACAAATTGATAAATGATGGATCATGAATGGCGTCTTAACTCGGAGGTGGTGCTAGGTCTCTTTCAGCAGTGTGGAGAGCCTTTGTTAGATCTGTTCGCTGCCGAAGAGAACGCGCAATGTCGTCAGTTCTGCGCGTTGGAATTGCCAAGGTGGCACTCGCTCAGCAACACTTTTCGTCGCGAGTGGAATTGCGGTCTTCTATATGCCTTTCTGCCTATACCACTTGTGCCCAGAGTGCTGAAGATCAAGTGCGGCCGGGCCCAAGTCATTCTTGTGGACCCGGACTGGGCACAAAGAGTCTGGTATCCTGAGCTCTTGAACATGGCCATCGATCCTCCGATCAGACTGCCTTTTCGGCAGGATCTTCTGTCGCAGCAGCAGGGGACGGTCCTCCACCGGAACCTGTCCAGCCTCAACCTCCTTGCGTGGTGATTGAGCGGCGACAGTTGACGTTTTTGACCTTCCTCCCGAAGTCTGTAATGTCATCTTGGCAGCCAGGCGTCCCTCCACTAAATCGGTATATGCCTGTAGATGGAACAAATTTGTGGCATGGTGCACAGCAAAGGCTGTGGATCCCCTTTCTGCCCCTCTTTCAGAGGTTCTCCTCTTCAGTCTATCTTTGGCCCAGTAGGGCTCTGCACTGGACACCCTTAAAGGCTATTTTTAGGCTAGTTCGGCCTTTCTTCGCCTTCCTGATCAGCCTTCTCTTTTCAAGTCCCCTATTGTAAATAGGTTTCTTAAGGGCATTACTCACCTCTTTCCTCCTACTCCTTTCGTAATGCCCCAGTGGGACTTGAATCTGGTCTTAACTTACCTTATGTGCGTTCATTTCGAGCCACTACATAATTGTCCTCTCAGACTCTTGACTTTAAAGACTGCTTTTCTGGTTGCCATCACCTCTGCTCGCAGGGTGAGTGAGCTTCAGGCGCTATCTTCTATACCTCCTTTCCTTGCTGTCCATCCGGACAAGGCTGTCATTAGAACTAGACCTTCTTTTCTTCCCAAAGTGGTTACCTCTTTCCAAATAGGACAGACCATATCTTTGCCCACCTTCTTCCCGCTCCCGCATCCTTCCAAGGAAAAGGAGAGACTCCACCGTCTGGATCCAAAACGTGCGTTATCATTTTTTCTGGATCACACAAAACCATTCCGGGTGGACGATCAACTCTTCATTGGCTATATGGGCGCCAAGAAAGGTCGGGCGGTGCAAAAGCGTACCATCTCTCGGTGGGTCGTCCTTTGTATAAAGATTTGTTACACTTTAGCTAAAAAAGAACCTCCAGTGGGGCTGCGTGCTCATTGCACTAGGGCTACTGCAGCAACTAATGCATTGTCACGTGGAGTCCCACTTCTTTACATCCGCTAGGCGGCAACGTGGGCATCTGTGCACACGTTCACCAGACATTACTGCCTGGATAGCCAAGTCCGGAGAGACCGCTTCTTTGGCTGTTCAGTTCTCCAGGACTTTCTGGTGTGAACTTGATTCGCAGACCCACCTCAGTGGTTGGTATTGCTGGGGTATCTATTGTAAGGTAAGGAATCTATAACTAATAGTCTCCTTCAGATGAACAAGTTACTTACCTTCGGTAACGATATATCTGTAAGAGACATATATTAGTTATAGATTCCTTACCGCCCTGCCCATCCTCCCCGTTCTGCGAACTGACTTCTAGAGTAAGGTACTCCCTTTCAGGGCCCTAGTTTTGTGCACCAGTGGTCAGTGTCTTGCATGGCTCTGTGCTTCTGGCGTGGAATGTCGTGTAAAGAACTGACGTCTGCGTGCAGGGGCGGCGTCTAAGTAGATACCGCGACATTGTTCTGGCGATCACGAATCCGACGACGAACGCTGAGTCACCGATGCCACCTACCTACGCGCAGGGGTACTGCTGAAGAAAAATTCTCCGGATCCAGTCTGATGACTGGGGGTAATTCTAAGGTAAGGAATCTATAACTAATATATGTCTCTTACAGATGTATCGTTACCGAAGGTAAGTAACTTGTTGAACACTGCAAGTGTATAGAATATTTGAAAGTCGTGTCACGTGATAAAGCCTTATTACGTGCAACGTCGTTCGGTGCAAACATAATGGAAATACTAATGTTTTCCCTCTGTGACTAGACTCAAACCCATTCACACAAACTTGGATAAATCAACAAACGTGAATCAAATTAGTGAACATACAGTAAAAGGGCACTGTGTGTCTCCCTCGTGCAAGGAAACAAAATTAATCTAATATAAATTTAATTAAATAAATAAACCGCACGTTCAGCCATTCGTATAAGCTGGAGTGCAACCTCCCTAAGAGAATCAAATATAATGCAATATCACATGCCCAAAATATAAATGATAAAAACTCATAGGTGTTCCCTCATCTCAGGATTAAGATTAAACCCCACAGAAAAAATGTCTATAAACATCTTGCTTATAAGAATCAGTGATCAACTAATAAACATCAATATCCACAGTTGTTGGTCTTATAAGGATGGTGGTGCTGTTGGTACTTACCTGGCCACCAACCCTTGCTGACTTTTGGCTCCGAAGAATGACATTGTAAGTTCGATACTCACCTGTTTAACCGAGATATTGTTTTCCCCATAAGATATGTTAGACCTGGCATCCTTGGCGTGGGTCTCCCTTCCATTTTTTATGATGCCTCCTATGTTACTGATCTGTTTTTGCTGGTGTTAGATGCTTTGGGCACTGTGCCACTGCTATTCAGTGCCACAGTGCAAGTGCTCCCTATGATAAATTGTGTTATGTATTAGTGACTCCATGATTGGATGATTGGTTTACTTGTCAGTCCCTAGTACAGTGCACTGAGTGTGCCCAGGGCTTGTAAATCCAATGCCGCTGGTGGGCTTGCAGCCCTGGTTGTGCCACCCACAGAAGCGGCTTGTAAAATGTGCCTCAGGCCTGCCATTGCAGAGCCTGTGTGCAGCCTAGGGCTGCCATGTCGACTTGGTGAGTACACCCACTTACCAGTCCCTAAACCTTCCCTTTACTGCATGTTGGTCACCCCTAAAGTAGGCCCTAGGGCAGGGTGCATTGTAAGGACAAGGTAGGACATGCCCTGGTGTGTGTGGCATGTCCTAATAGTGAATTACAGCCATTTTCGTTTTTCACTATTGCAAGGCTACCTGCTCCCCATAGGCCAGAATGGGCAGACTGACTATTACACCTTATAGTCAGAACTGACCCAGGGAACATGGTAGAAAAACGAATTTAGTATGCCTGAACTCAGAATGATAAAATACATCTTTTAGTGAAGTTGGTTTTAACATTCTGTGTTTGAAAATACCACTTTTAGAAAGTGGGTATTTTCTTGCCTAAACTTCCAAGCCTGCCTCTGCTAGGTTGTGTATTCCTTGTCTGGAGATTGAGTGACAGGGGCTGGGGGTGGCTACAGGAGACAGGGTGAGTCAGCACAGGGCTGAATAGAAAGATCTGCATCCAGAGTGGAGGGAGGAGTTGCACCTGGGTCTGAATAGGGCTGTGCCTGCCTTCCACAATGCTGGCTCCACCTCCTGCCGGGCGGCTGAGCACCCTGCCCCACATTCTGAAAGGAAAGAAGGAGTCAGAAAAACAAAGTGCTCCAGGACTGACCAGAACTGGTTTTGACTAGGCAGAGGCCTCTCTGCCTTCAGAGAACAAAGGAAAACTGTGTATAAAAAGGGGACCCAGACCCCTAGGAAATTAGATCACTTTGGGAAAACAAGAAGAAACCTTTGCTGAGGAGAGGAACCAGAATAAACTGAGGAGAGGACTATCCCTAAGCTAGAGGGATCTGCCTGCAGTGGTTGCCTGACTGCCAAAGGAAGGAGAAAGGACTTTGTGTGCACTTTTATTCAACTTGTAAAGTATCTCCAAGGGCTTGAGAAAAGAGCTTGCCTCCTGCTGAAGTCTCAGGGACAACAGACTTCAACCACCAGCTCCCCAAGAATCCTTTGGAAGTGCCTGCTGCTGTTTTGGGCCTTCTGAAGGGACTGCGTGTCGCAAGGAGCTGGAAGCGCGACTCAAGAGGAAGAAGCGTGTCGCCGTCGCTGCTGCTGCCGTCGCAACTCCGAAGGAGGGTGTCGCCGCTGTAGCTGTCGTATTGCACCGCACCGAGAGAAGCGTCCCGCAACGAAGAGGAAGCGTGTCGCCGTCGCTGCTGCTGCCGTCGCAACTCCGAAGGAGGGTGTCGCCGCTGTAGCTGTCGCATTGCACCGCATCAAGAGAAGCGCCTCGCATCCACGGAGAAGCGTGCCGCCGTCGGAGCTGCTGCCGTCGCATCACGAAACAAGGGTGTCGCCGCTGCAGTTGTCGCATCGAGCGGAAGCGTCTCGCAACATTGGAGAAGAGTGTCGCAGCCGAAGCTGTTGCCGTCGCATCGCTGAACAAGGGTGTCGCCGCTGCAGTTGACGCCTCGAATCGAGACTTCTCGCAACATCGGAGAAGCGTGCCGCATCAGGAAGAACTTGACGTCTTTATTTCTTTGCACCAGAACTTTGTCGCATTTCCATCGCTGCAACATTGCTTGTTGTGGGAGCGTCCCGCATCGTAAGGTACATTGACTTAGTGTCGCATCTTAAGAACTGAACTGAACTAAGCTAAAACTACCATTTTAAGTACAGTATTGTGGATTTTTGTCGTTTATGGTCTTGTGTTAAAACTATATAAAGAATACTTATTTTTGATATAAACCTTGTGTGGTGTCCATCTGTAGTGTGCCACTAGATTACTGTATGTGTTCACAAATGCTTTACACACTGCCTCTGAGATAAGCCTGTCTGCTCGTGCCAAGCTACCAAGGGGGTGAGCAGGGGTTATTTTAGGAGTGTACCCCTTTACCCTGACTAGAGGCGAGGGTCCCTATTTGTCACAAGTACCTACCTGTGCCAACTAGAGACCCCCAATTCTAACATTGGTGGTCAGCGGTGGGGATTCTGGACTTGCATTTGTGACTCATGTACAGTGATTGGTGAACACTACTAGTGAGTGCAGACCAAAACGCGACCACATACTGTTGGTAGATTTTTTCAGGACTTTCCATTTTTAGCCAAAGTCAGCCATCATGAAACCAGCATCCATAGCATCTGCTGATTTTGATTGGGAAGAGGAGAAACTAGAATGCTACAATGCAAAGCAGCTGAAGCACTTCTGCAAAAGATTTAATGTTGCAATTACCGGGCTCACCAGGAGGGAGGAGTTCTATAAGGCGCTGAGGGCCTGGGTAGAAGCAAGGAAAACCCCTGAGAATGAGGAAGGGGATAATGATGCAGATGTGCAGCTGGAAGGGCCATTGGGTCCAGGGGGAAAGGAAGGCACCTTCCCCAGCAGGTAGCAGTGTTTCTGCCAAAGGTCTGTCCACAGAAGAGCTGGAGGACAGGGAGAGAAATAGGATGCATGAGTTGGAGCTGGCCAAAATGAATGGGCAATTGGAAATTAGGAAACTGGCCCTGGAAGAAAAGAGGATACAGCTTGAGCATGATAGAAGTTTGAGGGAGTTGGATTTGAAAGCTAGGAGCTTAGAAATTACTCCCTCTGGTGGCAGCACACCGTCCATGCCTGTGGAATCTAGAGTATATATTCCTAAAGATGTGGTCAAAGAGTTTTTTAAAAATGATGACATTGGGCAGTGGTTCAAGGCCTATGAGGTAGCCATGTCTTCCCACCGGGTCCCTGAGAAGGATTGGGGAGCGGGGTTGTGGGGACGGTTCCTTAGTGAGGGGCGGGACACACTGCTAGATTTGCCTTCTGATGTCCATAATTCATATCGCCACATGAAGGATGCTTTAATGTCTAGGTATGGTTTAACTCCTGAATTGTATAGGCAGAGGTTCAGGGGTTGCACGAAGATAGAGAACAGTACCTGGGTTGAATGTCACTTTTTTCTGCAGAGCATTGGATGGTTGGGTGAAGGGTAGCAAAGTGGATGATTTTCAGGGGCTCCTTGATTTGATTGCATGGGAGCACTTGTCAAGTAACTGTTTTCCAGAGCTACGCCAGCACCTGATAGATAGCAAGCTGACTATCCCTAGGAAGCTTGCTGAGGAGGCGGACCGCTGGGTCAGTACCAGGGTCCACAAGGGTCACGTGGGAGACTCAGCCAAGGGTGGGCAGGGTCCCCAGCAGAAGAGTGGGGGACAAGGGTAAACAGAGGGAGTTCCAAAGAAGGCCCCAAAGTAGTCCCCAAGGGAACCAAGGGAAAGGTTCCCAGCCTCCCCCCGAAACCCGCAGGGGCCCCGACAGGTCCACCTGTTCAAAGGGGACCCCTGAGATGCTACAAATGTGGGGACCTGGGTCATATAGCGAGTGATCCCAGGTGCCGCCAGTTTGGAAAGACCGCACCCCCTGGTGCAGCCCCCCCGGCAGATGGCTAGTGTAGCCCTGGGGGAGGAGATGGATGCCCCAGAGGGGTGGGGTCCCGCACAGATGTCCCTTGTCTCATTAGGAGACTGCGAGATGGTCCCCAAGACCCAGCTGCCTGATAACACTAAGAAATACAGGCAGTGGGTGACCATCAATGGCCATAGGGTGGAGGCTCTTAGAGATACAGGAGCCAGTGTGACAGCTGTCAAGTGTCACCTGGTGTCTCAAGTGCAGGTTGTCCCCCATGCATTCTATCCAGTTGTTGCCGCTGACAACACAGAGAGTCACTGCAAAGTGGCTCAGGTTCCCTTTGAGTGGGGGGGGGGGGGTCTCTGGTACTCTTCAAGTAGCTGTGAGGCCCGCCATGCCTGTTGACTGTTTGTTAGAAAACGACTTGGAGAGCTCACCTTGGGCGAAGGTGGAGCGAAGTGCTCATTTAGAGATGTTGGGTTTGCCTGACTGGGCGTGTGTGACCACCCGGTCCATGGCAGCAAGTAAAGGTGCTCAAGAGGACCTGGAGCCTGAGAGGGAAGCCCAGGTACCTGCCGTCATGAGAAGAGGCAGGGGGCGCGGGAAACCGGCCCCCGAAGTTCCCACGGTCCAGGAGGAGGCAGACCTTGAGGGGGATGCCCTGGAGCCTACAGGGGAACAGGTAGCTGAACTGGGGGACCTGCCTGAGCTGACCCATTGGCAGCAAGAAGGAGGACCCTCCAGGGAAGAATTCTGCAAGGAGCAGAAAGAATGCCCTTCTCTGGTGGGTCTGCGGCAACAGGCTGCAGACCAGGCAACAGGTGATCAGTCTGGGTCACATTGGGTCTATTGGGAGAATGATCTCCTGTATACGGAGCCTAAGGTTGCTGAGCCTGGGTCAGCCCGTGTGCTGGTGGTACCCCAGTGCTTCAGAGCCTTCCTACTGGGGCTGGCTCATGATGTTCCATTGGCAGGACATTTGGGGCAGGACAAGACCTTTGAGAGGCTTGTCACCCACTTTTATTGTCCCCAAATGCGCAGGAGTTCAGACACTCACTGCAGGACATGTCAGACTTGCCAGGCAAGTGGAAAGAGTGGGAGGAAGCGCAAGGCTCCTCTCCAGCCATTCCCTGTAGTCAGCACCCCCTTTGAACGGGTGGGTATTGACATTGTGGGGCCACTGGACCCCAAGACAGCCATGGGCAACAGGTTCATCCTGGTCTTGGTGGACCATGCCACCCGGTACCCGGAAGCCATACCTCTGAGGACAGTGACGGCCCCCGTGGTGGGACGAGCACTGATGGGAATTTTCTCCCGAGTGGGATTCCCTAGCGAGGTAGTGTCTGACCGGGGGACCAACTTCATTTCCAAGTATATGAAGTACCTGTGGCAGGAGTGTGGGGTAACCTACAAGTTTACCACTCCTTACCACCCCCAAGGAAATGGATTGGTTGAAAGGTTCAACCGAACCCTCAAAGGCATGATTATGGGTCTTGAGGAACCTATGAGGCGTAAGTGGGACGTCCTCTTACCATGCCTGCTCTTTGCTTACCGTGAGGTGCCACAGAAATCTCTAGGGTTCAGTCCCTTTGAGCTTCTCTATGGACACCCAGTAAGAGGACCTCTAAGTTTGGTCAAAGAAGGCTGGGAGCAATCTCCCAGGAAACCTCCCCAGGATGTATACAGTTACATGCTGGCCTTTAGGAACCAAACTAGGCGTTTCAGGCAACTCGCTGAGGCGAATCTGGAAGCCAGCCAGGAGGAGATGAAGCGGTGGTACGACCAGAATGCCACTCTGGTAGAGCTTCAGCCTGGTCAGAAAGTGTGGGTCATGGCCCCAGTGGAGCCCTGCGCGCTCCAGGATAAGTGGACCGGACCCTTTGAGGTTGTAGAGCGCAAAAGTCCGGTTACCTACTTGGTGGACTTGCGGTCTCCCAGGAACCCTTTGAGGGTCCTGCATGTCAACCGCCTGAAGCCCCACTTGGAGAGGTCCCAAGTGGGCATGCTCTTAGCGACAGATGCTGGGATGGAGGAAGAGACTGAGCCACTTCCTGACCTCCTGTCAGCAACAGAGCAAGATGGGTCAGTGGATGGTGTCAACCTCTCTTCCACCCTGACCCCTGAGCAACAGAATGACTGCCGCCAGTTGCTGGGACAGTTTTCTGATCTGTTCTCCCTGGTTCCCGGTGTCACAGATTGGTGCATCCATGATGTGGACACTGGGGACAGTACGCCTGTGAAGCACAAATCTTACAGGGTGACTGACAGGGTGAGAGCTTGCATCAAGGAGGTCGTCTCCAAAATGCTTGCGTTAGGGGTGATTGAGTCCTCTAACAGTCCTTGGGCCAGCCCAGTGGTCTTGGTCCCAAAGGCTGCCGCACCGGGTGCCACACCAGAGCTCCGGTTCTGTGTGGACTACCGAGGACTCAATTCAGTCACCAGGACTGACGTGCACCCCATCCCCAGAGCTGATGAGCTCATAGATCGGCTAGGGGCTGCACGGTACCTCAGCACGTTTGACTTAACGTCTGAGTACTGGCAGATCGCCTTGACTGATGGGGCAAGAGAGAGGTCAGCATTCTCCACCCCAGATGGGCACTACCAGTTCCGGGTGATGCCCTTTGGGATGAAGAATGCCCCTGCCACCTTCCAGAGGTTGGTCAACCAGGTGTTGGCTGGACTGGACTCGTTCAGTGCCGCCTACCTGGATGACATCGCGGTGTTCAGCGCCAGTTGGGAAGAACATCTGCGCCACCTCTGGGAAGTGTTGATGGCGCTGCGGAGGGCAGGCCTCACGATCAAGGCGAGTAAGTGCCAGATCGGGCAGGGTTCCGTGGTGTACTTGGGACACCAAGTGGGGAGCGGCCAGGTGGCGCCCCTACAACCCAAAATTGAAACCATCCTGAATTGGGAACCCCCAAAACCCAGACAGAGGTGAGAGCCTTCTTAGGACTCACGGGTTACTACAGGAGGTTTGTCAAGGGGTATGGCAGCATCGTTGCACCCCTGACAGAGCTGACTTCCAAGAAGCAGCCCAGGAAAGTGATTTGGACTGACACCTGTCAGAAAGCTTTTGAGGCCCTGAAAACTGCCATGTGCACGGCGCTCGTGCTCCTGGCACCCAACTTCTCCAAAGAGTTCGTAGTACAAACAGACGCTTCAGAGCATGGTGTGGGGGCTGTCTGTCACAGATGAATGAGGAGGGCCTAGATCAACCCGTAGCCTTCATCAGTAGGAGGTTACTACCACGGGAACAGAGGTGGAGTGCTATTGAGCGTGAGGCATTTGCTGTGGTCTGGGCACTGAAGAAGCTGAGACCATACCTGTTTGGGACTCACTTCCGGGTTCAGACAGACCACAGGCACCTCAGATGGTTGATGCAGATGAGGGGTGAGAATCCAAAGCTGTTGAGGTGGTCCATTTCCCTACAGGGGATGGATTTCACGGTGGAACACCGCCCTGGTACAGAACACGCCAATGCTGATGGTCTGTCCAGATTTTTCCGCCTTAGTGAAGAGAGCTCCCCTGAGGTAGGGTAGTTCTCCCCACATTTCAGCTGGAGGGGACACGTGTTAGACCTGGCATCCTTGGCGTGGGTCTCCCTTCCATTTTTTATGATGCCTCCTATGTTACTGATCTGTTTTTGCTGGTGTTAGATGCTTTGGGCACTGTGCCACTGCTATTCAGTGCCACAGTGCAAGTGCTCCCTATGATAAATTGTGTTATGTATTAGTGACTCCATGATTGGATGATTGGTTTACTTGTCAGTCCCTAGTACAGTGCACTGAGTGTGCCCAGGGCTTATAAATCCAATGCCGCTGGTGGGCTTGCAGCACTGGTTGTGCCACCCACAGAAGCGGCTTGTAAAATGTGCCTCAGGCCTGCCATTGCAGAGCCTGTGTGCAGCCTAGGGCTGCCATGTCGACTTGGTGAGTACACCCACTTACCAGTCCCTAAACCTTCCCTTTACTGCATGTTGGTCACCCCTAAAGTAGGCCCTAGGGCAGGGTGCATTGTAAGGACAAGGTAGGACATGCCCTGGTGTGTGTGGCATGTCCTAATAGTGAATTACAGCCATTTTCGTTTTTCACAATTGCAAGGCTACCTGCTCCCCATAGGCCAGAATGGGCAGACTGACTATTACACCTTATAGTCAGAACTGACCCAGGGAACATGGTAGAAAAACGAATTTAGTATGCCTGAACTCAGAATGATAAAATACATCTTTTAGTGAAGTTGGTTTTAACATTCTGTGTTTGAAAATACCACTTTTAGAAAGTGGGTATTTTCTTGCCTAAACTTCCAAGCCTGCCTCTGCTAGGTTGTGTATTCCTTGTCTGGAGATTGAGTGACAGGGGCTGGGGGTGGCTACAGGAGACAGGGTGAGTCAGCACAGGGCTGAATAGAAAGATCTGCATCCAGAGTGGAGGGAGGAGTTGCACCTGGGTCTGAATAGGGCTGTGCCTGCCTTCCACAATGCTGGCTCCACCTCCTGCCGGGCGGCTGAGCACCCTGCCCCACATTCTGAAAGGAAAGAAGGAGTCAGAAAAACAAAGTGCTCCAGGACTGACCAGAACTGGTTTTGACTAGGCAGAGGCCTCTCTGCCTTCAGAGAACAAAGGAAAACTGTGTATAAAAAGGGGACCCAGACCCCTAGGAAATTAGATCACTTTGGGAAAACAAGAAGAAACCTTTGTGAGGAGAGGAACCAGAAGAAACTGAGGAGAGGACTATCCCTAAGCTAGAGGGATCTGCCTGCAGTGGTTGCCTGACTGCCAAAGGAAGGAGAAAGGACTTTGTGTGCACTTTTATTCAACTTGTAAAGTATCTCCAAGGGCTTGAGAAAAGAGCTTGCCTCCTGCTGAAGTCTCAGGGACAACAGACTTCAACCACCAGCTCCCCAAGAATCCTTTGGAAGTGCCTGCTGCTGTTTTGGGCCTTTTGAAGGGACTGCGTGTCGCAAGGAGCTGGAAGCGCGACTCAAGAGGAAGAAGCGTGTCGCTGCTGCTGCCGTCGCAACTCCGAAGGAGGGTGTCGCCGCTGTAGCTGTCGTATTGCACCGCACCGAGAGAAGCGTTCCGCAACGAAGAGGAAGCGTGTCGCCGTCGCTGCTGCTGCCGTCGCAACTCCGAAGGAGGGTGTCGCCGCTGTAGCTGTCGCATTGCACCGCATCAAGAGAAGCGCCTCGCATCCACGGAGAAGCGGGCCGCCGTCGGAGCTGCTGCCGTCGCATCACGAAACAAGGGTGTCGCCGCATCACGAAACAAGGGTGTCGCCGCTGCAGTTGACGCCTCGAATCGAGACTTCTCGCAACATCGGAGAAGCGTGCCGCATCAGGAAGAACTTGACGTCTTTATTTCTTTGCACCAGAACTTTGTCGCATTTCCATCGCTGCAACATTGCTTGTTGTGGGAGCGTCCCGCATCGTAAGGTACATTGACTTAAAGTGTCGCATCTTAAGAACTGAACTGAACTAAGCTAAAACTACCATTTTAAGTACAGTATTGTTGATTTTTGTCGTTTATGGTCTTGTGTTAAAACTATATAAAGAATACTTATTTTTGATATAAACCTTGTGTGGTGTCCATCTGTAGTGTGCCACTAGATTACTGTATGTGTTCACAAATGCTTTACACACTGCCTCTGAGATAAGCCTGTCTGCTCGTGCCAAGCTACCAAGGGGGTGAGCAGGGGTTATTTTAGGAGTGTACCCCTTTACCCTGACTAGAGGCGAGGGTCCCTATTTGTCACAAGTACCTACCTGTGCCAACTAGAGACCCCCAATTCTAACAAGATAACATTGAACAGTGTGAAAGATTTGATCTTTTATTT
Organism: Calotriton arnoldi; assembly: GCA_963921515.1. Lineage (NCBI taxonomy): Eukaryota > Metazoa > Chordata > Amphibia > Caudata > Salamandridae > Calotriton > Calotriton arnoldi. The sequence goes on along the minus strand of CAWUFW010001027.1, from coordinate 2,056,933 downwards.
TTAAAGTAAAGTATTTTTCATTAAAAACGTATTTACATTATCACGAAGACCTGGGTCTTAAAATAAAGTACAAAAATAGTATATTTTATAAAATTGAGTCTTGTGTCCATTATTGATCATGTGTGTGCAATAAATATCCTACACTCCTCTGTTAGGCATAAGGATGCTCACCCACACTACCACTAATAGAGCACTTTGGGTTTTGCATTGAGCCCTGTACACTTTTGGGGAACCCCTGGACTGTGCATGGTATAAGCAACTAGTGATACAATGTACAGAGCCAGACTCCTACATAGGGTTATGCCCACTTCCCACAGAAAGTGGTCATATATGGGGCGTAGTGACCTCGTGTCAGTAGCCCATTGGCTACTACCCTACCATCTCCTAGCGCCCCTAAATTCAGTATTTAGGGGAATTCCTGGCACCAGAGAAGCAGATCCTGATGACCTAACGGGAGAGGACACTGAAGAGCCGCAAAAGCAGAGAGGCGAGAAGCAGCAGCTAACCTGGTACCAGCCCTGCCGGCCTGTTTGCAACCCTCGTTGAAAACTGTGCCAAAGGTAGACTCATCCTGCAGCTGTTGACTCCAGATCTTTGGGAGGACTGCCTCCCTTTGATAAAGAACCAAGACCTCCTGTGGGACAGTGGAACTGTTCCCTGTATTTCTCAGCAACTCAAAGACTGAGGCTTTTTGGAACCCCCAAAAACCTGACATCTGAAGCCACCACTGCACTCGTCACTCCAAGCCCGAGTCTAAGTTGGCCACAAGTACCATTGAGGTTCTCCAGCCTTCCATAGCGCAAGTTTATTGTGGTTTCATCCCTCGTGGAGCCTCTGACATTCCCTGCAGCCTCAGCATGCAGGCCCCCTCTACCACGATTGCTTCCATAATAAAAATGACGCCTAAAGACCCCTCTGCACCTGTCGCCCTGGGCTGTGGAGAAGAGGACTAAAGGTGTCCCTACGTCCCCGAGCATCGTGAGGCCTGAGCCCTCTGTTGGTTCAGCCCAACTGGCCTCCTGGCTAGAGCCTGCATCATCTTTTCTTAGAGACCGATCGCCATAAACTAACATTGGACTCTCAATGCTGTTTTGCACCCTGTACCCGGCTGCCCCATGCCGCTGATTGTGTACTGCTGTAGCTATCTTGGACTTTGCCCACCGCTCACCTTAACTCCCCGAGTATGTTTTGCTAGAGAAATACTTTTAGGTTTAAAAAGTCGACACTTAGTGCAATTTTCAGTAGCTGCAATGTTATCCTATGGAAGGAAAAACAAGTACATCATAAGAGTACAGTGACTCGAGATCAATCTCCTGGGCTTAAGGAGAGTATGGAGCAAGGTCCAAGGCTGCACCAGCAGGTCACCTCCAGCAGCAATAGGGCAGCCAGGTGCAGTGATGCACTACAGGTTCGGGTGCCCAATGTTAGTCTATGGAGATCGGTATTCGTGAAAAGAGGCTGCAGGTTTTGTCTGAGAGGCCAGTTGGGCTGAACCAACGGGGGGCTCTGGATTTACGATGCCCAGGAACGTGAGGATACCTTTAGTCCTCTTCTCCACGGGCCGGGGGCGACGGGTGTAGAAGTGTCTTTATTGCGTCAGGTTTTCATCTCCAGGAGCACTCGCGGTAAAGGGGGCCTGCAAACATAGGCTGCAGGCAGCGGCGGTGAGTCCACTGTGGGCAAGTCCATGGTGGCCTTTGTCTCTGGAGGGCTGGGGGACCATGTTGGCACCATTGGCCTACTTCAGCTCGGGCTAGGGTGTAGTGGTGCTTTCAGGTGTCTGGTCTTTGCCGTCCAGAGCCTTCACAGCTTGGTCTTCGGTACCTGCAGGATGCAAGGGAACAGCGCTGCTGCTCCACAGGAGTTGGAGTCTTCGGACCAGTGCTGGCAGTCTTCCCAGGCTTTTGAGGATCAGCAGCTTGCAGGGTGAGACGACTTTGGCCCAATTGTCGAATTGGCGAACAGGCCGGCAGGGTTGGCTTAAGGCCAGTTGCTGCTTCTTCAGTTCTTGCTTTCACAGCTTTTCGGTCCTTCTTTCGGTCAGCAGGATCTGATTTCCTGGTGACAGAGCCTCCCCTAAATACTGCATTTAGGCTTGTTAGGGGAGTGTTGGGTAGTAGCCAATACGCTATTTACCCCGGGGGTCACTACGCCCTCTATGACCACTTCCTGTGGGAATAACCCTGGCGCAGAATTCCTAAGGTTGCCATCACAAAAATGACACTCTGAAATTTCGTCTTCACTTAATGTAGCCCACCTTAGAAGTGGAACTAGCCTGAAGATGAACACTCGTCTCTGACTAATTTTCCCGCCTTGTCCAGGCGCCAAATGGGCCCTGGTCAAGGGGAGTCGGCATCCTCTCCTGAGACGGAAGCCAGATTTGCATAGCAAAGGTGGTGGGCTCTTTAAAGCTCCCTGTCTTGGAATGCTAATTTGCGGGTGTAGGAAGTTGGCTCTGTATATGATATACCACTAAGTGGTTGTATCGTGCAAAGAGTCCAGAGAATCCCCCGGGAGAGTACAGGGCTCAATGGAAACCCAAAGTGCTCTATTTGAGGTGATATGGTCGAGCAGCCTTAGGCCTAACAGAGAAGTATAAGACATTTGTTATGCACACAGTGATTAATAAATCACAGACTAACCAAAAAGGAGATCCTTACCAATTTTAGAAAAATCAGCTGCTTTCAGGATTTATTTTAAGACCAAAAATCTTTACAAAAAGGTAAGTACGTTTTTCAGGAAAAATACTTTACACTTTAAATAGTGGACACTTAGTGCAATTTTCAAGTTTTGCAATGTTAACCTACGGGAGGAAAGCAAGAGTGCAGTTTTTGTAGGTAAGTACTCGACTTAGTTTGTCTTTGGGGTCTTTGGTCAACACTGGGCAGGTTTCCAATCAATACCAAGAGTGCACCACCAGTGGCACTTGGGCAGCCGGGTGCAGAGGTCAAATTCGAGGCCGGGCACCCAATGATAATCAATGGAGTCTAGGGGTACTCTAAGTCGCACTGCTCACAGGTGAGTCAAGCGGTGTCAGGGGTTGAGCTCCTGGAGTTAAGGTAAGTACAAAAGGGGGAGGGGGCATAAGGCAGCACCAAACATACACCCTCAGGGGAACAGGGGCAGCTGGGTGCAGTGTGCCAACACCGCATCAGGCTTTCAATACAAACCAATGGAGGGGAGATTGAATTTGAAGAAATGCTGCAGACTCAGGCCAGGAAGCCGGACGAAGAAAACCCACAGCTGCCCAGGGAAGTATAGTCCAGGAGACATGGGGGCTTCGGGTGCAGGGGTGTGCTTTGGTGTTGGGATTCAGCTTACCAGGCAGGTTGCGGTCACGGAGTTTTCAAGTTGAGGCTGCGGGTCTCTGAGTCGTCCGGCGGGGGTCAACCCACGGAGGACTCTGGCTCAAACTCTGGTGAACCTTCGCAGGACTGGTGGACCACTTGGACTGGAGCCATTGTGTCGGGTGAATAGGTGGAGCCCGGAGGCGGTTTCGCAGTTCCTCAGGGCAAAGTTCTTTGTCTTTCGCGTTGATTTCTCCTGGACAGGTCCGCTGTCCACGGGAGATTTGCCGTCTTTGTTGAAGGCATACAGTCCTCCCAAGGCTCTGGATGTCGTTGGTCTGCGGTGCGAGTCACTTCAGCAGGTTCTTTGACGGCTGCAGACAGGCCGGTGGTACTGGGACTAGTCGGTTGATGCTTCAGTCTTCGCTGTTGGGCGCCTTTTCTTCGTAGGTCGTCAAGTCTGATTTCAGGATCTTAGGGAACCACCTAAATATTAGATTTAGAGATGTAACAGCGAAATAACGGGTAGAAACAATGGGCTCCTTACCTGGGGTGTCTACACCCACTATATGCCACCTTCCTCTGGGAGGGGGGGAGGGGGCATAGCCCTGATTGGATAAGCCCCACCATCTTCAAGATGGTGGGCACTGAAAAGTCTGCTTGTCTTCGTTCCAGCACTTGAGGGGTGGAGTTGGCGAAGGTGGGCAGACCTCGTACTCTAGCTTGGTTTTCCCGCCAGTTCCTCCGCCAAAAGTTGGGGCTGGGGTGCATTACAAAGGTAGCAGGCCTTTGAAGGTTTCCTCTTGAGCACTGGGCCCATCCTGGGGGATGAGGTGTGACACCTCCGCCCAGGATGGGCTTTGTTTCGGGCTTTGGAGCATGGGCTTAGACCCAGAGGTCCAGAAACATGGCTGGTGGTGGCAGGCTGCCTAAAGCCTGTCTGTGATCACACGGGGGGGGGAGGGGGGGGAGACCCTTGTTCTAACCCCAAAAACTCCACCCCAAAGACCAAGTACTTTCCTGTTAACCGATAACTTCATTTCTCTCCATAGGAATACATTGACTGTTTTTCCTTAAAATGTTTTAAGTGTGGAGTTGTGTGAAAACCTGAAACTACAACTGTGCAAAATTGATTTTACTTACGTTTTCTCTAGGAAATGTCCTAGTGTGGTATCTTGGCAGATCACACTGAGTAGAAAAAGTAATTTAAAAAGTAATCTAAAAAGTAATCTAAAGTAATCTGTGAAGTAATTTTGAATCCTTGACTTACCTGTATTTCAAACAACTGCATTTGAACTTGCAATCAATTGTAAACACTGCATAATATTTTGCAAAGCATTTATTTCACTTACCTGTGCCAGGCTTGGATTGGATCTAGAAATAAAATAACTTAGTAACATTTTTATACAAAAAAATTGGTCTGAGTTCAGTCTTTGTGTGTGCAATCATTTGCTGATGGAGTGTGTACAACAAATGCTTAACACTACCCTTTGATAAAGCCTTACTGCTCGCCCACACTACCACAAATAGAGAGTAAGGTACTATCTACTTTTACCTCTGCCTACCTTTGGGGTTCCACTGGACTCTGTGCACTCTATACCTCACTTTGGTATAGTATATACAGAGCCAGCTTCCTACACCGCCATCTTGAAGATGAGGGGACCCCTCATGTCAGGTCCAGGTCTATGCGCCCTCCCACAGGAGGGTGGCATAATAGTGTTGTCATCCCAGGTAAGGTGCCCGTTGGCCCTACCTACTACTTCCCTAAATGGCTTCCTAAATTTAGTATTTAGGTGGCTCCCCCAGACCTAGAAACTAGATCTGCGACGATCTAATAAGACAACCCTGTAGAGAAGACTGAAGACGACTACTACCTTGGCCCCAGTTCTACTGGCCTGTCTCCAGCTTCTGCAAACCTGTGACCTGTCTTGCAGCCAGCGACCTCTGAAACCCTTGGATGGACAGCTACCTTCGAAAGACTCCAATCTCCCGTGGACAGCGGACCTGTCCAGAAGAAACCTACTCCAAGGACTCCGGATCCCATCAGATCCGCGTCTCCTGCCCACTCTGCACCCGACGCCCACGGCCCGAGACTGTTAGTGGCTCACCTGTACTGTGAAGTCTCCCTGGCGATCCTCACCTTGTGTCCAGCATTGGCTTACTGCTTCTGCCATTACAACGGCTCCTGCAGTGTGAATCCAGAGGCTCCCCCTGACCGGCTCTGGTAAGAAGACTCTGATGTCGAAAGGCACCCCCTCACCCGAAGCCCCTGGGCCTTGGTGAGCTGAACAGACGGTGCTCCTATGACCCCCTGCATCTCTAAACTCTGCTGTTGTTGGTCTCCCTCCTGCAACCTCCGGTGCCACGCCTGCAGCCTTTGCTGAAAGAAGAGTCCCCATTGAAAAGCATTGGGCGTCCATCGAAATTGCACCCTGCACCCGTAGCCCCTGCACTGTGGTGGTGTAGGTTTGGTGCTGCTTTGTGGCCCCCACCTGTGCTTAACCTAACCCCCAAAGCTTGGCCCGTGCAACCAGTGTACTTGCCTGCAAGCAGTGTGGCTCATTGGACCCCCTGTCTCCATTGGAAAGCATTGGGATGAACTCAGATTTAGACCTCTATACCCGGCCGCCCCTGTGCTGCTGGTTGTGCAGTTTTGGTACTCGCCTGACCCCTTGCCCTTGATGACTTTTGGTTCCGAAGACTGGGATTGTAAGTGCAGTACTTATCTGTTTAACCGCAATATTGTTTTCCCCATAGGATAACATTGGACTGTGTTGAAAAGTTTCTAAGTGTCGAGTTTTTAAAGTGAAAAGTATTTTTAATTAAAAAGTATTTACCTTATTATGAAGACTTTGGTCTTAAAATAAAATGCAAAGTATATTTTTCTAAAATTGATCAATAATGGACACAGGACTCAAGAAGGTGATCTAGACAACTGTTATGCAATAAATGTCTTCTCTGTTAGGCCAAAGGCTGCTCGCCCACACTACCACTAATAGAGCACTTTGGGTTTTGCGTTGAGCCCTGTACAGTTTTGGGGAACCCCTGGACTCCGTGCACGATATTCCCACCTAGTGGCATACCATATACAGAGCCGGCTTCCTACACCTTTTCTGTCCTTAAATGTTCTTTTAGTCCTTTGTTTGGCAGAATTCACACTGTTTGACAGAGAAGAGGGCAGTCACACTGCATAGACCTTGTGTGTTCGAAGCCGCCTTCCTCCCCCCCCCCCCCACATGAGTGCCACTTCACGAATAGAGGTGGTATTTTGAGATGAAAAATGTTTCAGAAGGGCTGAAAAATTGTTACACTCTTGTCTCTAAAGAAGAAGAGTAATGACAGAGTTCCCAGGATTCCAGTCTTAAGTGTTGAAGAAAAGAACTCTTTCTGTCAGTTCAAGACATCATAAGTCGTTGAATCTTCAGGAGCCTTAAAGGGACATTACCTATTTTCAGGTCTTTTTTTTTGATAAACAAGTTTTTTGTTTATTGATTAATAAAATGAAGAGAAAGAAAAACAAACAAAACACCAGCCTTACAGTCCAACACCATAAATTTCCAGGACCTGGAAAGGAAAGCAGCACCACAAAGTTTACAGACAATGATAAAAACAAATGCGTAGGGGTATAACATTGGGCGTTCCCTCTGACTACTCCACCTCCCCCAACCATTTCCCCCAAACCCTACGCTACTTCCTAGGGCACCCACGAGCCTCGTACATAACTTTCTCCTGCGTGGCACACCAGTCCACTCCAGTCCTCCAGCGTCCAGCGCACGGAGGTTCGGAGAGCTTCCAGGAGGCCGCAATGTCTCTCTTTGCAACCACCATTGCCGTAGTGTAAAACAGTTTTTCGTTCCGTGACCCATCCAGCCCATCAGTGATACCCAGGAGTGCGTGCCTTGGGTCATGGGGGACCTCCCAGCCCAAAACCTCAGTGAGTTCCTCCTCAATCTCCTCCCAGAACCGCTCCAAGCGGGGACATACCCATACCATATGGAAAAAATCTGCGGGGTCGTGACCGCACCTGGCACAAGCAGAAGTTGGGCTAAGTCCGGCCCGGTGAAGGCGCATTGGGGTAAGATATGCAGCATGTAAGTAGTATAATTGCACTAAGCGCAATCTGGCTGAGGCCGTGACCGTCCTAGGAGCCATAAGGGCGTCGCGCCAGTCCTCCTCGTCTAAGGTGCCTACCCAACCCTCCCATTGAGCCCGATGTCGGTCTAAGGAAGTGGGGGCATTGTTGATCAGTGTACGGTAGATGCGGGAGATGCCGCCTCTCCCCAGGTCACCAAACATTATCTGGGCCTCAGGTGGACTGTGGTCATGAAGGCGCGTGCCAGTCGTTAGGTGGGTGTGAAGGGCGTGGCGTAACTGCAAATACCTATAGAATTGTGACTGGTGTAAGGAATACCTGCTTTGAAGGTCGTCGAAGGACCGCATGTGGTCCCCCACCCACACATCGCCTAGCTGCGAAATGCCTATCAAATCCCAGGCTCTAAACCCCTGTAGTGCGTTGACTTCTTTGAGCCAGGTCCCTTGCCACAAGGGTGTGCATTGGGTTAACGTACGTGTCCATTTGGTATGTCGCAATGCAGCTCGCCAGGCCAACAGCACAGAGCGTGTCACCTCTGGCAAGCGGGAGGGAATAGGGGCCCCATATAGCATAGCCTGGATCTTGGCGAAACCCAATTCTCCGACCTCGAGCCTGTACGCCGGGTCCGACCAACCCCCATTGAACCAATCATGTATGGAGAGGAGCCGCGTGGCCAAGTAATATAAATAGAGGTGGGTCATCCCCAATCCCCCGTCGAATGAGGGGATCCTACACACTGTGAGTGCCAACCGGGCCCTACCTTTTCCCCATAAAAACTTACTAGCAATGCTATCAAGTTCACAAAACCAGGCTCTGGGAAAGCCGATGGGGGTGTTTTGCAGTACATAGAGGAACCGGGGGAGCACCATCATTTTAAGTAGGACGACCCTCCCCATGGGATTCAGGGGCAATGACTGCCACTTCTGGAGGTCTGCCTTAACCCGCTTCACCAGTGGGGCCACGTTGAGGGCCCAGCTGAGCTCAGGGAGCAAGGTCATCCATATCCCCAAGTATTTGAAGGATTGACGGCGAAGAGGAATGTTGGATTGCCAGTCAAAACATTCGCGGGACAGGTGTAGGGGAACCAAGGCCGACTTATCCGGGTTAAGCCGGAGGCCCGAAGCCCGCTCGAAGAGGTGTAGGATGCGGAGGCAAAGGGGCCAGATCTGGCGGGGTCTGCCAAATAGATGAGGACGTCATCTGCATAGAGTGCGATTTTGTCTGGTTCGGTGTTGGGCCACTCCCATCCCCGCATACTCTCGCACGACCGCATCATGGACGCCAGGGGCTCCATCACCAAGGCGAACAGCAGTGGGGATAGGGGGCAACCCTGTCTTGTTCCTCTACGAACCGGGAAGGGCTCCGACAGAACCCCGTTCACCAAGACACGGGCGCGGGGGGAAGCATAAATAACTTTTACCATGGCACAAAAACGGGGACAGAGTCCCATCCTAGCAAGGACGTCCGCTAAGAACCCACAGTCCACCGAATCGAAGGCCTTTTCAAAGTCCACCAGAAGAATCGCGAGATAGGGAGTAAAAAGATGACGGTGTGCCAGGGCGACATGAAGTCTACGAAGACAATGCCTAGTGCCACGTGAGGGCATAAATCCGCATTGGTCGGGGTGGACCAGATTGGACAAGTGGGGTTTGAGTCGTTGGGCAAGGATCGTGGCGAACAGTTTAATCTCAGTATTGATGAGGGAGATGGGACGGTAGTCCGCACACCGTGGTGAGGGTGGTTGAGACTTGGGAAGAACCACGATGGTGGCCAGATCCACCTCCTGGGGAAAGGAGCCTTTTTCAACAGCTTCCCGAAACAGCCCCGCCAAATGCGGAGTGAGACTGTCCCGATAATGCATATAGTACTCTTGAGGGAAGCCGTCTTGGCCCGGCGTCTTACCGGAGGAAACGAGGGCAATCGCTCCCTCTATCTCCTCACGTGTGATGGGGCGCTCAAGGTCTTTCTGGCTAATGGGATCTAGGCTGGGGAGGGGACCACCCTCGACCTCCAACATACCAGCGAGTGAAAGGGGAGGGGATCTGGCCATGTATAATTGCTGATAGTAGGACGCAAAGGCACGGGCCATCCCGTCTGGGGACCGACATAACGAGCCATCCTGCGCTATGACCTCTGGAATTATGCGATTTGCCCTAGGGTATGTGGCAAGGCGATGGAGGAGCGAACCGTTCTTGTCGCCCCAGCCATTCACCCTGGCCACGGATGAACGCCAAAGGAGTTTGGCCGCCTCCAGCGACAACTGCTTGATTTCCGACCGGAGCCGGGCAAGGAGTCTGGCTTCAGGGGTGTCTGGAGACTGAGCAGAGGCCTGCTCGAGGCGTAAGGCTTGCGCCTCACGACTGGTAATTTGTTCTGCCTGGGCCTGTCGCTGATGCTTGAGCTGGCCCTTAGCGAACCCCCTAATCGTGGCCTTGCCCGCCTCCCACAGAACACCCGGGGAGGAGACCGATCCGTCGTTGGAGAGGAAATAATGCTTAAGTTCCTGACCCACCGCCTTCCGGAACTCCCTGTCTTGGAGAAACCAGGCATTAAATCTCCATGTCTGCCGCATGCAGGTGGAAGGAGGGCCCGTGCGAATCACCACCGGGGAGTGGTCCGAGATACCACGCGGGAGGATGGCGACGTCCTGGACCGTGAGACAATCTGTTGCTGGAACGAAAATGGCGTCAATACGTGCTTGCGTATGGTGCGCTGCCGAAGTGTGTGTGAACTGCTTAGAATGCGGGTGCCATGTACGCCAGGCATCACACAAGCCCAGGGACTCAGACCAGGTCTTCAATTGCTTTGCCTGAGCAATTCTACTGGAGGAAGGGGGGCCAGACGTGTCAAGGTCTGGTGAGGAGACCGCGTTGAAATCCCCCCCGAGATAAGTGGGGCCCAATGGTAAGGACGCCAGGAGATCTGTAGCTTTAGCTAATGTCGCCGCCAGCATTGAAGGAGGAGAATAGAGCGATATAAGGTTAATGGGACTCCCATGTAACTTACCGCTGATGGCCACAAATGTACCCTGGGCATCGAGGGCTGTCTGCACAATGACAAGGGGAAGAGAGCGCTTCACCAGGATCGCCACCCCTCGGGATCCCCGAGTGAACCCCGAGTGCCACGCCCTATCATATCCATAGCGCGCTAGGAAGGGGCAATGGTTACCCAGCAAATGCGTCTCTTGCAATAGTAATATGTCCACCCCTAGGCGGTGCGCGTAGCGCAGGGCAGCCATCCGCTTGAAACGGTCCAGGAGGCCATTAACGTTCCAAGATAAGATGCGTAGAGAAGTGCTCAATGGAGGTATATCTGGCATGGTGGCATGGTGGGATGGCATGGCAATTGGGTCCCATAAGGGGGCCCACATCAAAAAGGAGCGCGTGAGGGTGTAGTGTAGTGTCCAAAGGGAAGTCTATGTACGCCACCGGATGCAAGTCCGGGCATGATATGAGTACTGGTGAAATGCAGAGAAGTACCCCGCAGGGGTGTGTCAGGCGTAGTGGTGTATATAACATTGTGATTGTGGGTTCTGCGGGGGATAAGGCTTCCCAGCTGGATATCAGCAGGTCCATCAAGATATCTGAAAGGAGGTCTGCATGTCTCTTGAGGTACAAATTAGGGTGTCGTGTGAAAACTGGTGCAGCGGAGCTAAAAAATAAAACAACCAAAAGTAAAATTGAAACATGGGACAACGGTCCCACCCCCCTAACCCCTCTCCCACCCCTCCCCCCCCCACCCTACACTTCGGGAACGGAAGCATCTGTCGCCCTAACAATAAACCAGTGAGTAAACAACCAAACTAAAACGCTTGGGAATGGGGAAGCGTGGAGGACCCCTCCTCATGTCCGGATGTGTGTTTACGAGTCCATCTGGAAGGAAAGAAATGTTCAGAGCTAAAGCAGTCTCCGGCCGCGAAGCCAGGCCTGGCGGGCAGAGACCAGTTCAAGCAGGGTCTTTCAGAAGTATTGGGCTACGGGAGAGGTCCGATTCTGGGAGGTCAATCGCCGCGGGCCCGGGCGAAGCACCACCGCCATCCAGACGGCCGGAGGAGCCAGAGCGCCTCCCGGTCAAGGGTCCCTCGGAGAGCGATATTGGTTGTCGTGAGTGGCCCGGTGGGGAATCCGAGCGGGCCCTCCTCCGCCCACGGCGCCTGCGGGAGCGGTTACGCTGAGGTTGAGGAGCGAAGGGGGCGAGGCGGCCAGGTCCGCTCTCCGCTCCCTCCAAGCCCAGGGCCCGGCCGTCGGCCCGCAGAGGGCGCTCCTCCGTTGCCCAGGCCTCCGTCGGGTTGTCGAAGAACAGCGTCTTGTTTGCGAACACCACCCGCAGGCGAGCCGGGAAGAGGAGCCGATACTGAATGTTAAGTGCCCTCAGCTTTTGCTTGACCTCCCCAAAGGAGCGGCGCTGGCCCTGGACCTCGCGGGTGTAATCTGGGAAGATAATTATTGCCCCGTTTTCGTAGCGTAGCCGCTGTTGTTTGCGAGCTTCAGACAGGATGACGTCGCGGTCTTTGAAGTTGAGGACCCGCATTATGAATGGCCGAGGAGGCGCACCCGGCGCCGGCCTGGGGGCCAAGGACCGGTGGGCCCGCTCAATCGCGAACCAGGGAGAGAGAGAGCTCTCCGGGATCCACGACCTTAGCCACCTCTCCAGGAAGTCCACCGCTCTGCCCTACTCCGCTCCCTCCGGAAAGCCCACCAGGCGGAGGTTATTGCGTCGATCTATTTTCGGCATCCTCCGCCCGACGGTGCAACTCCTGAGTGTGCGACTGGAGACGGGCCACCTGCCCCTTAAGTTGCTGGACGTCATCCTCCACAGTGGAGATACGGGTCTCAGTCTCCGTAATCCGAGCAGTGGCGTTTCGGAGGTCCTGTCGAATGAGTCATATCTACTCGCACTTCTGCAATTTTGCCCTCCACCGAGGTTTGTGAGGCATGGATAGCCTGGAGGATGGTGGTCAAATCCGCAGCTGGAGGAGCCTCCTGTTCAGTCACACCCCCGGTAGCCCCCGCCTCCAAGGTGGTGAAGCGGTCCATTTTCGTCTGGGTGGCAGGGGTCTTCGCTGACCGGTCCGTTCTGCCCATGGCGACCCAAGGAAATCACGGGCTCAAAGTCCCCACAAATCGACCCCACAGTGGGAAGTTGACAGGCTAACACTGGTGGCCGAGGGTCAGCGGGGGCAAGCAGCAGACGTTAAGACTCGGTGCGAATCAACCTGCCGCCGCCCGAAATGTGCGGCCGAAGTAGAGGGAGAAGGAGCCACGCACAGGTTCCCCCACCCCAGGGTCACCAGGCACTCTGCCGGGGCGGCAACACAGAGTATCTATAGAGGTCCGGGGCACTGCGGGGCCAGGGCTGAAGGGCCGGTGCAGGCAGGTGATCCCAGGAATGCGATAGTGACCAGTGACCCAGGACAAGCCCAGGGAGAGGATTAGGAGGCCACACAAGCGCCACCACACGAGGCTATGACCGGGGCCCCCAGGGAGCCATCAGACCACCATGCCCAGTTCAGGGACGCCCTATAGGGGGTCACCGCCGCCCGAAGTGGCGGCCGAGCAATTCCGTCCACACCCCAGGCCCAGAGAGGGGAGGCCCAGCAGGCCGCGCCGCCGAAAACACCTCACAGGATGGGTTCACCTCCGCTGCAAGTCACAAGGGGGGCACATCAGGAGTGGGGGGGGAGGAGGGAGGGGAGGAGGAGCCGTGTTGACCAGGGCCCCCTCCCCCCCCGCACCCCGCCTGCTGCCCGGTCGACAGCCGAATCCTCACCCAAACCCAGATGCCACCGCACCCCCACTCCTTACCTCCAGGTCAGTTCGCCGGAGCGCTCCGTCCGCCGCAGACCACCCACCGCAGCAGCGGCTCAGGCCTCGGGCTCAGCCGGAGTGTTCAGGTCGTGTGCAGGCCTCTCCAACGCAGATACCACAGGTTCTCCACTCCCAGTGGACCTCAGTGCTGACTGAGGCCCGTGGATGCAGTGGCAGCCTACGACACTGGCGATGTCCGCCCAGGCCTCAGGGGTGACGCAAGATCACAGCTCCAGCAACCCACGCAGCTAGCGGAGGCCCACGGCGCCGATGGAGTCCATCCAGGCCCTCCGGGGGCAACGATGAGGTGCCACTCCCAACAGCACAGCAGGCCCACAGCACCTGCACTGCCAAACCAGGCCCCGGGCCGACCAGGGAGCCCCGCAGCAGCAGGCCGCGCCAGCGATGGGGCCCGCGGCGCCAATGCCGTCAGTCCGGGCCTCGGGGGGCAGCAGGGGGGGGGTCCTCGCCCACAGACGCGCACACCGCCAATGGGGGCCAACGGCGCCGGCCACGCTGACCCGGGCCTCAGGGAGCAACCTTGGATCTTCGTCCCCAGTGGACTGTACCGGGGACACAGGACCACCGCGCCGGCGAAGTCAGGCCTCGGTGGCGGCAGATAAAGCTCCGACGTCCTCGGGGGCCCCCCCCCCCCACAGGCCCGACAGGATCACTGCAAGCGGCCGGCGGGCACAGGGGCATCCCGCCGCGTCGCTGAGCAGGGCCCGCCTCGGAAGGGCCCCGGAAGGGCAGGCAAGCCCAGGACAAAGGCGCCAAGCACCACCACTCCTCCACCACTCACTCCGCGGCCGCCGCCATCGCTCAGGAGGGGAGACCGGCCGGGTCCAGCGATACGGGGGGCACCAGCCACAACAGCCCCCTCGCTCAGTCGAGTGTCGCCGATGATGGGCAGCGGGCCGACGGCGGGACCGGGATCACCGCGACAGCAGCCGCCATTTTGAGGGGTGCCGCGCTGCGGATCCAGGAGACCAGGACAGCCAACACGGTCCCAAGTCGGCGCCCAGTGCCCCAAACGGAGCTCCGGAGGTCCCCAGGCAGCCAGGTACGTGGCGCCAGGTGTCGGGCGATCCCGATGGCAATGGGTGGCAGAGCGGATGACGGAGGGGTCCGGAGCACACCTAAGGTGCGACCGCCATCTTGACGCTCGTAGCCACGCCCCTTCCTATTTTCAGCTCTTAATGCTAGCCTATCATACTGTGCTTGTCCTCACTGTTAATGCTTTTCAAAGCAAGGTTTAACATAGGTGCTGAAACCTAGTCCGAGATGGTTCATTTCTCATGCTTTTAATGCCTAGAAATCCCAAAACCTTGTTTATTTCTGTTTTTGGAAAGTGTTCAGCAACATAGGATTCTTCAGTCCTACTGGATTATTGGCAATTTATGAGACAATGTTGAAGTGTTCCAAGGTCCCTGGACACAGTGGCAAATTATTTTAAACTTTGACTATTGATGACGATACTACAATGCAGATCTGTTTCAGACTTTACTCTAGATGGCAGGAGTGTGCATAACATGCAAAGTTCCGAGGCAATGCTGGCTTTTGGCGTTGGATGAGTGATGCTCCTGTGCATTTTCTATTTGGGCTGTTTTGTCTGTCCTGACTGGTCACTTTTTCTATTCTCAGCACCTGGAAATTGAGAAGGAAGGTGTGATCGGATCCCTAGATCTGATCTTGAAGTGGTTCACCCTGCGGTTCTTCGACACCAACACCAGCGTCTTGATGAAGGTTCTGGAGTATCTCAAGCTGGTGTTTGCACTGCTGAGCCAGGAGGAGTACCACCTTACAGAAAACGAGGCGACTTCCTTCATTCCGTATCTTGTGCTTAAGGTAGGTGACTGTATACTAGGGATAGTACCAGACTGCATGCCTAAAATGTGCTTTCGCATGACCTCCCCTGCGCCCTCCTGCTTACAGCCTCGTCCTGCATTCTGGGAAGGAAAGGGAGAGTTGATGAGATGCACCACTGGAGGCTGCAGAGCTCTCTGAAGCACTCACCTACTCGACCTGATGACAGATGCACTTCCACAGGGTCAACTAACTTAACCTTCCTGCGTGCCGAGGTTTATTTAAAGGATCTTAAAGTCCTGCTTACCTTCCTGTTTAAAGAGCAACAAATACACTAAATGAATTGTTTGTTTTGAAGATTTATATTGTGATATAAATGAAAAGGTATAGATGTTTTTTTATTGGTAAATGATTGTTTAGGTTAAAATGGCAATGAATTGATGTGTGCAAAGGTGTTGGTAGGTTGTCGTGTGTCTGTGCCATCATGCCCTGGATAAGACGGCTGGACCACTACATCTGCACCCACTACATCTGCACCACGTCCGCTCACTGATGTTAGTTCCTTTTTTTCCATGCCTTCTGATGTGGATCCAGAGCGCCATTTAATCCTGACAGAATTTCTCTCCATCAAATTTTCCAGTGTTCAAGGAACATATCCACTCCAAAACCCAGGGTTTAAACTTTGCAAGGACTGCAACCGTCAGGTGTTGGTAACAAGCATCCATGATTTCTGTCTCTGGTGCTTCAGTCCCGGACATGACTCGGTGTTGTGCGAATACTCTGCGAAGATGAATAAGGCCGTCCATGACCACAAAGCCAAACTTGCTGTCGCAGAACTTCAGATGAGGTAGAAAAAAGCCCGGTTGAAGCGACAGATGGGCCCTCATTGCTAGGGCCGATCTTGTGACTGTTCATCTTCGAAGTCCATAAATTCAGATAAGTACTAGTAAGCTAAAAGCACGTGTCTCCTTTGTACCACCACTCCCACCCTTCAGAGTTGTGCGGTGCCCTGCATACCTCCAGGTCATGGGGTTGTTACCTTTCCCATTCAGAATTGATTTCCCAATTGTTCCCAAAGCGCACTTCCACAGGCCATCGGTGATGCCACAAGAGCTCCAGGAGTTTAAACTGGCCTTGGACAAATATTTGTATCCCACTGTTTCTCTTTGGAGCGCCTTTGGGCACTAATAATCTGAGGTGGCCTCTAGTCTGGTTACAGCTGGTGTCTTTCCCAGATTCCACCACTTGGCCTCACTTAAAAGCTGGTCCGGTCTGAGCCTATCATAGCTGACTTCAGCTCGTCACTCTGCAACCCAGTTTCTCCACCTCTGCCCTGACGCCAGAAACTGAGCCGATAGTTTTATCATACTCTGAAATGGTTACCACTACCCCGAGGTCACAAATGGCATGCCTGTGCTCCTACTCTGCCCCAGAAACATCCCAACCTCGTGCTGACGATAATGATGACAAAAACCTGTTTCTAGATCTGCATGATGCCAGTGGGCAGGACTCCTCTCCAGATATTGGTCTTTTCTCTCCTAACTAGACTATGGCAGCGGAGGTACTCTTCTCCGCCTCAGCAGTGATTAGAAGGGCGGCAGAAGTCTTGGCCCATACCTTGTCCACAACAGAGGTAAAGACAAATGTTTTAACTGAGGTGCACAATCCAGGCCAATTGAGCCATTGTTCTCTGCTTTTCTTCAATGATACCCTTACTAATATGATTTTGGGCACATGGGTGATGCCAGTATTTTGTCCCCATAAATTGGCTAATGGAAAGGTGGCATATACCTGCTCTCGGGTATCTGGATTTTCTCCTCAAACACCCCACTCTGGACAGTGTGGTAGTACAGGTGTCCACAAGTTGCCTTAACCCCTCCTGGCAGTCAGAAAGCATGGAGACATTCACCACGCAAATGTTTTTCTTTGTCAGCCTTGCCCTCAGGTCTGTCAATGGTGCTTGCCTCTGGGGGAGTATTGGGATGCGTTGACAAAGTGGGGGACATCTTGCCAGCTGTCCCGGATGACATACGGCCAACCCTGCAACGCCTCAATGTGGATGGCTAGGATGAAGCGAAGTACTCCATTTGCACAGGCTTGGATGCGATCGACTGTCAGGGTAAGACAGTTGGGACCAGTATTGTGCTTGGGCGCCAGGCCTGAATTTGCTCCATGTAACATAATAAGAGTTTGGGATAAATTCACACAATACGTAGTCAAAAATAATATAATCTTATTTGACTTGCCAAGTAATTTGGCACACACGGTTATGTATAAATACTGATTTTTGCACACATACTGACTCACCCATATAACAAATGTGTAAACGGATTTGGCATGCTATAGAAGTTATAAATTAAAATGTAACTTTTTACACATATTTATTAATCAGTCTTCTATTAAAATAAAACTTGTTCAGGCACACTTACTCCTTGTCGTACAATGTTTTTATAAAAGACGCTCACTGTACAATGTTGTGTGGTCCACCTCCTTGTAGCATGCAAACAATCATGAAGGTTCATAAAAGCCCAACTGCTGACATAGAATATCCTCCAGATTCATTGTCCTTTATATTCTCGAGACTGTTGTGCTCCTACAAAACAGGGTTGATGCATTTCAGGGCGGTGACTTAAGGCCTCCTCAGGACACAACAAGGTGAAGTGCAGAGGAAATCACTGACTTTCAATAATCATTGATGGAGTGAAGGTGGACTCTGCTTTAAAAAGGTTTAAGGAGAGCAAAGCCACTGCCTATTCTCTAGGCCTGCTGTGCCTGTTCGGCAATTCACCCCAGCAAACTCGTCCCTCTTGAGGATTTGGCAGGGGATAGAGCAGCCTCTGAAAGAGACTATTAGTTATGGATTCCTTACCTTAGAATTACCCCCAGGAGTCAGACTGGATCCGGAGAATTTTTCTTCAGCAGTACCCCTGCGTGCCGGTAGGTGGCGTTGGTCGACTCCGCGTTCGTCGTTTGCGTCGTGGTCGCCCGAATGACGTCGCGGTATCTGCTTAGACGCCGCCCCTGCGCGCTGACGTCTGTTCTTTTTTCCGCACCAGCCAGCGCAGATCCGGAGAGAGTCGTATCTCGAGTCACTTTTTGACTCTTTTTGCAACTTTTTGTAGACATCTTTTCGAGTCGTTCGACTCCTGGTGCACGTATGGATGTCGCGTCCTCGAACCGGCTTCAAGGCTTACGACTCCCGTCGCAATTTGATGTCGGTTACGGACCCGCACCTCTTGTGCCTTTGGTGTTTGGAGCGCGACCCGAAGTCGTGCTCCAACTGCCGGGCTATGAACCCGAAGTCTTTGCGGGAGCGGTCCCGAAAGCTTCTCGAGGCCCGGCAGTCCGCTCCATGCCGATCGAGGTGCCGGTCGAGAGGGAGGTCGCGGGACCGGTCGTGGAGCCATCACCACCACTCATCGTCCAAGTCTTCGTCTTCAGGTAAGTCGAAGCACAAAGAATTTGAAGAAGCATCGTCGCTCTTCGCGTTCTTCCCATCCGTCAGCCGACGTGACACGGGTTGCTGAAGTTAGTCGTCCGGCTCCGCCCGCGGAGCCTGTTGGGTCGACCCCGAGCCTCTTTGCCTTTCTGGGAGTCGGGGCGACCCCTGCCTAACTTCGTAGTTTTTATGAAGCCCTCCACTCGATCTTTGGGCAGCCCGATTCTGGCGCGCCTTAGGGCCCCGCGGACTCGGCTGGGGGCTCTAGGCCTTTGATGCTGGTGGCTTCAGCGCGGCAGGGTCCCCAGGGATCCAGGCCTGGAGCCGGATCGGTGCTGATCGACCTCGTGACACCTCCGCCGCCGAATCCTGATGGCAGACACCTCCGCCCCTTCCGGCGGTTGTGTCCCCAGCCGTCGTCGACCCCAGCCTCCCCCTTGATGTGGACACGGAGCCGGACCGGCGCCGACCGGTACTTTTGTACCACGGTTCTCCCCTGGTGTTCCCTATCGCCCTGAGTGGCTACCAGAGGAGGGTGAGGAGAAATGGGAGGGGTCTGTGGACCCTCTGGCAGACCAGTTAGAGGAACTGGACTGGAGAGAGGAGTTGGGTGAGGCCAGTGGTCTGGACACCTCCCCAGACCTTGGCATGCTATCGCCCCCATACTGTGGCTACGGAGGATGGTGCATCATACGCAGTGGTGTTGCGTAGGGCGGCTGAGGCCTTAAACATGAGCTTCCTACAGTGGCGGTCAGGAATATCCTCCTGACCGAGGTGCTTCAGCCGGCAGTGGTCCCTTAGGAGCCCCTGCTGCCGTTAAATGAGGCCCTCACGGACATCCTTTTTGGCACTTGGTCCAAGCCCAACACGGGGGCTCCTGTGGCTAGGATGATTGCCCGACGCCACAGCCCGGCCCCGGGCGACCCCACTTTCCTCTCCCAACACCCCACCCCTGAGAGCTTGGTGGTCCAAGCCTCGACTTACAAAGGCGCATTTCCTACCGCTCCACCTGATAGGGAATCCAAGAAGCTGGACCACCTTGGGAAGAAAATGTTTTCTTCCTCCAGCTTAGGACTGCGGTTGGTGAACACTGCATGTCTCTTGGGCCGTTACTCCCATTCTGTGTGTGACACGGTCGCGCAGGTGCTGCCACAGTGCCTGAAGGAGGCCTGGGCCGTGCTGTCTCATGCAGTTGCCGAGGTAGAAATGCAGCCAAGTTCGCCATACGATGTGGGCTGGACACCGCCCACTAGCTGGGCAGGACTATTTCAATGTCAGTAGCCCTACAACGCTACGCCTGGCAGAGGTCCATTGGCTGTTCGGGTGATGTCCAAGCTACACTTTTGGACATGTCCTTTGATGGACGTCGCTTGTTTGGTGACAAAGCAGACACCGCGCTCGAGATCCTTGGGCCTTGCTTCTAACTCTCGCCCCGCGGAGTCTGCTTTTTGCCCCTTTAGTGGCTACGGAAGGGGTGCCCGCCACAGTTCCGTCCAGAGCCACAGGCCTGCGCAAGCTGTCCAGCCTCTGCGCGGCCACCGTCGTGGGTCTGGGGGCCAACGGGCAGGCCAGTCCACCAGCGCCCCATCTGCAGCAGCCTCCAAGCCCTCCTAGTCCAACATTTCAGGGCCACCATTCGCCAGTGGGCGGCAGGATTCGCCGTTATCTCCCCCCCCACCCACCCCCCCCCCCCGCACTGGCTCAACGTCGCGTCGAACAGGTGGGTTTTGCAGATAGTCCTAAGGGGCTACTCCCTCCCCTTCAAGACTACCCCTCCATCCATGCCACCTCAATTCCATCGTATGTCGGAGGATCACCTGGCCCTTCTCCAACAGGACGTAATGGCTCTCTTGGCCAGGGGAGCCATCGAACTAGTTCCTGCCCCAGAAGTAGGTTGTGGGGGTTGTTCCCACTAAATTCTGGTGCCCAAGAAGGACAAGGGCCTGCCTCCTATCTTGGATCTCAGGAACGTCAACCGCTTCCTCCGGAAGGAGAAGTTAAAAATGTTGACACTGGCTCAGGTCCTGTCTGCCCTCGACCCTGGAGATTGCAGGACGCTTATTTTCACATCCCCGTCCTGCCGGCCCACCGGCTTTACCTACGGTTCACGGTAGGCCACGAGCACTTTCACTTTACCCTTTCTCCCCGTTGGCCTTACCAGCGCCCCTCGGGTGTTCACGAAGGTGATGGCGGAGGTCGCAGCTCATCTGCGCAGATCAGGGGTTCCAGTCTTCCCCTATCTCGACGACTGGCTGTTGAAGGTGTGCTCGCCCCAGGTTGTCGTCTCCCACCTCCAAACTACGGCCGACCTCCTGCATTCGCTGGGGTTCATGAACGTGCCGAAGTCACACTTGATTCCCTCCCAGAAGCTCTGATCGGGCGATGATTCCGATCTTTCAGCCTCTATGCCGGGTTTTGGTCAGAATGACCCTGAGGCTACTGGGCCTCATGGCCTCCTGCATCCTGCTGATGAACTATGCCAGGTGGCATAGGCGGGCTCTGCAGTGGGACCTTAAGTTCCAGTGGGCACAGCATCGGGGGAATCTTTCTGATTGCGTCCATATCTCGGAGGGCACTGCACATCAATTGCAGTGGTGGCTAATGAACCAGGATTGGGTCAACGGCAGGTCCCTCTCCCTTACCCAGCCAGAGTTCACAGTGGTTACAGATGCATCACTTTTGGGGTGGGGAAGCCACATGGGAAAGGCGGAGACCAGAGGCCTCTAGTCTCCGGCGGAGTACAGGCTCCACATCAACCTTCTGAAGCTTCGGGTGATCAGTCTTGCACTGAAGGCATTCCTTCCGTCAAAGGGAGAGTAGTGCAGGTGTTCATGGACAACACAACCGCCATGTTGTACTGCAACAAACCGGGCGGGGTGGGGTCATGGACCCTATGTCAGGAGGCACTTCGTCTCTGGAAGTGGCTGGAACATCAGGGCATGTCCCTGGTGGTTCAACACCTGGCAGGTTCTCTGAACGCCAGGGCAGACTAACTCAGCCGCCGGTGCATGATGGATCACTAATGGTGGTGCAAGGTCTCTTTCAGCGGTGGGGAGAGCCTTGGTTAGATCCATTTGCCACCAAAGAGAACGTGCAATGTCAGCAGTTCTGCGCGTTGGAATTTCCAAGGCAGCACTCGCTCGGCGGCGCGTTTCGTCGCGAGTGGAGTTGCGGTCTTCTATATGCCTTTCCGCCTATACCACTTCTACCCAGAGTGCTGAAGATCAAGCGCGACCGGGCGCAAGTCAATCTTGTGGCCCCGGACTGGGCTCGAAGAGTATGGTATCCCGAGCTCTTACACATGGCCATCGATCCTCCGATCAGACTGCCCCTTCGGGAGGATCTTCTGTCGCAGCAGCAAGGGACGGTCCTCCACCCGATCCTGTCCAGCCTCCTCCTCCTTGCATGAGGATTGAGCGGCGACAGTTGACAGCTTTCGACCTTCCTCCTGAAGTCTGTAACGTTCTTGGCAGCCAGGCGTCCCTCTACCAAAACTGTATACGCCTGTAGATGGAAAAGGTTTGTGGCATGGTGCGCAGCAAAGACTGTGGCTCCCCTTTCTGCCCCCCTTTCAGAGGTTCTTCTCTTCCTCTTTTCTTTAGCCCAGCAGGGCTCTGCTTTGGGCACTCTAAAAGGCTATCTTTCGGCCATTTCTGCCTTCCTACGGCTTCCTGACCAGCCTTCTCTTTTCGAGTCCCCTATTGTAAATCACTTCCTTAAGGGCTTTATTCACTTGTTTCCTCCAATTTCTTTCGTAATGCCCCAGTGGGACTTGAACCTAGTTCTGACCTATCTTATGTGCGCTCCTTTCGAGCCGCTACATAACTGTCCTCTCAGACTTCTGACACTTAAAACTGCCTTTCTGGTTGCCATTACCTCTGCTCGCAGGGTGAGTGAGCTTCAGGCTCTTTCTTCCAAACCTCCTTTTCTGGCTGTTCATCCGGACAAAGTTGTCCTTCGCACTAGGCCTTCTTTCCTTCCCAAAGTGGTTACCTCTTTCCACATAGGACAGACCATCACCTTGCCCACCTTCTTCCCGTATCCTTCTAAAGAGGAAGCGACTCTCCACCGTCTGGATCCAAAACATGCGCTTTCATTCTATCTGGAGCGCACAAAACAATTCCGGGTGGATGACCAGCTCTTTGGCTATGTGGGCGCCAAGAAAGGTCGGGCCGTGCAAAAACGAACCATCTCCCGATGGGTCGTTCTTTGCATCAAAATCTACTATTCCTCAGCGAAAAAGGAACCTCCAGTGGGGTTGCGCGCCCATTCCACCAGGGCGACGGCAGCCACTACTGCTTTGGGATGTGGAGTCCCCCTTCATGACATCTGCCAGGCAGCTACGTGGGCTTCTTTGCACATGTTTACTAAACACTACTGCCTGGACAGCCAAGTCCCGAGAGACGGCTTCTTTGGCCGTTCAGTTCTCTAGGACTTTCTGGTGTGAACTTAGTTCGCAGACCCACCTCTGGGGTTGGTATTGCTGGGGTATCTCATCCAAGGTGAGGAATCCATAACTAATAGTCTTTCAGATGAACAAGTTACTTACCTTTGGTAACGATATATCTGTAAGAGACATATATTAGTTATGGATTCCTCACCGCCCCACCCATCCTCCCCGTTCTGCGAACTGACTTCTAGGGTAAGGGACTCCCCTTCAGGGCCCTAGTTTTTTATTGTAAATTCTGTTCATTGAATAAAGAACATGTAATACAAGCCAAGCAAATTGAATACTCATGTTCCTGTAAAACGACCATCAAATAAGCCCACATTCCATTACACAAAATGCAACAGCTGAATAAAAACATAAGTCAGGATCTACCCGATATAGAATGCAATCAGGCTCTACATTACAAACTATAGCTCAATATAGGGGAACAACATTCCTCCGAGCCTCGCTGCTATTTCTCGTAACAGGTAACCCAGTATAGTGGAAGCGGAGAGAAACCAGCCTAGATGCGGGGGGGGGATGGATTAAACAAGATCCCCCTTAACTTGAGTATTGAACAAGAGCCTATCTTCAGTGTTGCATAGGAAGCTTTGGGGATGTACTGTGGGTGCCAGCATACCATGTAAATTCTTCCCCTGTTCTATGGGGGACCCTCTGCTCAGGCAAGCCATAGGGAACTGTCATCAATTACGCATGAAAAATAACCTTAGAAAGAAATCCAAAGATGAAAACCTCACAAAACAAAAAGGAGGAACAAAGGGATGTGCTGAGAGGACCGCCCCTCAGGCAGGAGTTGGGGAATCATCTGGCCATATCATCAGGCCTAGGTGGGTCGCTCAGGAGGGTCCGGCTTCTGGCCTCTAGAGTATGGTTCAAGAAAATCCTCAAACAACTGCAAGGCCCAAAGTCTGGGAGGAACCAAACGAGCGTGCCTGGTCTCAGTAAGGTAGTGAATAAGAGGCTGCCAGATGCGGGTGAAGCGCGTGTCTGTGTGGTTGATGCAGGCGGTTAGCAATTCAAGAGCTAAAACGTTCCACAGGCGAAGAAACCAGGTGGCTATAGGGGGAGGATGCGGCTTCTTCCAAAATAGGGCTATTGACTGTCGGGCTGCTCCTAACAGATGGAGGATCAGGCGCCAGTCTGTATATGACACAGCATATACACAGCATTAAGTGTTGAGGGTTTAATGCCTATGAGCGTGATTATCAGGGAAGAAGGAATAGGAAAACCTACTACCTCAATGTGGCTGAGGACCTCCTTCCAAAAGACCGTGATAATTGGACATGACCACCAGATGTAAAGGAAATCACCTCTGTCCGAACTTTCAGGCCCATCAAACGCCAGTGGGCGGCAGGCTCCGCCATCACCTCCCCCACTGGCGCACCATCACTTCGGACAGGTGGGTTTTAGAGATAGTCCGAAGGGGCTACTCCCTCCCCTTCGAGACTACCGCCCCCCCCCCCTTCGAGACTACCCCCCAGCCATGCCGCCTCAATACCACCGCATGTCAGGGGATCACTTGGTGCTTCTTCAGCAGGAAGTTGCGGCCCTCTTGGCCAAGGGGGCCATCAAGCGCGTTCCGACGCACGAAGTAGGTCGTGGTTGTTATTCCCACTACTTTGTGGTGCCCAAGAAGGACAAAAGCCTGCGTCCTATCTTGGACCTCCGGAACGTCAATCGCTTCCTCCGGAAGGAGAAGTTCAAGATGCTCACTCTAGCTCAGGTCTTGTCTGCTCTCGACCCACAAGACTGGATGGTGGCGCTGGACTTGCAGGACGCATATTTCCACATCCCCGTCCTGCCAGCCCACAGGCGTTACCTGCGGTTCATGGTAGGCCACGAGCACTTTCAGTTTACCGTGCTCCCCTTTGGCCTTACCAGCGCCCTCGGGTGTTCACCAAGGTGATGGCGGTGGTCGCAGCTCATCTGCGCAGATCAGGGGTCTCAGTCTTCCCCTATCTCGACGACTGGTTGTTGAAGGCGGGCTCGCCCCAGACAGTCGTCTCCCACCTCCAGACTACGGCCGACCTCCTGCACTTGCTGGGGTTCTCCATCAATGTGCCGAAGTCGCACCTGATTCCCTCCCAGAAGCTCCTCTTTATCGGAGCGGTTCTGGACACGGCGCAGTTTCGGGTCTATCCTCCCGAACAGCGAGTCCGGGACATTCGGGCTCTTATTCCCATCTTTCAGCCCTTGTCCCGGTTTCGGTCAGAGTGACTCTGAGGCTGCTGGGCCTCATGGCCTCCTGCATCCTGCTGGTCAATCATGCCAGGTGGCATATGCAGGCTCTGCAGTGGGACCTGAAGTTCCAGTGGGCGCAGCATCAGGGAAACCTGTCTGATCACGTCCAGCTCTCGGAGGGCACTGCACGACAATTGCAGTGGTGGCTCACGGACCGGCATTGGGTCGACGGCAGATCCCTCGCCCTTCCCCAACCGGAATTCACAGTGGTGACAGATGCGTCCCTCCTGGGATGGGGCGGCCACATGGGAGAGGAGGAGATCAGAGCCCTCTGGTCTCCGGCGGAGTCCCGGCTCCATATCAACCTTTTGGAGCTGCGGGCGATCAGGCTTGCACTGAAGGCATTCCTTCCCTCTGTCAAGGGGAGAGTAGTGCAGTTGTTCACAGACAACACCACCGACATGTGGTACTGCAACAAACGAGGCAGGGTGGGGTCGTGGACCCTCTGTCAAGAGGCTCTGCGTCTCTGGACATGGCTGGAACATCAGGGCATGTTCCTGATGGTTCAACACCTGGCAGGTTCTCTGAACGCCAGGGCGGACGAACTCAGCCGCAGGTGCATGCTCGATCACGAAGGGCGTCGTCACTCGGAGGTGGCGCAAGGTCTCTTTCAGCAGTTGGGAAAGCCTTGGTTAGATCTATTCGCCACCGAAGAGAACGCGCAATGTCATCAGTTCTGCGCGTTGGAATATCCAAGGCGGCACTCGCTCTGCGACGCTTTTTGTCGCGAGTGGAGTTGCGGTCTGTTATAAGCCTTTCCGCCTATACCACTTCTGCCCAGAGTGCTGAAGAAGATCAGGCGTGACCGGGCCCAAGTCATCCTTGTGGCTCCGGACTGGGCTCGAAGAGTATGGTATCCCGAGCTACTCAGTATGAGATTCGATCCCCGATCCGACTGCCTCTTCGGGAGGATCTTCTGTCGCAGCAGCAGGGGACGGTCCTCCACCCGAACCTGTCCAGCCTCCACCTCTTTGCGTGGAGATTGAGCGGCGGCAGTTGATTCCCTTCGACTTGCCTCCTGAAGTTTGTGACGTTATTCTGGCAGCCAGGCGTCCCTCTACTAAAGTGGTATACGCCTGCAGGTGGAACAAATTTGTGGCATGGTGCACAGCAAAGGCTGTGGATCCCCTTTCTGAGGTTCTACTGTTCCTTCTTTCTTTGGCCCGGCAGGGCTCTGCTCTGGGCACTATCAAGGGCTACCTTTCTGCTATTTCGGCCTTTCTCAGGCTCCCTGATCAGCCCTCTCTTTTCAAGTCCCCTGTTGTAAATAGGTTTCTTAAAGGCATTACTCACCTTTTTCCTCCTATTCCTTTCGTGATGCCTCAGTGGGACTTGAATCTGGTTCTGACGTACTTGATGTGCGCTCCCTTTGAGCCACTTCACAACTGTCCTCTTCGTCTTTTGACGTTAAAGACTGCTTTCCTGGTGGCCATCACTTCCGCCAGGTGGGTGAGTGAGCTCCAGGCTCTTTCCTGTAAGCCTCCTTTCCTTTCAGTCCATCCGGACAAGGTTGTGCTCAGGCCCCGTCCTTCCTTTTTGCCAAAAGTGGTTACGGCCTTTCACATTGGGCAGACTATTAACTTGCCCACCTTTTTTCCACCTCCTTCCAGAGAGGAAGAGCGGCTCCACCGTCTGGACCCAAAACGTGCGCTTTCTTTTTATCTTAACCGCACACAGCAGTTCCGGGTGGCTGACCAGCTTTTTGTTGGCTACGTTGGCACCAAGAAAGGTCGGGCGGTCCATAAGAGAACCATCTCCCACTGGGTTGTCTTGTGTATCAAAGCCTGTTACTCTTTGGCTAAAAAAGAACCTCCGGTGGGGCTGCGTGCTGATTCCACCAGAGCTGCTGCAGCCACTACTGCATTGGGACGTGGTGTCCCCCTGCAAGACATATGTCAGGTAGCCACGTGGGCCTCGCTGCACACGTTTACCAAACATTACTGCCTGGAGAGCCAAGTCTGGAGAGACTGCTTCTTTGGCCGTTCTGTTCTCCGTGACTTTCTGGTGTGATCTTGGTTCGCAGACCCACCACCGGGGTTGGTATTGCTGGGGTATCTATTCTAAGGTAAGGAATCTATCACTGTGTTTCTTTCAGATGCACAAGTGATTTCCCTTCGGTAACGATATATCTGTAAGAAACATTAGTAGTGATAGATTCCTTACCGCCCCACCCATCCTCCCAGTTCTGCTAACTGATTTCTAGGGTTAAGGTCATCCCTTTCAGGGCCCTAGTTTCAATGCACCAGTGGTCAGTATCTTGCATGGCTCTGCGTTCCTGGCGCGGTAAGTCGTGTACAGAACTGACGTCAGCGCGCGTGGGCGGCGTCCAAGTAGCGCCCGCGACGTCATCTCGGCGACCACGACGCCAACGATGGACGCGGAGCCGCACGACGCCCCTACCGACGCGCAGGGGTACTGCTGACACAAACTTGCCGGATCCAGTCTGACGCCTGGGGATATTCTAAGGTAAGGAATCTATCACTAATAATGTTTCTTACAGATATATCGTTACCGAAGGTAAGTAACTTGTTCATTGGGGTGGGAAGGGTTTGGAAAAGATAGAGCACTTTAGGGAGGAGGGACATTTTGATAGCGTTAATACACCGTAACCAGGCAAGGGGAAGACCTTTCCATTTGTGTATTTCCCACCAGAGAGCCTTCCTATATCTAGGCCAATTAGATTGAGTCCAGGTCGAGAGTGTAGGGGTCAAGTCTAGGCCCAGGTATCGAATCGAGACATCTGTCCACTGCACCGGAATCAGGTCGCGCAGTGCTTGGATTTCCGAGGCCGAGAGAGTAAGGTTAAGAGCATGAGATTTTCCCAAATTGATCCTATATCCCGACGCCTTCTCAATGGTCTTCAGAAGGGAGGCCACCGCCGGGAGGGATGTAGAGGGAGAGGACGGGGAAAGCAGGTCGTCATCCGCAAAGAGGGAGGCTTTATGTTCACACCCTCCCATAGGGATGCCTCGGATATTCCGATCTTGACGAATAGCGATAGCCAGGGGTTCCACAACCAGGGCGAACAACGGGGATAGCGGGCATCCCTGTCTAGTGCCCCGGTAGATGGGGATAGGGGCGGTGAGACGGCCGTTGAAGCGTATGCGGGTAGAGGGTTTCGCATAAGGCGCCATCAATCTGGAGATCATCCCCGGGCCCAGCCCCACTCTCCGCAACACTTCTCTAAGGAATCCCCAATCCACTCGATCAAAGGCTTTCTCTGCATCGAGGGATATCAGACAGGCAGGGATATTTCTATAGCGTACTTTTTCCACCAGATGGGCAACCTGTCGGATATTATCCGCTCCCTGGCGATGTCGAATAAAACCCTCCGGGTCAATAAGACCGGGAAGATTGGGTTCCAGGCAATTGGCTAAAATGTTTGTATTCATTTTTGCGTCTGTTTAGCAGAGCAATGGGGGCGGTATGACGTGGGGAGGGAATGATGCTTACCCGGCTTAGGAATAAGTACCACCTCCACTTCATTCATGGAGGGGGTGAGACCTGTGACGTCAGTGAAGCTATGAAAAATATGAAGCAAATGGTCTCGAAGCTGCGGGTAGAAAACCCGGTAAAAAGTGACAGGTAGTCCATCCGGCCCCGGAGTCTTACCAATTGGGTGTTGCTTCAGGGCCTTTGCTATTTCATCGTGGGTAATGGGGCTTTCCAGCAGTTTCCCAAAGTGAGGATCAATAGGGTCCCGAGGGCAAGAATTAAGAAAGGCAGTAACAGCGTCGCGGGCCCTAGTTTTGTGCACCAGTGGTCAGTGTCTTGCATGGCTCTGCGCTTCTGGCGTGGAATGTCGTGTAAAGAACTGACGTCAGCTCGCAGGGGCGGCGTCTAAGTAGATACCACACGTCATTCCGGCAACCACAACGACGAACGCGGAGTTGACCGGCGCACAGGGGTACTGCTGAAGAAAAATTCTCTGGATCCAGTCTGACACCTGGGGGTAATTCTAAGGTGAGGAATCCATATCTAATGTCTCTTACAGATATATCGTTACCGAAGGTAAGTAACTTGTTCAACATGTCTCCCAGTCCTTTAGAGGTGGAGGCTAAGTATCAAGTCAACAGCACTCGGGCTCCCAGGGGCAGCGTGCTAATTAACCCCAGCATCCCCTATCTCACCTGCAGCAAAAACACTTTGTCGCCCTCCGCAGCAATCGATCGCCTGATGAGAGGCAGTATCACCTTTTACCTCTCCAGGTGGAGAGAATAGCATCGAACCAGTGGGTGCTTCAGATTGTGGAGCACGGTTGCTCCCTACCTTTCCTGTCCTATCCCCAGAATATGCCACCCACACCTCAACACCTCCTGGAGGACAACATGTCCATACTTTGAGAAGCTGTTTAAGCTCTCTTGCCAGGAGTGCTATAGAAAGGATGCTGGCACGAAGGATTGGGACAGGGTTGTTATGCCCGTTATTTGCTGGTGCTGCAGATGGACTGAGTCCTTTTGTTCCAGTCTTGATCTTCCCCTTATGAACTTCATCAGGGATGACCAGTTCAGGATGCTCACCCTGGCACAAGTTCTGTCTGCCTATTTCCACCTTCCTGACCTGCAGTCCCCAGCTGCTTCCTGTGCTTCCTGGTAGGCCAAGAACACTTTCAGTTCTTTGTGCTCTCCTTTGGCCTTACCAGTGCACCTTGGGTGTTAACGAAGGTGATGGTGGTGGCCACAGCCTATCTGCGGGGTCTGGAAATACTTTTCTTTCCACAACTTGATGACTGGCTATGGAAGGTAGGCTTGCCTCGTGCAGTCAGAAGGCACCTCCATACAATGGTCAACTTGTTCACTTGTTGGGCTTTCACAATGTGCCAAAGTCACACTTGACACCTTTGCAAAATTTACCTTTCATTAGCCACCCTGGACACGGATTGTCTGGTCTCTTCCTCCACTGAATGAGCCCAGGACATTTCGACCCTTGACCCGGGCATCCTGCTCATGGACCTAGCCAGGTAGCGCATGCTGGCTCTACATTGGGATGTGAAGGCTTAATGGTCTCAGCATCAAAGAGTCTTGTCTGTCTATCCAGATGTAGAAGCAGACTGCGAAAGACCTGCAGTTATGGCTGCTCCACCACAATTGTACCGGTGGCAGACTTCTCTCCCTACCCCATCTTGAACCGACTGTGGTGAATGATTCGTCACTGCTGGGTTGGCAAGTTCATCTGGGAGAAGAGTAAATCAGAACTCTGGTCTCTGGGGCAGAGACTCGCTCCACATCAATCTGCTGGAGTTGTAAGCAATTTGCTTGGCACTTGAGGCATTTTGACCATCATGGAGGAATGGATACAGGTTCTCACTGACAATAATACTGCTACTTCTGTGGAAGTGACTGAACGCTCAGAGCATTTACTTGACTGCCTAGCACCTGGCAGGAGCTTTAAGTGCCAGGCCAGACTAACTCGGCCGCTATTTAGTGGATCACAAACAGCAGTTGCACTCAAAAGTGGCAAAGGACATCTTGCAGCAATGGGAGAACCCTGGCTCGATTTATTCGCCACTGGGGAGTAGGCGCAGTGTCAAAGCTTTAGGGCATTTGAGTTGTCAAGCAATCCCCCTTGAGAGACTCCTTCCACTTCTACTTGAACTCTGGACTCTCCTCTGCCTCTCTGCCCCCTACCCCGCCTGCCCAGAGTGCTAAAAAAGATCAATCATGACCAGGCTCTGGACTGGGTGAGGAGAGTGTGGTACTTGAAACTTCTACCGATTAACATTTGTGCCCCAATCCGGTTGCCCATTCGGGAAGATACCCTGTCACATCAGCAAGGCCAGTTCTTGCATTCAAACCTGCACCTCTATTCGTGGAGACCAATAAGTGGCAGTGTCTGGCTATTGATCTTCCTCCTGAAGTGTTTGGTGTCATCTTGACAGCCAGGCGTCCCTCCGCCACGACGGTAGACACCCTCCCCCTCCTGTCGCCCCAGTTCTGTACCATTCAAGCCTTGAATGTAAAGTTTCATCACCTCTTGAAGCAATATTTAAGGGTTACCTTTTGGCCCTTACCACCTTTTTATGTTTGCCAGATTAGCTATCACTTCATTTCACCTCTTGATACATTTCAGGAAAGGGCGTGATCCACATGTTCTCGCCAATACCTTTTCTAATGCTGCAGTGGTACCTTAATTTGGTTCTCAGTTTCCTGTCTTCCCTTTGAAACAGTGCATGGCTCTCCTCTACACCTGTTGACCATCAAGACTGCTTCTAATAGCCATTAAATTGGCCAAGTGAGTGAACTTCAGGCTCTATCTGTCCAACAGTGTTACAGCAAACAAATGATGGACGGAATGCTGACAATGCAAACATTCTCCCCCAGTCAAAAGATCTGGGTTAAATCCATCGTTCTTTTGCCCCCTACGCCACCCCAGTTTGGACCCAGCCATATGCAAATCAGTCTTGACCCTGTGCCCCATGGGGAACAGTCCAGACCGAACTGCCAGGCCAGGTCCTCCCTGGACCGGAAACAAGCATCCTGGGACCGGTTTCAGGGTATGTCACCCTTCTTCAGCCAGGCTAGCTTGAATCCAGTGGGGGAGAATGTTTGCGTTTTGACGAATTGGTCGTCCTGACGAAAGCGGAAATCCTGCCAAAGGTAGTTATGCCCTTCTACGTTGGACAATCCAATTGCTGGCTTCCTGCGCGCGTCACCTCTGAGGAGGAACGGCTCCCCTATCTTGACCCTGTGAGGGCTCTTACCTTTTATATTGATGATCGACTGTTTGTGGGCTTCTTTGGTGCAAAAAAAGTAAAAGCGTTGCAAAAGACAACTATATCCCGATAGATTGTTTTACATATTCAGATGTACTATGAGCTAACCAAAAGGCAGCCCCCTGAAGGCTTGCATGCTCATTCCAGCAGAGCAAAGACTATATCAGCGCTGGTTGCACACTGGCATATTCTGAGTTGTGTGTGCTTCATGTCTGAACGCACTGACAGCGCACAGAGGTGCCATAAAATAATGGGCTGATGTCCCTACCAGAAAGGGAGAGATCTGACCCGGAGCTGCATGACATCACATACTGAGGAATATGCTATCAAAATTCTCAAGATCCAGTTTGGCATCTGGGGGAAATCGCAAGGTGAGGTAGTCTTTCTACCAGTGTTAGGAAATGGCGTCTATTATAATGAGGGATTGCGCAACCTCACTGTGTAATAATTACCAACCCCTTTAGGACCCTAAGGTTTCATCTTTCAAACCCTCGCGTCAACTGTGGGTAGCTGTGGCTCTGAGCAGCCAGGCTTACACAGAGGAACAAGTGTAAAGCATTTAAACTGCCCCAAAACAATTGAAGAAATCGACACAACAATCAGGAAATCCAACACCAATTTCTAAAAATATATATATATATATATATATATATATATATATATATTTTTTTTTTTAATTATAAGGATTTAGACACCTAAACGAAAAAGCTCCACCGGAGGGCTCCAGGGATATGGAATTTACAAGCAATAGTAAATCAAAGCAGTCTCACTCAATCGTGAACAGGCCTTGGCAAATTCAACAAGGCTTCTTTGAAAAAGTGTCAATTCGGTTGGTTAGCAGTACTTGGTGAACAACTCCAGCAGGGAGATAGTCCGTGGAGACAAGCAAAATCCTTGAACAGTTACCTCCACAGTAGAAGCAGCACTTCAACAGTTCCAGGCCCTTTATCCACGTCGCAATGGGTTCCTATGGAGTGGATCTGATGCAAGGGATGAAGGTTGCTGAAGATGCTCCAAGGAAGCTGTGTATGCAACAGTCAACGGTCTTCCTGAAGGCGCACTCCTCGATCCATGAAGATGGTGTGGGAGTCCTGGTTGCAGGGTTGCCATCCCACGAGGACCTCAAGTCTGAAGTCCACTCGCCACTGGACTACCAGTAGCCTGTTGTCGAGGTCACAGGCCAAACCTTCCTGAGTCGATAACTCGCCTTCTGAGGTTCCCAGCAATTCTCCAACAACACTTCTGGGCTTCACAAACTCTGGTGCAACTCTGAGTGTCTGGTCTAAGTCCCAGGTGCTACACGACGACAGTGGTAGCGGCTTGAAAACTTTAGGCTACCAACTTACCCCTTCAGGCTTCTTCAGCTGTTGTCGTGGTGTTGAGAACAAGAGGCCAGTCAGCTGGTCCTTGGAGTCTCTTTACTTGACTGGGCTCTTGCAATAGCTTTTCCTAGACCAGGACACCTCAGACACAGTCCCTCTCTTTGCTAGCCAGCAGGTGCAGTCCTCGACTGTGCAGTCCCCCCTTTGCTGGTCCTTCCAAGTAGGTTGAGATCGGAGTTCTCGGTGCCAGGGGTGCCCCATTTATCTTGAGAAAATACCATCAGGACAGGATATGGTTGGTAGCCAATGAGCTACCAGGTTCCCTCCCTCCTGTTGACCACTTCCTGGAAAGTCTGGAATCTGGCTATCCCAGGATGCACCATTTTTCCCACTCCCAACATGGCGAGGCCCCTCTCTCGACACTCAGAGCTCCTTGGCCCACCCCCAGAGGTGTGGCTACCAAGGGGCAACATGTCCCTGGGAAACGGGTCTGAAAACGGACTGCTCTCCTTTCCCCAGTACCAGTCTGTCTGTGTAAACAGTAGAGCGGTGTAGGAAGCTGGGTTTTGTTGCAGTAACCCACCCCACTTTTGCCAGACTACTGATGCACTTTGACTTGATGTGCCCTGGGTCCCTGCCAATCAGGTTCCCAGGGCCTGTGTTCTTTCCCAAAAACTGTACCTTGTACCCCCAATTGGCACTCTCTGGCCACAGGTCAGCCCCTGGTAAATGGTACCACAGATACCCAGGGCACTGTGACCAGGGAAGGCCTCTAAGGGCTGCAGCACTTATTGTGCCACCCTTAGACGCCCTGTACCTTTACACTCTCACACTGCCTTTGCAGGCTGTGTGTTTTGGTGCAGAACAAAGTGAAGAGTCGACATGGCACACATGCCTGTGTGCCATGCCTACAACCCACTGCCCTGGCATAGATCAGTCACCCCTCTAGCTGGGTGCACTATACAAGTGGTGAGGGTACAGGTGCATGAGCCCTGTACCCCCACAGTGTCTAAGCCAATTCTTAGACATTGTAAGTGCAGTACTGCTATTAAGAGTATATGGTGCTGGGAGTTTGTCATTACGAACTCAACAGCATCATAATTGCTACACTGAAAACTGAGAAGTTTGGTATCAAACTTCTCAGCACATTAAACCCACACCCCTGCATCCAGCCGCCCTGGAGAAGAGAACCAGAGGTGCACCTACGTCCCCGAGCCCTCCAGCTTACCTGCTCAGCTGTTGGTTCCTCCCAGAAGTCTTCCTGCACCGAGCCTGCAGCTAAAAACCAGACTGAAAATCCCCATTGAAAACAGGGCACCCGATGCCAAACCAGCACCCTGCACCCAGCCGCTGCTGCGGGTGCGCTTTTTGTGCTTAACAGGATCCCCCTTTGCCCTGAGCTTAACACCAGGAGCTTTGCTCCCACAACCCAGTGGCCTGCTCGTAAGCAGCCACCAACCGGAGGCCCCCTATCCCCCATTGGATAACATTGGGCCTCAGCACTCTGCATCCGGCCGCCCTAGTGCCGCTGAGGGTGTAACAAGAGTGCATCCTTGACCCTGGCAGAACCCTTGTTCTAACCCCAGAAGCTCAACCCCAAAGACCGATTACTTACCTGGTAACCGTTAACTTCTTTTCTCTCCATAGGAACCTATTGACTTTTTTTTCTCTGAAAAATGTTCTAAGTGTGGAGTTAATTTGTATGGAAACCTAAAAAAGTACAATTGTGAAACTGTTTTTGCTTACCTTTTCTTTAGGAAATGTCCCAGTGTGATATCGAGGCTTATCACACTGAGTAGAAAAAGTAATCTAAAAAATAATCTAAAAGTAATTTAAAAGTAATCTGTACAGTAATTTCAATACCTTGACTTACCTGTATTTCAAACAACTGCATTTGAACTTGTATTCACTTGTAAAAACTGCATAATATTTTGCAATGCATTTATTTCACTTACCTGTGACAGGCTTGGCTTGGTTCTAGAAAATAAAATAACTAAATATTTTTATACAAAAACAATTGGTCTGAAGTTCAGTTTTGAGTGTGTGAATTCATTTGCTGACTGTACAACAAATGCTTAACACTGTCCTCTGATAAAGCCTTACTGCTCGACCACACTACCACAAATAGAGAGTGAGGTGCTATCTAACTTTACCTCTGCCTACCTTTGGGGTGCCACTGGACTCTGTGCACACTATACCTCACTTTGGTATGGTGTATATACAGAGCTAGCTTCCTACAAGCGGCCCTCTCCTAAGTGTTAAACATTTGCCCTTCAAAGGTGGCTTTTCCTTTTAAGCTTGCCATTTGCGCCAACACCCATGTGGCTTCCTGCAGGACGAGGTAACAACTCTCTCCCATGCAGGCCCCTATTGTGTCCTTTCCTGGGAGTTGTTAGCACCTCTCCCCAGTAGGACAGAAAGCTGTCTGTAGGCAAGGCCCGTGTACACCAATAAACGGGCATTTGCACCCTTGGGTAACTAAAGTAGTAACTTCTAAAGCTGCACTTTGCTCTCCAGTGACCTTATATTCGATGTAACCATTAAATCGGATCTACTGCTCTGAATGTGTTTTTCTCCCAGACAGTACTAACCGTAGGAGTCCCATTCAGAAGTTAGCAGGGCTGCGGTGCCAACATGCAACTCTGTACTTGCCAATGAGGCTACTAGCCTCTTCACAGTAAAAACGACAAATTAGGGTTTTTACTGCTGGTGCTTGTAAAAGTACATGTTCCACTTTTTAGCACTCTACATTGGGGCTCATTAGGCCTACCTTAGGAGTGACTTGCATATGTTAAAAAGGGAGTTTTGAGCTTTGCTATTACCTTAAATGGCAAAGTCGAGTTAGCAGTTTTAAATTGCCCTTCCAGTCTGCAGTGGCTATTACACCAGTACCCTGTAGTCAAAATGGGGGCAAAAGTGTTGGGGGCTTTGTTGGCTTCTAGATCTTCTGTTACTTATCTGGAATGCTGTTATGTGATCAAGCCCAGATCTGAAGTGATGACCTCGCTATTTTAATTTGCCATTTCAGCTTTGTGTATCATTGGTCTGTGCACACATTGTTCCGTCTTGGTGTAGCTAGATTATAAAACAGTTCGGCGTGTAGTGATCTCTACAGGCTGTGTGTTACCCATTACTAAGACCCGAATACAATGACTCCTGGTACTTCAAATGCTGTGTTGAGCATAGCTTCTCTCAAGATGTAGCCCTTTCGTTTCTGCTTCATGGTGTGTTCTGTGAACTGTGTAAATAGTGTGGTGGATGGGTCCCATTGCTATTGGAGCTCTTCTCTGCATTTACCTTAATTCGATTTACTCTTCTATCACATCTCCTTACATTGTTAATTCATATTCCCCACCCCTAACTGTTTTCTGCTCCAGGTCGGAGAACCGAAAGATGTTGTTCGCAAGGACGTGCGTTCTATTCTCACTAAGATGTGCCTCGTGTATCCCGCCAGTAAAATGTTCAACTTCATTATGGAGGGGACCAAGTCGAAGAATTCTAAGCAGCGTGCAGGTGGGAGCACACTACTGTTAGGTGTTGTGATGAATGCGGTGCAGTGTGAGCCTATTCTATTTCACCATTCTGTGAGTATTCCTGCACATTGGGAGTAAAGATGTTGCTTATAGAGACTTCTGGCCACAGATCCCTCACCTTTTGAATGTTCCCCAAGTGTCAGTGTGGATCCGGAATCCTTGCAGCAGCATTTCTGGGCGCCGTGCGTCTCAACATTGACTCCGATCTGTTCCACTTTGCTGCGGTTCTGTTCCGGAAACGACGTGTGAAGCCTATATAGTTGTCATTACAGAGCGCAGCGTCACTTTTGCTGCATGTATCCTTTTCTGTATTTACATGCTGTGCATTATTCTGTCACCTAGTGGTTGGGTCTGGAATCTTGTAAGTCCTTGTAAGGAAACAGGCCATTATTAGTATACAGAAAGATGATCACCGGCACACCTGGCTATGGGTTCCAAGGTGTAAACTCGAGGTGCCGCAAGCATCATTATTACCCTCGTCACTAAAGAACATCTGTCTGGGTCAGTGGTGGCAAATATGCTGTAGCAACTCAAAGAACGACACACCAGGCCATGGGAGTATTGCAGTTTCAAGGTCACCAGCGGAGAGGAACAACCTCCATGATGAAACCAACTGGAAGGGGAAGTTTCCAGAGCGCATCGCTACAGGCACCTTACTACCACACTGGGCAACAACAGTCATCAACACAACAGTTGCAATTCCAAACAGCCCAGCGCCAGCCCTCTTGAGGCAGAGCAAGAGGGCGGGGACAGCCCTGCTGGGAAGTCCGCTCCTCAACCAAGTAGCTCCACTTACCAACCACCCCACCACCTAACACCAATGGGGTACACAATAGAGGCCTTACTTCAGGAGTGGAGGGGGTTGGAGGGTCACAGCAGACAAATGTATCCTCATCATTGTCCAACATGGTTGCTGCATAGAACTTAAGAGGATGCCACCCTGGGTCCGACCAAAGAAAAGCTCACACTTAGTCATTGCCTGCAACTCGAGGTACAGGAGCCCTTACAAAAAAGGGCAATAGAGAGAGTGCAGAGAGCAGAAACCAGCAGTGAAACTACTCTGCATACGTCCTCGTCACGATACCGGACAAGTTTTAAGTCCAATTCTAAACTCTGCTTCTTAAACAAGTTCATTAATACACAAAAATTCAAAATAAGCACAGTGCAAAAGGGCTTTGTGCCAACCATAGACCTAAAGGATACTTGCACATCCCAATGAACCGCAAGCACAAAAAGTACCTGCGGTTCGTGGACAACCAAAACATCTATTCTTTCAGAATCTAGTTGACACATGAAATACTTGCCAAGCATAGAAAATGAAGCAGACCGACTAAGCAGAAAAGCATCCGTGTCACACGAATAGGTACTAAACAACCAAGTGCTCCAAGAGAACTTCAGTCTTTGGGCACCTCAGAGATCGATCTGTGGCAACCCCAGAAAAACGCAAAATGACAAGACTTTGCGTCCAGACACCAACACCGCCACTCCAGGGCAGTCTATTGAGACTGGTCATGGAAATTTGCGTATGCTTTTTCACCGATTTCCCTCATACCTGTAGTTATAAGCAAGTTGTCTCAAATTACATTGATCCTAATTGCTCCGCAGTGGGCAAGACAAATGTGGTTCTCGGACCGGGTAGAGATTGCACAAGGAAATGTGAAAAGGCTATTGGCAAAATACCTCCTTTCCAGGCAGATACGAAAAATCCACCACCTCGAAGCAAGTAGTTTGAACCCTAGCAGCCTGGCTACTAAGGACATAGTTTGGACACGTGAACCTTCCAAAACGATCCATGGACATAAAGGAGGCTAGAAGGCCAAGTACAAAAAAGTGCTACACAGCGAAATGGCAGAGGTATGTCCTCTGGTCCAGAGACCAGGAACTGTTCCTTAATAGAACAGAGGACACCACAGTGATCAAATAAGATCAGTACGTGCTAGATAAGTTTAACATATGCTTCACTAATAGTACACTTGGCAGCAGTAGTAGCCTACACAAGAGGACTCGTATGAAGAAGCCTCTTCACAACCAGTGATTTAGAGGTTTCTTTAAGGAGCAAAAAGAAGAGCTCCACTCAGATCAGCATCAACAACAGTGTGGAACCCCAGCCTGGTATTAACCCCATTTAAAAAGGGACCCTTTGCACAAATTCACCAGGTGGAGCTGCAGTTCCTGACCTTTAAAACTACCCTCCCAACTGCAATCACATCAATGTGCAGGGTGAACTAGCTGCAAGCACTAGCCACCAAAGAGCCCTGTCTGCAAATACACAAGGACAGAGTAGTCCTGCAAACCAACACAAGCGTTTTTTTCCCTTTCTTTCTGCACCACCTGACACAGATTCGGAGTGCTCTCACGTCCCGTTTCCTCTTAAACTTGAAAAAGTGTGCGAAGGGAAATGTCTCCCAAAACTACCAGTTTCAAACGTTGTAGGGCCGGTTACAAACAAATCTTATAGTTCCTCATCAGCTTTGCCTGTGGAGCCTGAGGTAGTCACACCTCTTTAAGGCCTGCAGCAATCGTGTGTTGATGAACCTGAAGGCCATCCGAGACTGCGAGGCAAAACTCCACTCCCCTCAAAGTTGAAAGTTCAATCCCAGCCCTGTTCCAGATCCAGAAGTTGCTGCAGTTGTTCCAAAGGTCGGCCACCTGGTAAGTTGAAGAACAAATGCAAGAAATCTAAACAGTTCCCTGTCCCTTCTGCCACGGTCTCCTAAAATGGCACCGGGGCAGCCCCATAATTCTTGATCTTACTCCCGAAGTCTGTCAACATCTCCTAAGTTGTGGCTCCTCTCACCCCTGGGTCCTGCCACTGAGGAGAGTGCTTCTTGCGCCACGGTAATGAATAGGGCGGCTGTTGGCCATGACATCCAGCTCCCCACTTTAGAAGCCATGACCAATGTTCTTACAGAAGTCCTCCAGCCGGGGCAAACATCCACTAAGCCCTTCTTGCCTTTTAATGGAAAAGGTGTGGCGCAGCGGCCAGGGCAACTGACTCCGGAACCCGGGGGCTCCCGGTTCGATCCCTGGTGGCAGATCACCCCAGCACCATGTGCCTGGGCAATAGCCCGCTTAATCTTCCCGACGGCCCACAGCGCCTTGATACCCTCTGGTAATTGTTCGCGCTTTACAAATACTGGACAATGTGGCCTTAATTGATACTTTGGTTGGGACATGGGCCAAACTTTGTTCTGGTCCCTTTTTCAACCGCTGAATTGCACGACGCCATCGCCCTGCCCCAGGAGACAAAACATTTTTCATAGCACCCCTCCCCTGAAAGCTTAGAGGTGTAGGCCTTTGCTGGCAAAACTAACCCCAGCATCTTCCTACAAATGATATGTCCTACCCTTCATTTTCTTGCTACTGCACTTTCGACTATTCCCCGCATGCCATTTCCAGAGTGGAATGGTGTCCATCCGGAGCTGCACGGCGCCACCTACCAGTGTGCAGAAGTACTTCTGAAAAAGTTTTCAGGTCCAGTCTGACACCTGGGGAATATTCAAAAGGCGAAGAATCTGTTGTAGTTCGTTTTTGCCAGAAAGGGCATTAATTTAGGTAAGTAACTTTTTCTTTGAGCTGTGGCAAGTCTGATTACTACTATGTCCGAGCCATCCGAGCAGGTTTCCAAGAGTGTTACTGTAGTCCAGTGCTTTCTCCTCTGACATTTCCTTGACGTCCTGTCACTTCTCTCTTGCCCATCAGAGTGCCTAGAAGAGCTGGGATGCTTGGTGGAATCGTATGGTATGAACGTCTGTCAGCCAACGCCCAGCAAGGCCTTGAAGGAGATTGCTGTTCACATCGGAGATCGTGACACCTCAGTGCGGAATGCTGCCCTCAACACCATTGTGGCTGTGTACAATGTGCACGGAGAGCAGGTCTTCAAGATGATTGGCAATGTAAGTCCTGCTATAACTAAAGCCTTTTCGTGCTTTCAGAAAGTACAGGGACCTGTACCAGTGTGGTGGGTAGTTCCTCTGGGAATACAAATCTGGGCAAGCATCCCTGTTGAAACTGCTTGAGGGTGAGCTTCCTCCATGCTGTACCCCATGAAAACTGCTGAGTAAGCCACTGCTGGTCACGTAATGCAGATTGGCGATACTGAGCTATATTTAATTGCTGTGATGCACTGTAGAGTGAGGCACT
This sequence comes from Calotriton arnoldi, assembly GCA_963921515.1. Lineage (NCBI taxonomy): Eukaryota > Metazoa > Chordata > Amphibia > Caudata > Salamandridae > Calotriton > Calotriton arnoldi. The sequence goes on along the minus strand of CAWUFW010001027.1, from coordinate 2,016,100 downwards.
GACCACTACACATACAGGGCTCGACATCACTGCAAGAGATGTACTGAACACTACACATGTAAGGCTTGACACTGCTGCTGAGGGCACATTGAAGAGTACACTGTCACTGCTTGTGGTGCACTGAAGACTACACATACAGAGGTAGATGTCGCTGCTGGTGACGCACTGAAGAAAACACATGGGGCCTTATTAAGATCTCAGCGGATGGACTACTGTCACAAACGTGACCGATGTCCCGTATGATGATTTCCATAGGATATAATAGGATCGTAATATGGCGGATGGGTTATCAGTCACATTTATGATGGAGTATTCCCCTCAGCCAAGATCTAAATCAAACCCATAGTCTGATGAAGCAGCTAAAACTTTGCAACAGCACCAATTCAGACAAACTGTTTTAATGTGTGATGGCAATGGACTTATGTGAAGAAATGAGGTGTATTATATGGGGTGGTTGTGCAACCTCACCATGTAATACTTACCAACCCCTTTAGGATCATTAGGTTTTCTTTATCATACCTTCAGCTCAACCCTGGGCAGCTGTTGCTCTGAGCAGCCAGGCTTACACAAAGGAACAAGTGTAAAGCATTGAGCACCACCAAAATAATTGTAGAAGAAATCGACAAGACTCTACAGAAATCTGATACTAATTAATAAAAATAGACTATTTTTATATATTTTTAGATACCACAATGAAAAAGGTCCATTTGGAGGGTTCCAGAGATGTAGAATTTACAAGATATAGTAAATGAAAGAATTTCACTCCACCACAAATAAGTATTGGCAAATTCAACGATTTTGATACTTAGAATCGTTTTCACCCGACTAGCTCCCTACTGTAGTTGGTCATCTAAAGTGACCGCAATACAACTAGCCAAAGTCCTCAATCAGTTACCTTTACAGTTGAAGCACCCTTCAGTTTCTTCCAGGCACTTTATCCCCTTTGCGAAGGATTCCTATGGAAATGGTGCTGATGCAAGGGATGAAGGATGCTGAAGATGAAATGCGGTCGACGGGGCCCTTCCAGTGGCTAGTCCTCAGTCCACGAAGGGGTTGAGGGGATCCTGGTAATTTTTTAAAAATTTAATTCCACATTTGTAAAGCGCAAACTTAACACCCCTAAGGGTATTCAGGTGCTGGGGGCAGTCGGGGAGTTAAGTGAGCTTTGCCCAAAGTCGCATGATGCTGAGCTGGTGCCGGGGATCAAATCATGAGCCCCTGTGCTTCGGAATCAGTTGCTCTGGCAGCTGCGCCACACCTCTTCCTTTGTAACGGGGTCAACGTCTCTCGTATTCCTCTTGGAGCTGGTAGAAGTCCAGTTGCCACTGGGCTACCAGTCACCTGGTATTGAAGTTACAGCCAAACCCTTCCCTAGACAATCACTCTGCTTACTCCAGTATTGGAACTTTCATAGATTCACATGCTTGAATCCTTTCCCGTCGTCGAGATGGGAGTCCCCAGTACATTTAAAAACGTAATGTCACAATAGACCTAGGACTGAAGGCCTCATTATTTAGTAACATATCCATGTCCTTACTTTAAAAAAGGACCAAACTTAGAGAACAACCAATCAGATGACAACACCCTGTAGAACCTTCCTGAGCGAAGCTCCATTCCCTCAGATTTTCTACGGCACGTCGTGCTAGGGAGTCTCCACTGAGCTCTGCTCAGTTTTTTCCTCACAAATCTTTGGTATTGCCTTGCTTCAGGTTTTTTCTTCTTTTTGACTATATGTATATATATATATATGTATATATATATGTATATATATATATGTATATATATATATGTATATATATATATGTATATATATATATGTATATATATATATGTGTATATATATATGTGTATATATATATATGTGTATATATATATATGTATATATATATATGTATATATATATATGTATATATATATATATATATGTATGTATATATATATATGTGTGTGTGTATATATTATCTACTGGCGGTCGCCAGTAGATAGTTATAGTTACAACCTATTATCCATAGGAAATCCGCGACATTCTATTTGAAATAACTCTCTTGCCGGTTGACGTATCTTCGCGAAATTTTCAAACTTCGTGGGGCGCTCCGGTCCGCTCCTACCCTGAAAGTCTCGGGGTGATACGTCAAGCGGGGCCGAGAAAAGGGGGTCCCAAAACGCGTTTTCCCATGCATTTTCCCATAGGAAACTTTAGACACGGCTACAGCTCGAACTGCTGAACGGAATTACACCAAATTTGGCAAAGAGGTAGTTCTTGGTTCAGAAAGAACCCTTTTGTTAAATGGTGTAAATCCGTTCAGTAGTTGCTGAGAAAATCAAAAAGTAAAAGTACATATATATCTATGGGCACGGAGGATTCGCGCACCCTCCCGATCACGAGCTGCATGTTAATTGGTTGTCAGCTGGCTGTCAACATTCCGATTCAGGAAATGTTGGCAGCCATTTTGTCCCTCGGTAGAACCGAGGGACAGAAACAAGTGCGCAAAGCGCACAAAGGGGGAGGGTAGAAACACCCTGACCCCCTAGGTTTGCTCAGGGAGTCCCACAAGGACCCCTGGGCAAAAAAAATTTTTTTTTTAAAATCGGCAGGATGCGCTCAGGGTGCGCGAATCCTGCCGAAAAAAATCGAAGCGCGGTCTCCCGCGCTCGATGTTAATTGGCCCCCGGGTGGCCCAAGTCCCGGGGGCATGCTGGGGGTTAATTTTATGTGTGGGGGCCTCTAAGGGCTCCCAAGCCCCGGGGACCACCACCCCCCGGGCTTTATGTACAATGGTGCGGGAGGGCTCTGAGCCCTCCCGCAGCCCCGGGGACCACCACCTCCCGGGGCTTCTTTTTTATTAAAAACATGTGTGGGGGCTCCAGCCTCCACACGCCCGGGACCACCACCTCCCCGGGGCACTAAGAAAAATTACAATGGGGGTCCGTTTTGGACCCCAGAGCCCCGGGACCACCACCTCCCCGGGCTGTGCACTGAATGGGAGGGGGCCGCGCGGCCCCTCCTGGAGCCCTTGATGGCCCTGGGGACCACCACCCCCAGGGCCGGCTCCTGCAGTGTCCCGGGTGCCTACCCTCGGGACACTGCTGTTTGTAATGACAGGACGGGAGCCTCGCGGCTCCCGTCCTGTCATTGTAAACTTGCTTTGGATATTGGAAGAGAGAGCAGGAAACCTGCTCTCTCTTCCAATATCCAAAGCCGATTGCTTTCCACATGGGGAGCTGCATCTTAGCAGCTCCCCATGTGTAAGCAATGCCGGCTCCCGTAGGACACGGGGAGCCGGCGGGACTGTGGGGGATTGGGGACCCCCACAGTCCCCAACGAGAGCCAGCCCCGGGGGATGAGGTCCCCGGGGCAAGTAGTGGCCCGGGAGGGGGCCACGCGGCCCCCTCCCCAAAAAAATATTTTTTTTTAAAAAACAAAAACGATCGAGCCCGCAGGCCCCGCCCCTTCCTTCACCACTCTGCAAACGCGCCCCTGGCGCGTTTGCAGAGGGGAACGAATTCCCCTTGAATACTGGGGGTCCCTGGGGCCAACTAGCCCACCAGGAACCTCCAGTATGCGCCAGGGGCTGCCTTGCAGAGAGGTGTACAGAGGCCACGCCCCTTTTACACCTCTCTGCAACGCAGCTCTATGGCGCTTTTGGAGGTATATGGTGGGCTAGTTGGACTCCGGGGACCCTCAGGATTCAAGGGACTTAATCCCCAACTTAAAACGCGCCACGGGCGCGTTTGCACAGTGGTGAAGGGAGGGGGCGGGGCTTGAGGTGACATGTGTGCAAACAGGCCCCGTGGCGCGTTTTAAGATGGGGAATTAAATCCCCTTCAATCCTGAGGGTCCTGGGGCCAACTAGCCCAACAGGTACATCCAGAAAGCGCCACAGAGCTGCGTTGCAGAGAGGTGTAAAAGGGGTGTGGCCTCTCTACACGTCTCTGCAACGCAGCCCCTGGCGCATATTGGAGGTTCCTGGTGGTCTAGTTGGCCCCTAGGGACCCTCAGGATTCAAGGGAACTTAATCCCCCAACTTAAAACGCGCCACGGGGCGCGTTTGCAAAGATGTCACCTCAGGCCCCGCCCCTCCCTTCACCATTGTGCAAATATTCCTCTAAAATCAGCCGAAATAGGAATTCCGATTTACTCACCTGTTATAAGGAGAGACCTCAGTGCTGTATCTTTCAGCCCAGTACTGGTCCTGAAAAGTAATTTTAACCGTACTTACCGGTAACTTGAATTTCCTTCATAGGCTAACATTGACTGGTTTCACTTGGAAATTCTTCTAAGTGTGGAGTTTTGGAACTTTAAAATATTCCTCTAAAATCAGCCGAAATACGAATTCCGATTTACTCACCGGTTATCAGGAGAGACCTCAGTGCTGCATCTTTCAGCCCAGTACTGATCCTGAAAAGTAATTTTAACCGTACTTACCAGTAACTTGAATTTCCTTCCATAGGATATCATTGACTGCTTTTTGCTGAAAAAGTTTCTAAGTGTTGATTTTTGAAACATACAAATATTCCTCTAAAATCAGCCGAAATCCGAATTCTGATTTACTCACCTGTTATCAGGAGAGACCTCAGTGCTGCATCTTTCAGCCCAGTACTGGTCCTGAAAAGTAATTTTAACCGTACTTACCAGTAACTTGAATTTCCTTCCATAGGCTAACATTGACTGGTTTCACTTGGAAATTCTTCTAAGTGTGGAGTTTTGGAACTTTAAAATATTCCTCTAAAATCAGCCGAAATACGAATTCCGATTTACTCACCTGTTATCAGGAGAGACCTCAGTGCTGCATGTTTCAGCCCAGTACTGATCCTCAAAAGTAATTTTAACCGTACTTACCGGTAACTTGAATTTCCTTCATAGGCTAACATTGACTGGTTTTCAGCAAAAAGTTTCAAAGTGTTGATTTTCACAAACTACAAATATTCCTTAAAAATCGCCTGTATGACTTAAACGCATTCTTTCAACTGTTTACAGGAGATGCACCAGTGCTGGATCCAGGATCCAACACTGAGTAAGAAAAAGTAACGATAACAGTTTTTACCTGCTAAGTGAATTTCCTTCCATAGGATAACATTGGTGATTCTATGAGAAAAAGTTTCAAAGTGTCAACTTTTAAAATACAATAATATTCCTTAAAAATCACGACTGTAACCAAAACGCTTTTACTCAACTGTTTACAGGAGATGTACCAGGACTGAATCTAGGATCCAGTCCTGTGGTTACAAAAGTAATCCATAAAGTAACTAATTGCATTTAACTAGAAATTCACATTGAGCTGAATGTTGCATTGTGTTTGAAAATGTGTTGCCCATTGCAACAACTGTAACTACTGTACTTAAAAGTCTATTGCCTATCTGCAAAGTATTTAAACTAAAGTAATTCATTCTGAGAAAGTATTTTTTGTAATGTATAATGTAATTACAATGTAATTTGACAAATAAAATATGTAAAAAAAATTGTTTCTAAAAATGTAGTAAATCAGTATGAAAAAATTAATATAACAATTAATACATTTAAAAATTGTCATTTACAAAACCTTTGAAATTCACTGAAAAACCGTAGGTTTCAGGCACGTTATAGTTAGAAATTAGCATTTAAAAACCTTTGAAATTCACTGAAAAAACCATAGGTTTCAGACACGTTATAGTTACAAATTAGCATTTAAAAACCTTTGAAATTCACTGAAAAACCATAGGTTTCAGACACGTTATAGTTACAAATTAGCATTTAAAAAACCTTTGAAATTCACTGAAAAAACCATAGGTTTTAGGGACAGTTATAGTTACTTGGACATTGCACTCGTACAAAACCCGTGAAATTCCCCCGTTATAGTTAGTTCAGCTAACTATAACTCGCGCCCGCAATGCACTGCTGATGACGTCACATATTACATCACTCATGACATGGTCAGTGACATCACTGATGACATCACTGATGACATCTCAAATGACATCACTGATGACATCATCCACGTGATAATCTGATGCACCTCCTCACACCCTAATATAATCTTTGATACACCCACTCTAAATTACAGACTGCCATTCGCAAAACCATAGACACTCCAACACCAATAACTACATACCCACTCACTGATTCTTAGGTCTACACACACACATCCACTCACTCACCCGTACAGTCACTCATACTTACGGTCACTCAGTACAGGACTATCATATGCACTCTTACTCCTATATAGACACTCAAACAACGCCACTCATCCATAGAGATACTCACACACCTAGTCAGTCATGCAAATAATTAAACACACTGCCATTTACTCACCTATACAGTTATACACACACCAGCTCACTTACTCATACAAATAGTAGCACATTGTTACGCTCTTATACAATCACTGATACAAGCACACAATCATCCATACAGCCACTATCACAATCACTCACTCTTGCTTATAGCTATTTATATACTCCAACACACATATATACTGCCTTTCACATATGTAGTTACTCACACATGTACCACTGGGACATACATTCACTCACTAACACACTCTTACACACACTTACCCACCCATACAGTCTATCACAGATGCACTCTTGAAACCATCCACCCAGTGAATCACCCACTCACACATCTATGCACAGAGTTGCACACACCCCTCCCACACAAACACTCAGGCACCCATACAGATACTCAGACAAGCATTCAATAACTCATATAGAAAATCATTTAGCTATTCACAAACACATGCAGCCACTTACACAGCAACAGACAGACGGATACAGACATTCACCCAGTTTAGTCACTAACCCATGCATTCAGTAAGATACGTTAAATCACTCACTTGTAGAGTCAGTCACGCACCTACTAAATCATCCATACAGACACTTAGACACCCACTCATTCTTCAATACGTCTTTTCCTATATATTTTAAAAATATTTAAACTTTACAGAAACAGTCACTGGATGATGTCATCAGTGATGTCATTTGAGATGTCATCAGTGATGTCATCAGTGATGTCACTGACCATGTCATGAGTGATGTAATATGTGACGTCATCAGCAGTGCATTGCGGGGGCGCGAGTTATAGTTAGCTGAACTAACTATAACGGGGGAATTTCACGGGTTTTGTACGAGTGCAATGTCCAACTAACTATAACTGTCCCTAAAACCTATGGTTTTTTCAGTGAATGTATATATATATATGTGTGTGTGTATATATGTATATATATATGTGTGTGTATATATGTATATATATATATGTGTGTATATATGTATATATATGTGTGTGTATATATGTATATATATGTGTGTGTATATATGTATATATATGTGTGTGTATATATGTATATATATGTGTGTGTATATATGTATATATATATGTGTGTATATATGTATATATATGTGTGTGTATATATATGTATATATATATGTGTGTGTATATATGTATATATATATGTGTGTATATATGTATATATATATATGTGTGTATATATGTATATATATGTGTGTATATATGTATATATATATATGTGTGTATATATGTATATATATATGTGTGTATATATGTATATATGTGTGTGTATATATGTATATATATGTGTGTGTATATATGTATATATATATATGTGTGTATATATGTATATATATGTGTGTGTATATATGTATATATATATATGTGTGTGTATATATGTATATATATATATGTGTGTGTATATATGTATATATATATGTGTGTGTATATATGTATATATATATGTGTGTGTATATATATATATATGTGTGTGTATATATGTATATATATATGTGTGTGTATATATGTATATATATGTGTGTGTATATATGTATATATATATGTGTGTGTATATATGTATATATATATGTGTGTGTATATATGTATATATATATGTGTGTATATATGTATATATATATATGTGTGTATATATGTATATATATATATGTGTGTATATATGTATATATATGTGTGTGTATATATGTGTGTATATATGTATATATATGTGTGTGTATATATGTGTATATATATGTGTGTATATATGTATATATATATGTGTGTGTATATATGTATATATATATATGTGTGTATATATGTATATATATATGTGTGTATATATGTATATATATATGTGTGTATATATGTATATATATATGTGTGTGTATATATGTATATATATATGTGTGTGTATATATGTATATATATATGTGTGTGTATATATGTATATATATATGTGTGTATATATGTATATATATGTGTGTATATATGTATATATATATGTGTATATATGTATATATATGTGTGTGTATATATGTATATATATATGTGTGTGTGTATATATGTATATATATATGTGTGTGTATATATGTATATATATATGTGTGTGTATATATGTATATATGTGTGTGTATATATGTATATATGTGTGTGTATATATGTATATATATGTGTGTGTATATATGTATATATATGTGTGTGTATATATGTATATATATGTGTGTATATATGTATATATATGTGTGTGTATATGTATATATATGTGTGTATATGTATATATATATGTGTGTATATGTATATATATGTGTGTGTATATGTATATATATATGTGTGTATATGTATATATATGTGTGTGTATATGTATATATATGTGTGTGTATATATGTATATATATGTGTGTGTATATATGTATATATATGTGTGTGTATATATGTATATATATGTGTGTGTATATATGTATATATATATGTGTGTGTATATATGTATATATATATGTGTGTGTATATATGTATATATATATGTGTGTGTATATATGTATATATATATGTGTGTGTATATATGTATATATATATATGTGTGTATATATGTATATATATATATGTGTGTATATATGTATATATATATATGTGTGTATATATGTATATATATATGTGTGTGTATATATGTATATATATATGTGTGTGTATATATGTATATATATATGTGTGTGTATATATGTATGTATATGTGTGTGTATATATGTGTGTGTATATTATCTACTGGCGGTCGCCAGAAGATAGTTATAGTTAAAACCTATTATCCATAGGAAATCCGCGACATTCTATTTGAAATAACGTTGGCGCCGGTTGACGAATCTTCGCGAAAGTTTCCAACTTGTTGGGGCGCTCCGGTCCGCTCCTATCCTGAAAGTCTCGGGGTGATACTTCAAGCGGGGGCCGAGAAAAGGGGGGTCCCAAAACGCGTTTTCCCCATTCATTTTTCCATAGGAACCTTTAGTCGCAGCTACAGCCCGAACTGCTGAACGGAATTACACCAAATTTGGCAAAGAGGTAGCCCTTGGTTCAGTGTCGTGCCTTTGCTTAAGTGGTGTAAATCCGTTCAGTAGTTCCTGAGAAAATCAAAAGTAAAGTCACATATATATCTGGGCGGAGCCTAACCACACATGTCATCGTGAGATCTGATTGGCTGTCAGCACTTCATCCTGGAATTGCTGGCAGCCATCTTGGGACCAATATAAATGATAGTACCCCATTGAAATGCATTGTAGTGAATAGAAGATTTTGAGGGTCACCAAAAGGAGAACTATAAAGGGTGATAACAGGCTTTAGTTACATTAGAATTTATTTGTTGATGGTACCATACTAATTTTAGGAATTGTGGTGTATTCTAAGGTGATTTTACCATGTGAAAAACCTTCTGCTGGGATATCATGAATCATGTTTGAGAGAACACTATTTTCTCATGCTTGTCCCATGGAGGTTTGGAAGGTGCTCCAGAAGCTAAAATGAGAGCATATTTTCTGTAAATTCACATTCTTTCTCACTCATATGAGAATGAAGTCTGACATTCTCAGTAAAACATGTACATCCAACAAGGGCAGAGACTGTCAGTTGATTCCTTTGTGTTCTACTGCAGCTTCCCAGAGTGTTCTAAAGAACAACTAGAGTGCTAACTGCCTTACTTATGACAAAAGTAAGGCACACCTGAAGCCATCTTGATTGGAATAAACTGGTAACACTTAAAACATTTAATTTAAAAAGGAACAAAATGATGGGGTTCATTTTGTCATAGAAATTATGGTTAGTGCTGTAGAAAGAAAAATTAGGACATATTTCAAGTGTGATCTCAAATATCTTCCTGTTATATTTCAACAGGAGCAGCCTGCCAGTTGATGCCTTTGTGTTCTACTGCAGCTTCCCAGAGTGTTCTAAAGAACAACTAGAGCGCTAACAGCCTTACTTATGACAAAAGTATGGCACACCTGAAGCCATCTTGATTGGAATAAACCGGTAACACTTAAAACATTTAATTTAAAAAGGAACAAAATGAGGGTTCTTTTTGAAATAGAAATTATGGTTAGTGCTGCAGAAAGAAAAATTAGGGCATGTTTTAAGTGAGATCTCAAATCCTCTTCTATTTCATTAGAAAATTCTGACATGCAGACTGAAACAATCACTTTCAATACCAGCAGCAGACTACCAGTTAACTCCCTGGTGAGCAGTAGCGTTACTCCTGTGATCTAATGAGCAACTAGAGTGCTAACATTCTGAATTTATGGCAGATGTGAGACACATCTGAATGCCTTCTTGATGGAATCAAAGTAAAAAACTGAAAGCATTTCCTACTGAGGAGACTGCAGTAAATGAAGAAATTAGGAAACTTCATAACAAAGAAGTCTTCCAAGATGGCCACCAGTGAAAAAAGAGTCCAAATGTAGCACAAATATTACCCAGATGTAGCCCACATATAGCCCAATGACAAAAGTGTGCAAAACACTTTTTTTATTTTTAGTTTTTTTGCAGTTTTATGTAGTGCAGACTGGTCAGGTATTGGAGCATTTCATCTTAAAACATGACCCCCTACACTACAAAAACACCACTGCACTACCTTAAACCCTAAAACACTACCCCCAGCACGACCCCCTACACTACACAAGCACCACTGCACTATCCTAAACCCTAAAACACTACCCCCAGCACGTACCCCTACACTACCCAAACACCCCTGCACTAACCTAAACCCTAAAACACTACCACCAGCACGACCCCCTACACTACCCAAACACCACTGCACTACCCTAAAACATGACCCCCACACTACACAAACACCACTGCACTACCCTAAACCCTAAAACACTACCCCCAGCACGACCCCTAAACTACACAAGCACCACTGCACTACCCTAAACCCTAAAACACTACCCCCAGCACGACCCCCTACACTACACAAACACCACTGCACTACCCTAAACCCTAAAACACTACCCCCAGCACGACCCCCTACACTACCCAAACACCACTGCACTACCCTAAAACATGACCCCTACACTACACAAACACCACTGCACTACCCTAAACCCTAAAACTACCCCCAGCACGACCCCCTACACTACACAAGCACCACTGCACTACCCTAAAACACTACCCCCAGCACGACCCCCTACACTGCCCGAACACCACTGCACTGCCCTAAACCCTGAAACACCAGCCCCTGCATGACCCCCTACACTGCCCGAACACCACTGCACTGCCCTAAACCCTGAAACACCACCCCTAGCACGACCCCCTACACTGCCCGAACACCACTGCACTGCCCTAAACCCTGAAACGCCACCCCCAGCATGACCCCCTACACTGCCCGAACACCACTGCACTGCCCTAAACCCTGAAACACTACCCCCAGCAAGACCCCCTACACTGCCCGAACACCACTGCACTGCCCTAAACCCTGAAACACTACCCCCAGCATGACCCCTACACTGCCCAAACACCACTGCACTGCCCTAAACCTTGAAACACCAGCCCCTGCACGACCCCCTACACTGCCCGAACACCACTGCACTACCCTAAACCCTGAAACATCACCCCCAGCACGACCCCCTACACTGCCCGAGCACCACTGCACTGCCCTAAACCCTGAAACACCAGCCCCAGCACGACCCCCTACACTGCCTGAGCACCACTGCACTGCCCTAAACCCTGAAACACCAGCCCCAGCACGACCGCATACACTGCCCGAACACCACTGCACTGCCCTAAACCCTGAAACACCAGCCCCAGCACGACCCCTACACTGCACGAACACCACTGCACTGCCCTAAACCGTGAAACACCAGCCTCAGCACGACCCCCTACACTGCCTGAACACCACTGCACTGCCCTGAACCCTGAAACACCAGCCCCAGCACAACACCCTACACTGCCCGAACACCACTGCACTGCCCTAAACCCTAAAACACCACCCCGTGCATGACCCCCTACACTGCCCGAACACCACTGCACTGCCCTAAACCCTGAAACACCAACCCCCAGCGCGACCCCCTACACTGCCCGAACACCACTGCACTGCCCTAAACCCTGAAACACCACCCCCTGCACAACCCCTACACTGCTTGAACACTACTGCACTGCCCTAAACCCAGAAACATCATCCCCAGCACGACCCCCTATACTGCACAAACACCACTGCACTGCCCTAAACCCTGAAACACTACCCCCAGCAAGACCCCTACACTGCCCGAACACCACTGCACTGCCCTAAACCCTGAAACATCACCCCCAGCAAGACCCCCTACACTGCCCGAACACCACTGCCCTAAACCCTGAAACACCACCCCCAGCAAGACCCCTACACTGCCCAAACACCACTGCACTGCCCTAAACCCTGAAACACCAGCCCCAGCACGACCCCCTACACTGCCCGAACACCACTGCACTGCCCTAAACCCTGAAACACCACCCCCTGCACGACCCCCTACACTGCCCGAACACCACTGTACTGCCCTAAACCCCACCCCCAGCATAACCCCCTACACTGCCAGAACACCACTGCACTGCCCTAAACCCTGAAACACCACCCCTGCACGACCCCCTACACTGCCCGAACACTACTGCACTGCCCTAAACCACCACCCCAAGCACGACCCCCTACACTGCACGAACACCACTGCACCGCCCTAAACCCTGAAACACTACCCCCAGCAAGACCCCCTACACTGCCCGAACACCACTGCCCTAAACCCTGAAACACCACCCCTAGCAAGACCCCTACACTGCCCGAACACCACTGCACTGCCCTAAACCCTGAAACACCACCCCCAGCACGACCCCCTACACTTCCCGAACACCACTGCTCTGCCCAAAACCAAGAAACACCAGCCCCAGCACGACCCCCTACACTGCCCGAACACCACTGCACTGCCCTAAACCCTGAAACACCAGCCCCAGCACGTCCCCCTACACTGCCCGAACACCACTGCCCTAAACCCTGAAACACCACCCCCAGCACGACCCCCTACACTTCCCAAACACCACTGCACTGCCCTAAACCCTGAAACACCAGCCCCAGCACAACCCCGTACACTGCCCGCACACCACTGCACTGCCCTAAACCCTGAAACACCAGCCCCAGCACAACCCCGTACACTGCCCGAACACCACTGCACTGCCCTAAACCCTGAAACACCAGCCCCAGCACGACCGCCTGCACTGCCCGAAAACTACTGCACTGCCCTAAACCTTGAAACACCACCCCCAGCAAGACTACCTACACTGGCCGAACACCACTGCACTGCCCTAAACCCTGAAACACCACCCCCTGCACGACCCCTACACTGCCCAAACACTACTGCACTGCCCTAAACCCTGAAACACCACCCTCAGCACGACACCCTACACTGCCCGAACACCACTGCACTGCCCTAAACCCTGAAACACCACCCCAGCACGACCCCCTACACTGCCCGAACACCACTGCACTAAACCCGGAAACACCACCCCTGCACGACCCCCTACACTGCCCTAACACCACTGCACTGCCCTAAACCCTGAAACATCACCCCCAGCACAACCCCCTACACTGCCTGAGCACCATTGCTCTGCCCTAAACCCTGAAACACTAGCCCCAGCACGACCCACTACACTGCCCGAACACCACTGCACTGCCCTAAACCCTGAAACACCAGCCCCAGCACGACCGCCTGCACTGCCCGAAAACTACTGCACTGCCCTAAACCCTGAAAAACCACCCCCAGCAAGACTACCTACACTGGCCGAACACCACTGCACTGCCCTAAACCCTGAAACACCACCCCCTGCACGACCCCTACACTGCCCAAACACTACTGCACTGCCCTAAACCCTGAAACACCACCCCTCAGCACGACACCCTACACTGCCCGAACACCACTGCACTGCCCTAAACCCTGAAACACCACCCCAGCACGACCCCCTACACTGCCCGAACACCACTGCCCTAAACCCTGAAACACCACCCCCAGCACGACCCCCTACACTGCCCTAACACCACTGCACTGCCCTAAACCCTGAAACATCACCCCCAGCACAACCCCCTACACTGCCTGAGCACCATTGCTCTGCCCTAAACCCTGAAACACTAGCCCCAGCACGACCCACTACACTGCCCGAACACCACTGCACTGCCCTAAACCCTGAAACACCACCCCCAGCACGACCCCCTACACCGCCCGAACACCACTGCACTGCCCTAAACCCTGAAACACCAGCCCCAGCAAGACCCCCTACACTGCCCGAACACCACTGCACTGCCCTAAACCCTGAAACACTACCCCCAGCACGAACCCCTACACTGCCCGAACATCACTGCACTGCCCTAAACCCTGAAACACCAGCCCCAGCACGACCCCCTACACTGCCCGAACACCACTGCACTGCCCTAAACTCTGAAACACCAGCCCCAGCACCACCCCCTACAATGCCCGAACACCACTGCACTGCCCTAAACCCTGAAACGCCACCCCCAGCATGACCCCCTACACTGCCTGAACACCACTGCACTGCCCTAAACCCTGAAACACTACCCCCAGCAAGACCCCTACACTGCCCGAACACCACTGCACTGCCCTAAACCCTGAAACACTACCCCCAGCATGACCCCCTACACTGCCCAAACACCACTGCACTGCCCTAAACCTTGAAACACCAGCCCCTGCACGACCCCCTACACTGCCCGAACACCACTGCACTACCCTAAACCCTGAAACATCACCCCCAGCACGACCCCCTACACTGCCCGAGCACCACTGCACTGCCCTAAACCCTGAAACACCAGCCCCAGCACGACCCCCTACACTGCCTGAGCACCACTGCACTGCCCTAAACCCTGAAACACCAGCCCCAGCACGACCGCATACACTGCCCGAACACCACTGCACTGCCCTAAACCCTGAAACACCAGCCCCAGCACGACCCCCTACACTGCACGAACACCACTGCACTGCCCTAAACCGTGAAACACCAGCCTCAGCACGACCCCCTACACTGCCTGAACACCACTGCACTGCCCTGAACCCTGAAACACCAGCCCCAGCACAACACCCTACACTGCCCGAACACCACTGCACTGCCCGAACACCACTGCACTGCCCTAAACCCTAAAACACCACCCCGTGCATGACCCCCTACACTGCCCGAACACCACTGCACTGCCCTAAACCCTGAAACACCAACCCCCAGCGCGACCCCCTACACTGCCCGAACACCACTGCACTGCCCTAAACCCTGAAACACCACCCCTGCACAACCCCTACACTGCTTGAACACTACTGCACTGCCCTAAACCCAGAAACATCATCCCCAGCACGACCCCCTATACTGCACAAACACCACTGCACTGCCCTAAACCCTGAAACACTACCCCCAGCAAGACCCCTACACTGCCCGAACACCACTGCACTGCCCTAAACCCTGAAACATCACCCCCAGCAAGACCCCTACACTGCCCGAACACCACTGCCCTAAACCCTGAAACACCACCCCCAGCAAGACCCCTACACTGCCCAAACACCACTGCACTGCCCTAAACCCTGAAACACCAGCCCCAGCACGACCCCCTACACTGCCCGAACACCACTGCACTGCCCTAAACCCTGAAACACCACCCCCTGCACGACCCCCTACACTGCCCGAACACCACTGTACTGCCCTAAACCCCACCCCCAGCATAACCCCCTACACTGCCAGAACACCACTGCACTGCCCTAAACCCTGAAACACCACCCCCTGCACGACCCCCTACACTGCCCGAACACTACTGCACTGCCCTAAACCCTGAAACACCACCCCAAGCACGACCCCCTACACTGCACGAACACCACTGCACCGCCCTAAACCCTGAAACACTACCCCCAGCAAGACCCCCTACACTGCCCGAACACCACTGCCCTAAACCCTGAAACACCACCCCTAGCAAGACCCCCTACACTGCCCGAACACCACTGCACTGCCCTAAACCCTGAAACACCACCCCCAGCACGACCCCCTACACTTCCCGAACACCACTGCTCTGCCCAAAACCCTGAAACACCAGCCCCAGCACGACCCCTACACTGCCCGAACACCACTGCACTGCCCTAAACCCTGAAACACCAGCCCCAGCACGACCCCCTACACTGCCCGAACACCACTGCCCTAAACCCTGAAACACCACCCCCAGCACGACCCCCTACACTTCCCAAACACCACTGCACTGCCCTAAACCCTGAAACACCAGCCCCAGCACAACCCCGTACACTGCCCGCACACCACTGCACTGCCCTAAACCCTGAAACACCAGCCCCAGCACAACCCCGTACACTGCCCGAACACCACTGCACTGCCCTAAACCCTGAAACACCAGCCCCAGCACGACCGCCTGCACTGCCCGAAAACTACTGCACTGCCCTAAACCTTGAAACACCACCCCCAGCAAGACTACCTACACTGGCCGAACACCACTGCACTGCCCTAAACCCTGAAACACCACCCCTGCACGACCCCTACACTGCCCAAACACTACTGCACTGCCCTAAACCCTGAAACACCACCCCTCAGCACGACACCCTACACTGCCCGAACACCACTGCACTGCCCTAAACCCTGAAACACCACCCCAGCACGACCCCCTACACTGCCCGAACACCACTGCCCTAAACCCTGAAACACCACCCCCAGCACGACCCCCTACACTGCCCTAAACCCTGAAACATCACCCCCAGCACAACCCCCTACACTGCCTGAGCACCATTGCTCTGCCCTAAACCCTGAAACACTAGCCCCAGCACGACCCACTTCACTGCCCGAACACCACTGCACTGCCCTAAACCCTGAAACACCACCCCCAGCACGACCCCATCCACCGCCCGAACACCACTGCACTGCCCTAAACCCTGAAACACCAGCCCCAGCAAGACCCCTACACTGCCCGAACACCACTGCATTGCCCTAGACTCTGAAACACCAGCCCCAGCAAGACCCCCTACACTGCCCGAACACCACTGCACTGCCCTAAACCCTGAAACACCAGCCCCAGCACGAACCCCTACACTGCCCGAACTCCACTGCCCTAAACCCTGAAACACCAGCCCCAGCACGACCCCCTACACTGCCCGAACACCACTGCACTGCCCTAAACTCTGAAACACCAGCCCCAGCACCACCCCCTACAATGCCCGAACACCACTGTACTGCCCTAAACCCTGAAACACCACCCCCTGCACCGCCCCCTACACTGCACTGCCCTAAACCCTGAAACACCACCCCCTGCACGACCCCCTACACTGCCCGAACACCACTGTTCTGCCCTAAACCCTGAAACACCACCCCCTACACTGCCCAAACACCACTGCACTGCCCTAAACCCTGAAACACCACCCCCTGCACCGCCCCCTACACTGCCCGAACACCACTGCACTGCCCTAAACCCTGAAACACCACCCCCAGCATGACCCCCTTTACTGCCTCGAACACCACTGCACTGCCCCAATTCCTGAAACACCACCCCCAGCATGACCCCCTACACTGCCCGAACACCACTGCCCTAAACCCTGAAACACCACCCCTGCACGACCCCCTACACTGCCCGAACACCACTGCACTGCCCTAAACCCTGAAACACCACCCCCTGCACGACCCCTACACTGCCCGAACACCACTGCACTAAACCCTGAAACACCACCCCCAGCACGACCCCCTACACTACCCGAACACGACTGCACTGCCCTAAACCCTAAAACACTCCCCCAGCATGACCCCCTACACTACCCGAACACCACTGCACTGCCCTAAACCCTAAAACACTCCCCCAGCACGACCCCCTACACTACCTAAACACCACTGCACTGCCCTAAACCCTAAAACACTACCCCCGCATGACCCCCTACACTACCCAAATACCAATGCACTACCCTAATCCCTAAAACACTACCCCCAGCACAACCCCTACACTACCCAAAGACCACTGCACTACCCTAAACCCTAAAACACCGACCCCTACACTACACAAACACCACTGCACTACCCTAAACCCTAAAATACCCCCAGCACGAACCCCTACACTACCCAAACACCACTGCACTACCCTAAACCATAAAACACTACCCCCAGCAGTACCCCCTACGCTACCCAAACACCACTGCACTACCCTAAACCCTAAAACACTACCCCCAGCAGTACCCCCTACACTACCCAAACACCATTGCACTACCCTAAACCCTAAAACACTACCCCCAGCAGTATCCCCTACACTACCCAAACACCACTGCACTACCCTAAAACCCTAAAACACTAACCCCAGCACGACCCCCTACACTACCCAAACACCACTGTACTACCCTAAACCCTAAAACACTCCCCCCAGCATGACTCCCTACACTACCCAATCACCACTGCACTACCCTAAACCCTAAATCTACCCCCAGCATGACCCCCTACACTACACAAACACCACTGCACTACCCTAAACCCTAAAACACTACCCCCAGCACGACCCTCTTCACTACCTAAACACAACTGCACAATTTGTTACAGGCGTTGCAACGCAGGCCTGTGGTGCTTACTGGAAGTACCTGGTGGGCTAGTTGGGCCCCAGGGACTCTCAGGATTCAAGGTGACCTAATCCCCCAACTTAAAACGCGCCACGGGGCGCGTTAGCACAGTGGTGAAGGGAGGGGCGGGCCTCAGGTGACATGTGCGCAAACACGCCCTGTGGTGCGTTTTAAGTTGGGGAGTCAATTCCTTTGAATCCTGAGGGCCAACTAGCCCACCAGGTACCTTCAGTAAGCACAACAGAGGTGCGTTGCAGAGAGGTGAAAAGGTGCGTGGCCTCGGAACGCCTCTCTGCAACTCAGCTCTGTGGTCCTAACTGTAGGTACCTGGGGGCTAGTTAGGCCCCAGGGACCCTCAGGATTCAAGGGAACTTAATCCCGCAACTTAAAACGCGCCACGGGGTGCGCTTGCACACATGTCACCTCAGGCCCCCTCCCTTCACCACTGTGCAAACCCGCACTGGCTCTGGTTAGTCAGTCAGTTACCACCAGTACCCGTCTGAAAAAGTTGTGGGCACAGGATGATTTTGCAACAAGGCCTCTTTCTGCTCCTCTGTTGGTTCTTTCTGCACATCTTTTGCTTCTTTCTGTGCGTTTTTTCTTCTTTCTTCACATGTCCTACCTCTGTTGGCATAGTTAGAAACTAGCATTTAAAAAACCTTTGAAATTCACTTAAAAAATCATAGGTTTCAGGCACGTTATAGTTAGAAATTAGCATTTAAAAACCTCTGAAATTCACTGAAAAAACCATAGGTTTCAGGCACGTTATAGTTACAAATTAGCATTTAAAAACCTTAGAAATTCACTGAAAAAACCATAGGTTTTAGGGACAGTTATAGTTAGTTGGACATTGCACTCGTACAAAACCCGTGAAATTCCCCGTTATAGTTAGTCCAGCTAACTATAACTCGCGCCCCGCAATGCACTGCTGACGTCACATATTACATCACTCATGACATGGTCAGTGACATCACTGATGACATCACTGATGACATCATCCAGTGACTGTGTTTCTGTAAAGTTTAAATATTTTTAATATATATAGGAAAAGACGTATTGAAGAATGAGTGGGTGTGTAAGTGTCTGTATGGATGATTTAGTAGGTGCGTGACTGACTGTATAAGTGAGTGATTTAACGTATCTTACTGAATGCATGGGTTAGTGACTAAACTGGGTGAATGTCTGTATCCGTCTGTCTGTTGCTGTGTAAGTGGCTGCATGTGTTTGTGAATAGCTACATGAGTGTCTATATGAGTTATTGAATGCTTGTGTGAGTATCTGTATGGGTGCCTGAGTGTTTGTGTGGGAGGGGTGTGTGCGACTCTGTGCATAGATGTGTGAGTGGGTGATTCACTGGGTGGATGGTTTCAAGAGTGCATCTGTGATAGACTGTATGGGTGGGTAAGTGTGTGTAAGAGTGTTAGTGAGTGAATGTATGTGCCAGTGGTACATGTGTGAGTAACTACATATGTGAAAGGCAGTATATATGTGTGTTGGAGTATATAAATAGCTATAAGCGAGAGTGAGTGATTGTGATAGTGGCTGTATGGATGAGTGTGTGCTTGTATCAGTGATTGTATAAGAGCGTAAGAATGTGCTAGTAATTGTATGTGTAAGTGAGCTGGTGTGTGTATAACTGTATAGGTGAGTAAATGGTAGTGTGTTAAATTATTTGCATGACTGACTAGGTGTGTGAGTACCTCTATGGATGAGTGGCGGTGTTTGAGTGTCTATATAGGAGTATGAGTGCATATGATAGTCCTGTACTGAGTGACCGTAAGTATGAGTGACTGTACGGGTGAGTGAGTGGATGTGTGCGTAGACCTCAGAATCAGTGAGTGGCTATGTAGTTATTGGTGTTGGAGTGTCTATGGTTTTGCGAATGGCAGTCTGTAATTTAGAGTGGGTGTATCAAAGGTTATATTAGGGTGTGAGAAGATGCATGAAATTATCACGTGGATGATGTCGTCAGTGATGCCACTGACCATGTCATGAGTGATGTAATATGTGACGTCATCAGCAGTGCATTGCGGGGGCGCGAGTTATAGTTAGCTGAACTAACTATAACGGGGGAATTTCACGGGTTTTGTACGAGTGCAATGTCCAACTAACTATAACTGTCCCTAAAACCTATGGTTTTTTCAGTGAATTTCTAAGGTTTTTTTAAATGCTAATTTGTAACTATAACGTCCCTGAAACCTATGGTTTTTCCAGTGAATTTCAAAGGTTTTTAAATGCTAATTTGTAACTATAACATGTCTGAAACCTACGGTTTTTTCAGTGAATTTCAAAGGTTTTTAAATGCTAATTTCTAACTATAACGTGCCTGAAACCTATGGTTTTTTCAGTGAATTTCAAAGGTTTTGTAAATGACAATTTTTAAATGTATTAATAGTTATATTTTTTTCATACTGATTTACTACATTTTTAGAAACAATTTTTTTACATATTTTATTTTTAAATTACATTGTAATTACATTATACATTACAAAAAATACTTTCTCAGAATGAATTACTTTAGTTTAAATACTTTGCACATAGGCAATAGACTTTTAAGTACAGTAGTTACAGTTGTTGCAATGGGCAACACATTTTCAAACAATGCAACATTCAGCTCAATGTGAATTTCTAGTTAAATGCAATTAGTTACTTTATGGATTACTTTTCTAACCACAGGACTGGATCCTAGATTCAGTCCTGTGACATCTCCTGTAAACAGTTGAGTAAAAGCGTTTTGGTTACAGTACTGATTTTTAAGGAATATTATTGTATATTAAAAGTTGACACTTAGAAACTTTTTCTCATATAGTCACCAATGTTATCCTATGGAAGGAAATTCACTTGGCAGGTAAAAACTGTTATCGTTACTTTTTCTTACTCAGTGTTGGATCCTGGATCCAGCACTGGTGCATCTCCTGTAAACAGTCGAAAGAATGCGTTTAAGTCATACAGGTGATTTTTAAGGAATATTTGTAGTTTGTAAAAATCAACACAAACTTTTTGCTGAAAACCAGACAATGGATTCCTATGGAAGAAAAAATAAGTTACTGGTAAGTACGGTTAAAATTACTTTTCAGGGTCAGTGCTGGGCTAAAAGATGCAGCACTGGGTTCTCTCCTGATAACAGGTGAGTAAATCGGAATTCGTATTTCGGCTGATTTTAGAGGAATATTTTAAAGTTCCAAAACTCCACACTTAGAAGAATTTTCAAGTGAAACCAGTCAATGTTAGCCTATGGAAGGAAATTCAAGTTACTGGTAAGTACGGTTAAAATTACTTTTCAGGGTCAGTGCTGGGCTAAAAGGTGCAGCACTGTGTTTTCTCCTGATAACAGGTGAGTAAGTCGGAATTCGGATTTCGGCTGATTTTAGAGGAATATTTGTATGTTTCAAAAATCAACACTTAGAAACTTTTTCAGCAAAAAGCAGGCAATGATATCCTATGGAAGGAAATTCAAGTTACTGGTAAGTACGGTTAAAATTACTTATCTGAAAGAGACACGTTAGTGATAGATTCCTTACCTTAGAATATCCCCAGGCGTCAGGCTGGATCCGGAAAGTTTTGCGTAGCAGTACCCTTGCGCGTCGGTAGGCGGCGTCGTGCGGCTCCGCGTCCGTCGTCGGCGTCGTGATCGCCGGGATGACGTCGCGGGCAGTACTTAGACGCCGCCCCTGCGCGCTGACGTCAGTTCTTCTTTTTCCGCGCCAGTAAGCGCAGATCCGGGAAGAGCAGTGCCCTGGTCAATTTTTGACCATACTTTTTGGTGATTTTTTCACTGTCTTTTCCACCATTCAGGTGTCGTAGGGATGCCCGGCTTCAAGCGATGCGGCGCCTGTGCGCGGATGATGTCCGTCACCGACCCGCATTGGGAGTGTCTCTTCTGCCTCGGCCGAGGCCACGACACCGAGTCTTGTCCCGAATGCCAGGCCCTCAACCCGAAGGCTTTGCGAGAGCGGTCTCGAAAGCTCCTCGAGGCCCGGCATTCGGCTCCGCGGAAGCCCCGGTCGCGTGAGAGGTCCAGGGGTCGCTCGCGGAGTGCACACCGGTCGTCGGCGTCGAAGTCTTCTTCGTCCGGTAAGTCTCGACACAAGAAGTCCAAGAAGCATCGTCGCTCTCGGACTTCGCCTCGCCGGTCTCGCGACTCGGCTGAGGCCCCTCCCGGCACCGTCCCCGCCCCCGCGGCCCCGGACTTGCCTGTGGAGTCGCCCCCGTCATACCCGCCCTTCCCGGGTTCGGGGGCGGATCCGGCCAAGGTACAGGAGTTCCTGTCGGCCATGGCCCGCCTCTTCGGGCCTTCAGGCCCCTCCGGTGCGCCTTCGGGCCCCGCGGGCCCTGATGGGGTTGATCCGGCGTCGCCGGCGGCTCCGGCCCCGGCGTCGCCCGAGCCTCCAGCCTCGATCCCGGCCCGGCCCCGGCCTCGATCCCGGCTCCACAACTCCCATCGACGCCGGTCGACCTCACGACACCTCCGCCGGCGCCGATGTCTCCGGTGCCGTTCTCGACGCCGCCCTGGGCTCCGGGCGGCGTCGTCCCCAGTTCCTTCCGGCTCCGGACATGGACCCGGAGCGACGCCGCTCGACGCCGGCTCCGGCGCCGATGGGACCTTGGGTCCCAAATGTCCCTCCTCCTCCTTATTTTGAACCAGAGGAGGACCAGGAGGACTGGGAGGGGTCTGATGACCCTCTGACACGCAACTGTCAGTATGATGAGGACTGGACAGAGAGTCTAGGGAGGCCAGTGGTCTGGATACTTCTCCTGACACTGGCATGCTGTCTCCTCCCGTGGCTACGGAGGAGGGGGCCAATTTTAGTACGGTGTTGCGTAGGGCTGCTGGGGCCTTACGTCTCCAGCTCCCTACTTTGACGGTCAAGACTAACATCTTGACAGAGGTGCTTCAGCCGGCAGCCTCCTCTGCGGAGACTGTGCTGCCGTTTAACGACGCCTCACGGACGTTCTTTTGGGCGCCTGGTCCAAGCCCAACACAGGGGCTCCTGTGGATCGGAACGTGTCACGACGCCATCGCCCCGCTCCGGGCGACCCCTGTTTCTTTCTGTCCACCCCACTCCTGAGAGCTTGGTTGTCCAAGCCTCCGCTTCCCAAACCGCCTTCCCTACCGCTCCTCCGGATAGGGAATCCAAACGCCTGGATCAGTTTGGGAAGAAAGGTTTTTCTTCCTCCAGTGCTGGCTTGCGGTCCGTTAACACCGCTTGTCTTTTGGGCCGATATACCCACTCTCTGTGGGATTCGGTGGCGGATGTTTTGCCCCAGTGCCCTGAGGAGGTCCAGGCACTGCTTTCCCGCGCCATTGCGGAAGGAAGGGATGCGGCCAAATACACTATCCGTTGTGGCCTTGACACCGCCGACTCGCTGGGCAGGTCGATTGCAACGACGGTGGCGCTCCGACGCCACGCCTGGCTGAGAACCACTGGTTTTTCAGGGGATGTCCAGAATACTCTCATGGACATGCCCTTTGATGGAGTCGGTCTTTTTGGGTCCAAAGCAGACCATGCGTTGGAGCGCTTTAAGGACTCACGGGCTACTGCCAAGTCCCTGGGCCTTTCTGCTACACGCCCTCCGCTGCCTTCTGCTTTTCGCCCCTATCGTGGCCACGGTAGGGGCGCCCTTCACGTCAGCAGCCCAGCCACCGGCCCGCGCAGCAGGCGTCTTCGCGTGGCCGAGGACGTGGATTCCGCCGTGGCGGATCGGGCAACCAGCGTGCGGGTCAGGCCACCACCTCCAACCCGTCCGCGGCCTCCAAGCCCTCCTAGTCCCTCCTTTCAGGTGCACGGCACGCCAGTAGGGGCAGGGTCCGCCATCACCTTCCCCACTGGCGCACCATCACCTCGGACAGGTGGGTCTTGGACATTGTCCGAAGGGGCTACTCCCTCCCCTTCGAGACCACCCCCAGCCATGCCACCTCAATTCCACCGCATGTCAGGGGATCACTTGGTGCTTCTACAGAAGGAAGTCACGGCCCTCTTGACCAAGAGGGCCATCGAGCATGTTCCGACCCCAGAAGTAGGGCGTGGTTGCTACTCCCACTACTTTCTGGTGCCCAAAGGGACAAGGAGGACATGCGTCCTATCTTGGACCTCCGGAACGTCAATCGCTTCCTCCGGAAGGAGAAGTTCAAGATGCTCACCCTAGCTCAGGTCTTGACTGCCCTCGACCCTGGAGACTGGTTGGTAGCGTTGGACTTGCAGGACGCGTATTTCCACATCCCCGTCCTGCCGGCCCACCGGCGTTACCTTCGGTTCACGGTAGGCCCCGAGCATTTTCAGTTCACCGTGCTCCCCTTTGGCCTTACCAGTGCCCCTCGGGTGTTCACGAAAGTGATGGCGGTGGTCGCAGCTCATCTGCGCCGGGCAGGGGTTTCAGTCTTCCCCTACCTCGACGACTGGCTGCTGAAGGCGGGCTCGTCCCAGGCAGTCGTCTCCCACCTCCAGACTACGGCCGAACTCCTGCACTCGCTGGGGTTCTCCATCAATGTGCCGAAGTCGCATCTGATTCCTTTTCCACAGCTCCTTTTCATCGGAGCAGTTCTGGACACGACGCGGTTTCGGGCCTATCCTCCCGAACGGCGAGTCCGGGATATTCAGGCTATGATTCCGATCTTTCGGCCTTTATCCTGGGTTTCGGTAAGGATGACCCTGAGGCTGCTGGGCCTCATGGCCTCCTGCATCCTGCTGGTCAATCATGCCAGATGGCATATGCGGGCTCTGCAGTGGGACCTGAAGTTCCAGTGGGCGCAGCACCAGGGCAACCTGTCCGATCACGTCCAGATCTCGGAGGGGACTGCAAAACAGTTGCAGTGGTGGCTCTCGAACCGGCAATGGGTCATGGGCAGATCCCTCTCCCTTCCCCAGCCAGAGCATACAGTTGTGACGGACGCGTCCCTTCTGGGATGGGGCGGTCACATGGGAGAGGCGGAGATCAGAGGCCTCTGGTCTCCGAGCGGAGTCCCGGCTCCATATCAACCTTCTGGAGCTCCGGGCGATCCGGCTTGCACTCAAGGCATTCCTTCCCTCTGTCAAAGGGAAGGTAGTGCAGGTGTTCACAGACAACACCACCGCCATGTGGTACTGCAACAAACAGGGCGGGGTGGGGTCTTGGACCCTTTGTCAGGAGGCTCTGCGCCTCTGGACATGGCTGGAACATCAGGGCATGTTCCTGATGGTTCAACACCTGGCAGGTTCTCTGAACGCCAGGGCGGACGAACTCAGCCGCAGGTGCATGATGGATCACGAATGGCGTCTTCACTCGGAAGTGGCGCAAGGACTCTTTCTACAGTGGGGAGAGCCTTGGTTAGATCTATTCGCCACCGAAGAGAACGCGCAATGTCATCAGTTCTGCGCGTTGGAATTTCCAAGGCGGCACTCGCTCGGCGACGCTTTTCGTCGCGAGTGGAGTTGCGGTCTGTTGTACGCCTTTCCGCCTATACCACTTCTACCCAGAGTGTTGAAGAAGATTCGGCACGACCGGGCCCAAGTCATTCTTGTGGCTCCGGACTGGGCTCGAAGAGTTTGGTATCCCGAGCTACTCAATATGAGCATAGATCCCCGATCCGTCTGCCTCTTCGGGAGGATCTTCTGTCGCAGCAGCAGGGGACGGTCCTCCACCCGAACCTGTCCAGTCTACACCTGCTTGCGTGGAGATTGAGCGGCGGCAGTTGATTCCTTTCGACTTGCCTCCCGAAGTTTGTGATGTGATTCTGGCAGCCAGGCGTCCCTCCACTAAGGTGGTATACGCCTGCAGGTGGAACAAATTTGTGGCATGGTGCACAGCAAAGGCTGTGGATCCCCTTTCTGCCCCTCTTTCTGAGGTCCTTCTGTTCCTTCTCTCTCTGGCCCAACAGGGTTCTGCCCTGGGTACCATCAAGGGTTATCTTTGTGCTATCTCGGCCTTCCTCAGGCTCCCTGATCAGCCCTCCCTTTTCAAGTCCCCTGTTGTTAACAGGTTCTTAAAAGGCATTACTCACCTCTTCCCTCCTGTTCCGTTTGTAATGCCTCAGTGGGACTTGAACTTGGTTCTTACCTTTTAATGTGCGCTCCCTTTGAGCCTCTGCATAACTGTCCTCTTCGTCTTCTGACTCTAAAGGCAGCCTTTCTGGTGGCCATCACCTCCGCTCGGCGGGTGAGTGAGCTCCAGGCTCTTTCTTGCAAACCTCCCTTTCTGTCTGTTCATCCAGACAAGGTTGTTCTTCGGACGCGTCCGTCCTTCTTGCCAAAGGTGGTTACTGCTTTCCACATTGGGCAGACCATCACTTTGCCCACCTTCTTTCCGCCTCCGCATCCTTCCAGAGAGGAAGAGAGGCTCCACCGTCTGGACCCAAAACGTGCGCTCTCCTTCTATATCGACCGCACGAAACACTTCCGGGTGGATGACCAGCTCTTTGTTGGCTACGTGGGCGCCAAAAGGTCGGGCGGTGCACAAGAGGACCATCTCCCGCTGGGTTACCTTGTGCATCAAGACCTGCTATTCTTTGGCTAAGAAGGAGCCTCCTGTTGGGCTGCGTGCCCATTCCACCAGGGCAACGGCTGCTACCACGGCCTTGGGCCGCGGTGTTCCGCTGCCGGTTATCTGTCAGGCAGCTACGTGGGCCTCGCTGCACACGTTTACTAAGCATTACTGCCTTGACAGTCAGGTCCGGAGGGACGGCTTCTTTGGCCGTTCTGTCCTCCAGGACTTCCTTGTCTGATCTTTGTTCGCAGACCCACCACCGGGGTTGGTATTGCTGGGGTATCTATTCTAAGGTAAGGAATCTATCACTAACGTGTCTCTTTCAGATGCACAAGTTACTAACTTGTGTAACGATATATCTGTAAGAGACAGTAGTTAGTGATAGATTCCTTACCGCCCCACCCATCCTCCCCGTTCTGCGAACTGATTTCTAGGGTTAAGGACATCCCTTTCAGGGCCCTAGTATTTTTCAGACACCTGTGTCAGCTTCTTGCATGGCTCTGCGTTCCTGGCGCGGAAAGTCGTGTACAGAACTGACGTCAGCGCGCAGGGCGGCGCCTAAGTACTGCCCGCGACGTCATCCCGGCGATCACGACGCCGACGACGGACGCGGAGCCGCACGACGCCGCCTACCGACGCGCAAGGGTACTGCTACGCAAAACTTTCCGGATCCAGCCTGACGCCTGGGGATATTCTAAGGTAAGGAATCTATCACTAACTACTGTCTCTTACAGATATATCGTTACACAAGTTAGTAACTTGTGCACCAGTAGTAATGCAGTTTGTAAACAGTTGGATTGTAATTGTATATGCACTTTGTTTTGACTTACAGGATGGTTGCAGAGAAATGCAATACTTTGTAAATACAGTATCTGAAAGACAGTTCTAGATTCCTTACCTTAGAATTACCCCCAGGCGTCAGACTGGATCCGGAAAGTTTTTCGTCAACAGTACCTCTGCCCGTCGAAAGGTGGCGTCGGTCGGCTCCGCATCCGTCGTGGTCGTCGGGATGACGTCGCGGTACCTACTTGGACGCCGCCCTCACGCGCTGACGTCAGTTCTTTCTTTTACCGCACCAGCCAGCGCAGATCCGGAGAGAGCGGTACCTCCAGTCATTTTTTGACTGAACTTTTTTAGCGACTTTTGTCCACGTCTTTTTGAGTTCTACCGACTCCTGGTGCACGTAGGGATGCCCAGCTTCAAGGCCTGCGATTCCTGTTCCCGAATGATGTCGGTGACGGATCCGCACCGTGTGTGCCTCTTTTGCCTGGAGCGCAACCACAACCTCAAGTCGTGCTCAGAGTGCCGGACCATGGCTCAGAAGTCTTTGCGGGAGCGGTCCCGAAAGCTTCTTGAGCGCCGGCAGTCGGCTCCGTGCCGTTCGAGGTCCCGGTCGCGAGGGACCGGTCGCGGAGCCATCGCCACTCGTCATCCAAGTCTTTGCACTCTGGGTCAGGTAAGTCGAAGCACAAGAAGAAGTCGAAGAAGCATAGTCGCTCTTCGACTTCTCCCCGTCGGTCGGCTGACGCGTTGAGGGATGCGGGCGGTGCCACTCCCGCTGCTCCGCGTGCGGAGCCTGAAGGGCCGACTCAGAGTTTCCCTCCCTTTCTGGGACCCGGAGCGACCCCTGCCCAGCTTTGTCAGTTTTACGAACCATGCATGCCATCTTTGGGCAGTCTGACTCCGCCGGCATGCCTTCGGGCCCCGTGGACTCGGTTTGGGGCCCTAGGCCTGCTTTGCCAGCGGCTCCGGCGCCGCAGGGCCCCCATGGATCCAGGCCTGGATCCGGTTCGGCGCTAGTCGACCTTGTGACACCTCCACTGGCACCGCGTCCGCTGCCGCCGCCGCCTGGCCCCCTTTGGTATCGCTTTGTTCGCCCTAAGTTGGCAGGGTATGCCCAGACGTGGGTCCCTTGCTCACTTTGCCACTGGATTCAAGATAGCCTGGCTGATGAGGGTTTTGAACCCGAAACCGGTCCCAGGATGCTTGTTTCCGGTCCAGGGAAGACATGGCTTGGCAGTTCGGGCTGGAGTGTTCCCATGAGGCACAGGGTCAGACTGATTTGCATATGGCCATTTCTGAACTGGGGTGGTGGAGTGAGCTAAAGAATGATGATGGATTATACCCAGATCGTTTTGACTGGGGGTGAGTGTTTGATTTGTTCTAACGCTCCGTCCATCATCCCCTTTGGTATCTTTGTTCCCCCCCAGCCGGCGTCTACCACGGCTTCCAACCCGACGTGGAGCCGGACCGGCGTCGGCCGATGCCAGATCCGGTGCCAATGGGTACTTTTGCCCCTGTGTTCCACCCTGGCCATTTTCAGCCAAACTGGCAGCCAGAGGAGGGTGAGGAAGACTGGGAGAGGTCTGGGGACCCTTTGTCAGACCAGTTGGAGTACGGTCCGGACTGGAGAGAGGACCTCGGGGATGCCAGTGGTCTGGATACCTCCCCAGACCTTGGCATGTTGTCTCCTCCTACCGTGGCTACGGATGAGGGAGCGTCGTATGCAGTGGTGTTGCGTAGGGCGGCCGAGGCTCTCAACCTCGAGCTTCCTACGGTTGCAGTCAGGACTAACCTCCTGACAGAGGTGCTTCAACCGGCAGCGAGCTCTTCGGAGCCCCTGCTGCTGTTCAATGAAGCCCTGACCAACATTCTTTTGGGCACTTGGTCCAGGCCCAACACGGGGGCTCCCGTGGATAGGATGGTTGCCAGACGCCACCGCCCAGCCCCGGGCGACCCCACTTTCCTCTCCCAACAGCCCACCCCGGAGAGCTTGGTGGTCCAAGCTTCTACTTCCAAGAGCGCATTCCCTAACACACCACCAGATAGGGAATCCAAGAAGCTGGTTCATCTTGGGAAGAAGGTTTTCTCTTCCGCCAACTTGGGACTGCGGTCGGTAAACACTGCATGTCTATTGGGCCGTTATTCCCACTCTGTATGGGACACGGTTGCGCAAGTGCTGCCTCAGTGTCCTGAGGATGCCCGGACCATGCTTTCCTAGGCCGTTGCAGCAGGGAGAGATGCAGCGAAGTTTGCCATCCGTTGTGGGCTGGATACCGCCGACTCTCTAGGCAGGAACATTTCCACGTCGGTAGCCCTTCGTCGCTACGCCTGGATGAGATCAACTGGCTTTTCTGGGGATGTCCAGAGCGCTTTTCTGGACATGCCTTTTAATGGCTGTCGCCTTTTTGGCGACAAAGCAAACCACGCTCTAGAGCGTTTCAAGGACTCGCGGGCTTTTCGCCCCTTTCGTGGCTACGGAAGGGGTTTTCCACTACGTCCCGCCCAGACCAACAGGCCGGCGCAAGCTGCACAACCTTCGCGCGGCCAGGGACGTGGGAACCACGTCCGTGGTTCTGGGAGTCAGCGAACGGGCCAGTCCCCCCCCCCCCTCCGCTTCCGCCTCCAAACCTTCCTAGTCCGACCTTTCAGGTCCATCAATCACCAGTGGGCGGCAGGATCCGCCATCACCTCCCCCACTGGCGCACCATCACGTCGGATAGGTGGGTTTCGCAGATAGTCAGAAGGGGCTACTCCCTCCCCTTCGAGGCTACCCCTCCAGCGATTCCACCCCAGTACCATCACATGTCGGAGGATCACCTGGGTCTTCTCCAACAGGAAGTTACGGCTCTCTTGGCCAAGAGAGCCATCGAGCGCGTTCCTGCCCCAGAAGTAGGTCGTGGTTGCTATTCCCACTACTTTCTGGTACCCACGAAGGACAAGGGCCTGCGTCTTATCTTGGACCTCAGGAGCGTCAATCACTTCCTCCGGAAGGAGAACTTCAAAATGTTGACGTTAGCTCAGGTCTTGTCTGCCCTCGACCCTAGAGACTGGATGGTAGCGTTGGACTTGCAGGACGCCTATTTTCACATCCCCGTCCTGCCGGCCCACCGCCGTTACCTGCGGTTCATGGTAGGCCACGAGCATTTTCAGTTTAACGTGCTCCCCTTCGGCCTTACCAGCGCCCTTATCCCGGGTTTCGGTCAGGATGACCCTCCGGCTGCTGGGCCTGATGGCTTTCTGCATCCTGCTGGTGGATCATGCCAGGTGGCATATGCGGGCTCTGCAGTGGGACCTGAGGTTCCAGTGGGCGCAACATCCGGGGAATCTGTCCGATTGCGTCCAGATCTCAGCGGGCACTGCACACCAGTTGCAGTGGTGGCTCACGAACCAGCATTGGGTCAACGGCAGATCCCTCTCCCTTCCTCAACTAGAGTTCAGTTGTGACCGATGCATCACTGCTGGGATGGGGCGGCCACATGGGAGGCCTCTGGTCTCCGGCGGAGTCCGGGCTCCACATCAACCTTCTGGAGCTGCGGGCGATCCGGCTTGCACTGAAAGCATTCCTTCCCTCTGTCTGGGGAAGAGTAGTGCAGGTGTTCACGGACAACACCACCGCCATGTGGTACTGCAACAAACAAGGCGGGTTGGGGTCGTGGACCCTATGTCAAGAAGCCCTCCGCCTCTGGACATGGC
Source organism: Calotriton arnoldi (assembly GCA_963921515.1). Taxonomy (NCBI): domain Eukaryota; kingdom Metazoa; phylum Chordata; class Amphibia; order Caudata; family Salamandridae; genus Calotriton; species Calotriton arnoldi. The sequence continues at coordinate 1,984,343 of CAWUFW010001027.1, read as the reverse complement.
TGGAACATCAGGGCATAACTCTGGTGGTTCAACACCTGGCAGGTTCCCTGAAAGCCAGGGCCGACGAACTCAGCCGCATGATGGATCACAAATGGCATCTTCACTCGGAGGTGGTGCAAGGTCTCTTTCAACAGTGAGGAGAGCCTTGGTTAGATCTATTCGCCACCGAAGAGAACGCGCAATGTCAGCAATTCTGCGCATTGGAATTTCCAAGGCGGCAGTCGCTAGGCGACGCTTTTCGTCGCGAGTGGAGTTGCGGTCTGTTGTACGCCTTTCCCGCCTATACCACTTCTGCCCAGAGTGCTGAAGAAGATCAAGCGTGACTCGGCCCAAGTCATTCTTGTGGCTCCGGATTAGGCATGAAGAGTCTGGTATCCCGAGCTGCTCAACATGGCCATCAATCCGACTGCCTCTTCGGGAGGATCTTCTGTCGCAGCAGCAGGGGACGGTCCTCCACCCGAACCTGTCCAGCCTCCACCTCCTTGCGTGGAGATTGAGCGGCGGTAGTTGACGTCATTCGACTTGCCTCCCGATGTTTGTGATGTAATCTTGGCAGCCAGGCGTCCCTCCACTAAGACGGTATACGCCTGCCGATGGAACAAATTTGTGGCATGTGCACAGCAAAGGCTGTGGATCCCCTTTCTGAGGTCCTCTTGTTCCTTTCTTTGGCCCAGCAGGGCTCTGATCTGGGCACTAACAAGGTTTATCTTTTGGCCATTTCTGCCTTTCTTCGGCTTCCTGATCAACCTTCTCTCCAAGTCCCTGGTTGCTAATCGTTTCTTAAGGCATAACTCATCTCTTTCCTCCTATCCCCTTAGTTATGCCTCAGTGGGACTTGAATCTGGTCTTGACCTATTTGATGTGCGCTCCCTTTGAGCCGCTTCACAACTGTCCTTTAAGACTTTTAACTCTTAAGACTGCATTCCTGGTGGCCAACACATCTGCCAGAAGAGTGAGTGAGCTCCAGGCTCTTTCATCCAAACCTCCTTTTCTGGCTGTACATCCGGACAAGGTTGTCCTAAGAACTTGTCCATCCTTCCTTCCCAAGGTGGTCCCCTCTTTTCATATTGGGCAGACCATCACTTTGCCCACCTTCTTTCCGCCTCCGCATCCTTCGAAAGAGGGAGAGGCTCCACCGTCTGGACCCAAAACGTGCGCTTTCCTTTTATCTGGATCGCACCAAACAGTTCCGGGTGGATGACCAGCTCTTTGTTGGCTGCGTGGGAGCCAAGAAAGATCGGGCCGTACACAAACGGACCATTTCTAGATGGGTCGTTTTGTGTATTAAAGCCTGCTATTCCCTAGCTAAAAAGGAGCCTCCGGTGGGGCTACGTGCCCATTCCACCAGGGCGACGACAGCCACTACTGCTTTGGGACGAGGAGTTCCTCTGAATTACATTCCCAGGCAGCGACGTGGGCATCCTTTCACACTTTCACTAAACACTACTGCCTGGACCCCAAGTCTGGAGAAACGGCTTCTTTGCCCTTTCTGTTCTCCAGGACTTTCTGGTGTGAACTTGGTTCGCAGACCCACCTCCGGGGTTGGTATTGCTGGGGTATCTATTCTAAGGTAAGGAATCTATAACTGTTTCTTTCAAATGAACAAGTTACTTGCCTTCGGTAACGATATATCTGTAAGAAACATAGGTTAGATTCCTTACCGCCCCACCCATCCTCCCCGTTCTGCGAACTGACTTCTAGGGTTGAGGACATCCTTTCAGGGCCCTAGTTTTGTGCACCAGTGGTCAGTGTCTTGCATGTCTCTGCGCTTCTGGCGTGGAAAGTCGTGTAGACAACTGAAGTCAGCGCTCGAGGGCAGCGTCTATGTAGCTACCGCGGCGTCATCACGGCGACCACGCCGACGACTAACGCGAAGTCTACCGACGCCACCTTCCAACGCTCAGGGGTACTGCTGACAAACTTTCCGGATCCAGTCTGACGCCTGGGGATAATTCTAAGGTAAGGAATCTATAACTAACCTATGTTTCTTACAGATATATCGTTACCGAAGGTAAGTAACTTGTTCGTCGACTTCACTTTGTTCTGTACCAAAACACGCAGCCTGCAAAGCAGTGTGTGTAAAGGTACAGGGCCTCTAAGTGTGGCACAATAAGTGCTGCAGCCCTAGGAGGTCTTCCCTGGTCACAGCGCCCTGGGTACCTGTGGTACCATTTACCAGGGACTGACCTGTGGCCAGAGATGCCCATTGGGTTAGTTTTGGGGAAAGAACACAGGCCATGGGAACCTGATTGGCAGGGCCCCAGGGCACATCGAGTTAGTGCATCAGTAGTCTGGCAAAAAGTGGGGGGGGTTACTGCAACAGAAACCCAGCTTCTCACAGCATCCTAGAACACACTAGTCCCCTCAGGGAACTGCGGTAACAGGTTATCACCTTTAGTTCTCCTACTCATGCATGTCCACAATAAACAAAGGAGATACAAGAACAGTTTACAATATTTATTTAAACTATTGTGCTCTATTATAAAGCAACTGTGCTGCTAACAAAATAAAATATAAAACTTAATAATGGAATCGGCATCACCAATAAACCGTACACAATGAAAAGCCCTATTGTGGTTATTGGTATATCTGCCCAAGTCTTCCTCCACAATGATATAACAAAGACCTCTGGGTTGTTACTGGGCTCCATACCTGGCATTTGCCTTTAACTGGTCTGCATCTCCGATTGCGCAGAAATGGCGGGCTCGACCCCGGACCTCTCCTCTGCTAGAGATCCTCCTCTCTTTTTTTCAAAACGGCAAGTCTTGGCTTATATCATAAGAAATGACCTACTCTTAAACAGCAGCTGGGTTCTTATATCGTGTCTAGGTGTTAGTGTTCGACCACAGAGAAAAACAGGGCAGAATGTTTGACCTTGTAATAAATATACAGACTAAATCCCAGCAGAAGAGCGGAATAATAAAACATTTGCACCCTATTTTTTAAATGTGTGGCACAAAAACAAGCGTGTTACTTTGTAATGTGTGCAAAGCAAATGCAGCCTACAGCGTGTGCAGTTAGGCTAACATAGGGGGAAACTACATTTGTCGTGTAGTTCCTATAAATCTATATAGGATCTGCACATTTAGACAATTTAGTCTGTGGGATTGGTGTCCAGACTTATTCCTGACACCCCCACCGGGTATGTTTGCCTGTATACCTAGCTAGCTCACAGTGCCACTGTAAACTCCTCTTACCAAGGAGAGAATAGTTCTTGGCAACTATCGTACATGACAACTCTGTCCCATCAGGGATCGTGGAAACAATACGGTACTTTTCGCTCAGTCACTTGTGTTCTCTTTGTCTTTGAGAGATGCACAGAATAAACGGTGGGGACGTTTTCAATAAGCATTTATTGAACCAGCGTCATTCTAGTGTAAAATGGGTGTGCTGAAACAACTATAAGACAGAAACGGATATAAATGATTATAAGCACCAACAGAGAAAATGGATGGTAGATTCCTACCATCGTGCTAAAAACAATGAATATATGTAAGTATATAAATACATGACCATAATAATGCGTACTCCTACGATGCAACCCTAACTAGATGTACCCAAGTGTACCTAACATGTATGTAGGTGTAATAGCCAAGAATCCCTATAGGATAAAGTCAACCCCATTACCTGAAGTGAGACTGTGGGACCCCGTCTTGGTCTCGAGATGGTCACCCCGCAAGGGATGTCAGACCACTGCGAGCTGGAGTGTCTGCATGCCGGAACCTCAGCGTTTTGCGTCGGTGTGTCAGCATGGAAGTCTTTTCTCCTCTGCCTGCCCCACTAAAGATATGGTGTATATATACCCAAAAGGTACCCTCAGGGGTTCTACCTTGCTGTGTCATGTCGGCCAAGGATGACAAAAGGAATGACCCTTATACATAGTTATTATGCAGAAGATAGTAATCCTGCTGTGATTCTGAGAATCCTTATGCATAATTAGGTTAGTTTTCCGGGAAAACCGTACGATATTTTATGTAGTACCTAACTAGGTAAAAGGTCAATACCAAAAACCGTTATGTATTACAATGGTTAGGTGACTACCCAGGCCTATATTGGGGTACATTACAAAGCATAACAATTGGACCCTTTAGGTGACTCACAAAACTGCTTTGGAATTTATTCAGAAAGTGAGGAATGTGGTTAGAAGTATCCATCTGAAGAACAAGTTGTTTACCCAAGTTAATGCGCTTTCTGGTGGATATGCTATCTAACCACAGATTGCTCACCGCCCTTCCCGTTTTGTGGTATGGTCTCCATCTAAAAAGGTCCCAATCTAGGAATCCACATCCAGTTTTTTAGATTGAATCCTAGCAGATAGCGCAGCTGTCTGGTTACTAAAGACTCCTTGGGAACATTGTGAAAGCTAACCTAAGAATGCATTCCACCTATTGCTTACTATTCGCTTTGTGGTTTGTAGCTCACATTTGCTTGTTTTCTATTTGCTGGCTTTATTTGTTTTAGGCTGTCCAGCATGTCTTTGTCCTTCCCGTGGAGCATAGCTGGTTTACTAACGCTCCTTGTATTGTTCCACGACTGCTCGCTTTCTGTAAATAGGCACTTAAATTTTGTTATCTTGTCACATTGCTGTGCAAAGACAAAGGTCAAATGTCTGGCTGTCTTCTGAGGGAGCTTGATGTTTACTTTCCTTATCTGACTTCAAAGTGTGAAGATTTATCTGACAATATAGAAGTGTGAAAGTAAAGGCTTTTTTCTAGCCCACAACATTTAAGAATCTGTAAATTAACTGTGCAGATGTTTCAGAATAAATCAGAATTAGGAAAGCCGAAATGAACCACATTTATTTGCAATGCTGAAGTGTGCTGTAAGCAGATATTTTTATGCGATCAAAACATGTCAATACACACGGTGATGCCATTTCCACATATTGTGTACTGCTGTTTTATCAGTAAAATTGTCAGTTGTGAGAAAGTGCCATCTTTCTTGCATGGTATGCCCCCACTTTTTGCTGAATTGCTCATGTACTTTGACTGAGTGTGCCCTGGGCTCCTGCCCATCAGGTGCCCAGGGCCTGTGTTCCTTCCCTAAAACTGCATTGAAGCCTAAACCCAATTGGCATCTCTGGCCACATGTCAGCCCCTGGTAAATGGTACCCTAGGTACCCAGGGCACTGTGACCAGAGAAGGCCTCTAAGGGCTGCAGCACTTATTGTGCCACCCTTAGAGGCCCTGTACCCTGACACACACACACACACACACACACACACACACACACACACACTGCCTTTGCAGAACCAAACAGAGTCGACATGGCACACATCACAGTGTGCCATGCCCACAAACACACTGCCCTGGCATACCTCAGTCACCCCTCTAGCTGGGTGCACTATGCCAGTGGTGAGTGTACAGGTGCATGAGCCCTGTACCCCTACAGTACCCAGGTCCATTCCTGGGCACTAAGTGCAGTGCTGCCATTAAGAGTATATGGTGCTGGGAGGTCGTCATCACGAACTCCACAGCACCATGATGGCTACACTGAAGACTGGTAAGTTTGGTATCAAACTTCTCAGCACATTAAACCCACACTGATGCCAGTGTGGGATTTAATGTAAGATGCACGACAGAGGGCAACTTAGAGTTACCCCCTGAACCTAACCTACAATCCACGTCTTGTCTGAGGGGCTGCCTAGGCTGCCACACAGCAGACATGTTGCTGGACCCCTGGGTAGAGAGCCATCCGCTCTCCCGGGCCTGCAACAATGCACGTCCTGGGCGAGGTGCTAGGTCTCCTCCCCCAGGATGGGCAGGGGGAAACTTCAAAGGCATGCCGCCTTTGTGAGCCTCCCCAGACCACTTGCTGTACTCAGCAACTGTTCCCCACCGGTTCTAGCCCCCACTCTGGCGGGAAACCCCAAGTGAGGAAAGGGGGTGTGCCAGCCTCTGCCAACCCCACCCCTCAGGTGGGGGAGGTGAGGTGAAGCACATCTCCGGGCTCTCGCCATCTTGAAGATGGGGAGCCCTGCCCAATCAGGACTAGGCTCCTGCCCCCTCCCACTGGAGTGTGGCAGGATAGGTGGTGTACCCACCCCAGGGAAGGGACCCATTGGTCCCTGCCCTTTACCTACCTGTAACGCCCCTAAATGTAGTATTTAGGGGCACCCTGAACCTTCCTTCCTCAGATCCCGAATCCGAAACAAGCAAGAAGAACAAGAAGAAAGAAGACCTGCCGTGCAGCTGCTCATAAGAGGAAGACACCAACTGACTTGGCCCCAGCCCTACAGGCCTGTCGACCCTCGAACCTGCTCCTGCTAAACCCCGGCGTCTCCAGTGGTCAGCAACCTCGAAAACCCCGGAGGACCTGACTGCCTTGTGACTCTAAAAGACTGGGACTCCCACGAGCAGTGGTACTGCTCAAAGCAAGTAACAACCCCTGGTGCCAGCCAGGAACCGCGACTCCTGCACACTCTGCACCCGCCGAGCCCGGCCTGTGCCTGAGTGGACAAAGACCATGAGGACGTCCCCCCGGCGACTGTGACACAGAATCCAGCACCCAAGGACCCTCCTCGACGCTCCTGACGACACCTGCAGCCTCAGAACCAGGGACCCCTCCAACCGCGACCAGCAGAGGGTAAGATTTTCCGACGCGAAAAGACACCCCTGCACCCGGCGCCCTGCGGCCCCTGTGCCCAACTCCGGGGTGCCTACCTATCCTCCAACTACCCAACTTACCTCTCGAAGTGGTGGTCGCACCTGAAGAATCTCCGTCCCCGAGGTTGCAGCCTTTGTTCAACTTCCAGCTTCTCCATTGAAATACATTGAGCGCCCGACGGCTCAAAAGCACCCTGCACCCAGCCGCCCGAGTGCCCCTGGAAGTGCAGCATCTATCCTCTTCTACTTCCCCACTTGCCCTGTGTAAGTGACCAGGAGCCCAGCTCCCACAGCCGCGTGGCCTGCCTGCTAGCAGCCACCAACCAAAGGCCCCCTGCCCGCCATAGGCTAACATTGGGCCTAACTCACTCTGCACCCGGCCGCCCCCTGTGCTGCTGAGGGTGTACCAACTGTACCTACCTGACCCTGGGAGACCCCTGAGTCTATGCCCAGAACCTTAACTCTGCCAGTCGAGTACTTACCTGAAAACCGATAACCTACATTTTCTCCATAGGGTAACATTGACTGGTTTACACTGAAATTTCTTCTAAGTGTCGAGTTTTGAAACTTTAAAATCACTAAAAATCGTCCGATCCACGAAAACGAAATTACTCATCTGTTATCAGGAGAGATCCCAGGATCTTGATGACCAGCACTGACCCTGAAAAGCAATTACAACTGTACTTACCAATAACTTGATTTTCCTCCATAGGATAACATTGCCTGGTTTTCTCCAGAAATTCTTCTAAGTGTCGATTTTTGAAACAAACAAATATTCCTTAATCGCCTGTGTAACAAAAACGATTTCTTCCAACTGTTTAGAGGAAATGCACCAGGGCTGAATCCAGGATCCAGCCCGGAGTAAGAAAAATCATACGTAAAGTAATTGATATTGCATTTACTTAAAATTCTCCATTGAGCTCAATGTTATAATTGTGTTTGAATTGTGTTGCCTATTGCAACAACTGTAGCTATTGCATTTAAAAGTCTATTGCGTATTCAAAGTATATAACTAAAGTATCTCATTCTGAGAAAGTATTTTTATACCTACTTGTGGTTCTAAAATAAAACAATAATATATTTTTATATACAAAACAATTGGCCTAGAGTTCAGTTCTTGAGTGTGTGAGACCATTTGCTGACTGAGTGTGTACAACAAATGCTTTACACTGTCCTCTGATACTGCCTTACTGCTCGACCAAGCTACCACTTTAGAGAGTAAGGTTATATCTAACTTTAGCCTCTGCCAAACCTCTGGGGACTGTGGACTCTGTGCACACTGAACCTTACTTTGGTTCAGTATTTACAGAGCCACTTTCTTACATCAGTGCAAATATAATGGAAATTTCAACTGAAAATGTGTTGTCTGTAATGGCAGTGCACTCCCACACCATGCATACTCTACGCTCTGCCGTTCTGCTCCATATCTCCGGCCCGGCCGTTCTGCTCCATATCTCCGGCCCGGCCGTTCTGCTCCATATCTCCGGCCCGGCCGTTCTGCTCCATATCTCCGGCCCGGCCGTTCTGCTCCATAGCGCCGCCCCCGCCGTTCTGCTCCATAGCGCCGCCCCCGCCGTTCTGCTCCATAGCGCCGCCCCCGCCGTTCTGCTCCATAGCGCCGCCCCCGCCGTTCTGCTCCATCGCGCCGCCCCCGCCGTTCTGCTCCATAGGGCCGCCCCCGCCGCTCTTTTCCACAGCGCCGCCCCGGCCGCTCTTTTCCACAGCGCCGCCCCGGCCGCTCTTTTCCACAGCGCCGCCCCGGCCGCTCTTTTCCACAGCGCCGCCCCGGCCGCCCTTTGCCACAGGGCCGCCCTGCTCCACAGCCCCGCGCCGGTCGCTCTGCTCCTCCCTCAGCTTTAGCCTGCTGAATCGAAGCCACGTTTGTGTACAACATGGCTAAAACACATTGGCAAAGCCAATAGCTCTTCTGTAGACGAGACCTATTGGCTTTGCCAATCCTTGTTAGTTTGCTGGTGGCCTCCACTCGGAGTGTGGAAGAGTTCCTGAAAGAAAATTACATCAGCACTCATCGGTGGCGCTCATAAGTTTTGCTCGGTTTTGTCACGGAGGAAAATGGTGTCAGTGTGTAGTTGCATGGCGCCATCAATTGACACGTAGGAGCACTGCTTTTGAGTTTTCCAGATCCAGTCTGGCACTGGAGGGAAATTCACAAGGTGAGGCATCTATGGCTCGATAAACCTAGAACACCACTTGTCATTTTCCTGCCAGAGATATGCACCAGACAGAGCCTTTCCGAAGGTAAATAACTTGTTAGTCAGTGGCTGTGTCCTCCTTGGTGTTTAGTCCAAATGACCCTTTTTGTTGTGCTGGTTATGGCATAGTCATGATTTGTAATGCAGACCTGTTCCTCCTTTCCTATGCAGCTTTCTGAGAAAGACTTAAGCATGCTAGAAGAAAGGATTAAGCGTGCCGCAAAGAGGCCAACTTCTGCTGCTGTACCTGCAAGGCAAGTAGAGGAGAAACCTCAACGGGCTGCAAGCGCCAACCCCAATGCTAGTATGCTGCGGAAGGGACCAGCTGAAGATATGTCCTCCAAGCTCAAGTGAGTGTCCACTTTTTTCCTACACTAGCTGCATTCTATACTGTTCTCCAGCATTAGAACGCAAGTATGTGAAAAGCTTGTTCATGACCCTGCTATCAAGCCAAAGTCTCAAACACTTTCTTTGTACATGACTGTCGCTCTTCATTTGTGTCCCTTTTCTGCCTCCAATCGACCAGTTTCTGCAACAATGTATAAGTTCCTTCTGTCCAGCCAGTTTTGAAAGCTCCTTTCATCATCTTGTTTTTGAGATCTTCTTTTCCTAGCAGACTATTTTATCATAGCTCTTACATAATCCCTTTATTGTAATGTATGTTTGTTTTTAGTGAAAAGGCCAGTTAGGTGCCGATTATCTATATATACTCCTACTTGAGTCATGCAGGACCAAAGCCAAACTTCTGTGTAAAGAGGCGTGCTTGAGATTTGCAATAAAGACGTCAATGGGGGAGACGTCCTTCAGGGTAACTTTACCCTCTAAACCTCCTCTCTTGCACAGCTAGATGCTCCTTCACAGGCTGGTTGAAGTAACTTGCTCTACTTGGGCATTCCGGAAAAGTGACTGTGAAGGACTAGTTTGTAGACAATGATTCAAGTGTCTAATTTCTGTAAAAGGTTTTTGCAACAGTTTGCATTTTTCCTGAGTGTTCTGTTCTCACATATAAAGGATCTGAAGCACAGTACACGATTTAACAGTTTCTTACTCCCCTCAAATGCTTCCTTGTTTTTCTCATGATTGCAGATCTGGCGTCGAGCTCTGCATACTGCAACATGATCTTCTTTCATTTTCCAAATTTAGTTAAACAAGTATGCATACAAAACATCACTGGAAATTGTCCTTTTCTCCCTCTTTGAATGTTTAATAAATTCATGTGCTTAAATTCTATCTTAAAATATGGATTCTGATGGATACATCTGCCTGTGGATTCCTCACCTTTTGAATTACCCCAGCGCCAGCATTCCACGGAAATTCTTTTCCTAGCTCTCCCACGTTGACGAGGACGTCACAATAGCACGGCTCCGCTCGCGACTCCGTATGACGTCACCGGAGCCATAAGAAGACCTCGTCGGTGTGCTGACATCTGTTCCCTTTTTTCTGCGCCGTCGACGCGTAACGGTTTTTTCTGGGACTCTCCATTTCTCTGAGATTACTTTGTTTCTTCCTTCTTTGTGATTCTGTAGGAATGGCTACTTTGAAGAAGTCGGGTTTCAAGCCCTGCAGGGAGTGTGGGGGCCATATGTCGATTACTGACCCTCACGACGACTGCCTTTGGTGTCTGTCTTCGGACCACGACGTCGAGGGGTGTTCGTGCTGTCGAAAGATGAACACAAAGGCGCTGAAGGAGCGTGAAGCAAAACTCTAGATGGCAAGGGCGAAAAAAGAGAAGAGGGGTCGTAAGCGCTCGAAGTCATCGACCTCGCATACTTCTAAGTCTAAGAAGCATCATAAGTCGAAGAGGAGACCGTTCTCGAAGTCGCTCTTCGAAGGACAAGGCTTCGAGGTCAGCCTCACCTGTTCAGCGGCGCCGTGAAAAGGACTTTGTTTCTCAGTCGCCTTCTCCTTCTCCGCAGGTGACTCCGATCCACTCACCGACTCAGAGGGGTTCGCCGGCGTCCAGAGACTCTTCCACGCCCAGAGAGTATTCTCCTGTACCTTCGCCTGTGCGGGTGCCGATCTCACCGGCTCCGCAGCCCCAGTATCAGTTCGGCCTTGGATGGATCCAGACCAAGGAGGTTCGGATCCTTACCCTCCTTGACCAGGACCGGATCCCTCGCATTTCTTAAATGCAATGTTTGGCATGTTTGCCAGGGCATCCTACCCTTCCGATGCGCCTTCTGGCCCCGTGGGTCCGCTTGCCTTTAACTTGGGCGTCCCCCAGCAGTATGCCCAGGCACCCTTCGTGCCTTTTATGCCGACGGCTCCATCTTGGCAGTTTCCGGCACCAATGGTTTTTGACTCCGAAACCTCAATCACCGTCTGGTGTCGAATTGGCGCCGTCTCGGATTCGATCGGCGCCGCTGCCTGTTTCGGAAGGTCCGCCTTCGACACCGGCACCGTTGTCGCTGGCGCCGCTGCCGATCCCGAACAAGCGATCCAGGAGGGAAGCACAGAGGCTGCTGGAGGAAGATGAGTACCAGCAAAGAGGAAGGGGAGATTCTCGACTCCGTAGACTAATTCAAAGGTCTACATGAGGCTAGTGGTTTATACACTTACCCGGAGTGGGAGCTCTCTTCACCAAAGGCTATTTCCTCTGAGGATGTCGCCCCTTATGTGGTGATTAGGAAAGCTGCTGAGTTGGATCTTCAGTTGCCTTCAGCTGAAGTAAAGTCTAACATTCTGACTGAAGTGCTTAATATTGCTTCTTCTAGTGAGCCTCTACTGCCTTTCAATGAGGCGTTGACGGAGCCTATTATGGAGGTGTGGCAGAAGCCCTGGTCTGCTCCTGCAGTTTCCAGATCAGTAGCAAGAAGATATAGACCTGCTCCTGGTGATCCAGCTTTTCTTTCTGTCCACCCATCTCCAGAAAGCTTGGTGGTTCAGGCTTCTTGCTCCAAGCAGTCGTCTGGGACCTTTCCTACCACCCCGGGGGATAGAGATTCAAAAAAGCTAGAACAGTCGGCCAAGAAGGTGTTTTCCTCAGCAAGTATGGCGCTGAAGTCTACAAACGCCACTTGCTTACTTGGGAGGTACATTCATGCCCTTATGGACTCTGTTAAGCAATTGGCCCCAAAACTTCCTGAGGAAGATCGAGTTCATTTTCTTGAGGCTCTTTCGGATTCTCAAGCAGTTGCCTGACAGGTCATTCAGTCAGGTCTGGACACTGCAGACTCGGTTGCCCGAGTAATGGGTTCTTCAGTTGCTACGAGAAGACATGCCTGGCTCAGATCTTGAGGTTTTTCGCCAGATGTTCAGGCTACTCTACTGGATCTGCCTTTCGATGGCTCAAGATTGTTTGGTACCAAAGCGGACTCTGCTTTGCAGCGTTTCAAGAACAGTAGGGCTACTGCAAGATCTTTGGGCCTGCAGTCTCAGCCTAGGGGGTATGGCTACAAGAGGTATCGAGGCTTTGGGAAGGCGGCTTCCTTTCGAGGTTGTCAGCAGCCTCAGCAACAACAGCAAAATCCTCTGTACAGGTCGTACAGGGGAAAAAATAGAGGCCGTCTTCGAGGAGCCTCTCGGCAGCAGTCCACCTCCTCTTCTCCTGTTCCCCCACCACCTCCCCCTCCCTCCCCCACTGGTACCACGGGAAAGCAGCTCTAGATCCTCCATCTTGGCGCATGTTGGTCCTGTAGGGGGTCGGGTGTCCCATTTTCTACAAGATTGGAAATCGGTTACCTCAGACCGTTGGGTTTTGAATCTTGTGGAAAATAGGTACGCCCTCCCTTTTCTAGAGTTTCCACCTCCTTACCCTCCTCTTCAGGATTGGTGTTCAGAGGACCATTTACTACTCTTACAACAGGAGGTTCTTGTCTTGTTGCAGAAAGGGGCGATAGCGGTGGTTCCTGAGCAGGAAAGGGGTTAGGGATGTTACTCCTGTTATTTCCCGATTCCCAAGAAGGACTGCCGATTGAGGCCGATTCTGGACCTCAGGATTTTGAATTTTTACCTCGGGCAGGAAAAGTTCAAAATGTTGACCTTGGCTCAGGTTCTTCTAGCGCTGCAACAGGAGGACTGGATGGTGTCGATCGATTTGCAGGATGTGTATTTTCATCTTCCCATCCTGAAGTCGCATCGGAAGTATCTCCGGTTTATGGTAAGGTTGCAACACTACCAGTTTGCGGTCCTTCCGTTCGGTCTCACTTCCGCCCCACGGGTCTTCACAAAGGTGATGGCGGTGGTGGCAGCACATCTCAAAGTCAGGGGTTCCTGTTTTCCCTTATCTGGACGACTGGCTGCTAAAAGCCAAGTCTCCAGAGATGGTGTTGCGCCACTTGCATGCAACAACGCAATTGTTGTTCAACTTGGGTTTCTCGATAAATGTACCCTAATCTCACCTGGTGCCCTCTCAACGCAGCCTGTTCATAGGGGCAGTACTGGACACTACTGTGTCGAGCTTTCCTGCCTCCGCAGAGGATTCTCGACATACAGGAGATGATTCCTTTTTCACGATGGAGCGTTGTTCCAGTCCTGAAGGTCCTACGCCTGATCGGTCTGTTCGCTTCCTGCAAACTGTTGGTCAAACATGCACGCTGGCACATGAGAGCACTCCAGTGGTGCCTCTGCAGGCAGTGGTATCAGCACAATGGAGATCTCGGGGAGAAGGTCAGAATCTCCAGAGACACTGCAGCGGAGCTGTCTTGGTGGAGTGTGCAGGGCAACCGGTCTCAAGGGAAGCCCTTTCAGCCTCCTCCACCAGTGATCACGGATGCCTCCACTCTAGGGTGGGATGCTCATCTGGGGGATCTGGAGGTCAAAGGTCTTTGGTCTCCAGAGGAAAGGTTGCTTCACATCAACCTTTTTGAATTGCGGGCGATACGTTTGGCTCTCAAGGCTTTCCTTCCGTCTCTTCGCGGGCAGTCGGTTCAGGTCCTGACGGACAACACTACCGCGATGTGGTACATCAACAAACAGGGAGGTGTAGGGTCGTATCGTCTCTGCAACTCTGGTCCTGGGCTCAGGGCCATCAGATTTGTGTGATGGCAAATCATCTGGCCGGTGTGCTAAATGTACGTGCGGACAGTCTCAGTCGGCATTACTCGGCAGATCACGAGTGGCGGCTTTATCCGGAGGTGGTCCATCTCATCTTCAAGACGTGGGGATTTCCTCTGCTGGACCTCTTTGCCACTCGCGAGAACGCGCACTGCCCGTCGTTCTGCAGTCTCCAGTTTCCGATGCAGGGAGCATTGGGGGACGCGTTTCAGTTGGAATGGAGTTCGCAGCTCCTTTAAGCGTTTCCCCCCATACCCTTGATTTCTCAAGTTTTGAGGAAGATTCGCCAAGACTGGGCCCAAGTCATATTGATTGCCCCGGATTGGCCAAGAAGGGTGTGGTACACAGATCTACTTCCTCTCATCGCGCCCTCCGCTCCGTCTCCCTCTCAGGGCAGATCTCCTCTTGCAGTCGCAGGTTCTACACCCCCACCTCCAGAGCCTGCACCCTCATACCTGGAGATTGAACGAGGCAACCTGAGTTCTTTCTCTCACCCACCGGATGTGGTGGATGTTATTTTATCATCCAGGAGACAATCCACCAAATCTATTTATTCCTCCAGGTGGTCCAAATTTGTGAAATGGTGTGGAGAGAGTTCCATTGATCCTTTGAAGGCCCGTTTGTCTGATGTGCTAAGTTTTTCTCTTTCTTTGGCTCAGCAGGGTTGTGCTGTGGCAACAGTTAAAGGATATTTGTCGGCTTTGACGGCTTTCCTTTGTTTGCCGGACCAGCCGTCTTTGTTTAAATCTCCAGTTGTTATGAGGTTCATTAAGGGCCTAACCAATAAGTTTCCTCCCACTCCCTTCATTATGCCTCAGTGGGATTTGAAACGTTCTTACATTTCTGATGGGTTCTGCTTTTGAGCCTCTTCATAGTTGCCCTTTGAGGCTTCTTTCTTTCAAGACGGTCTTTTTGATCGCTATTACCTCGGCCAGGAGGGTAAGTGAGCTTCAGGCTCTTAGTTCAAAACCTCAGTTATTAACCATTCATGCAGAAAAAATGGTTCTCAGGACCAGGGCTGCTTTCCTGCCTAAGGTGGTTACTCCTTTCCATTTAGGTCAGTCTGTTACCTTACCTACCTTCTATCCTCCCCCTTCCAAGGAGGAGGAGAGACTTCATCGCCTGGACCCTAAGAGGGCGGTCAGTTTTTACCTGGACAGGACCAGGGAACTAAGGCTGGATGATCAGCTCTTCGTGGGCTACATTGGACGAATGAAAGGAAAAGCTGTCCACAAACGAACACTCTCCAGGTGGATCATCTTGTGTATCAAGATCTGCTACGCCCTGGCCAAAAAGAAGCCGCCTGTAGGTATTAGAACTCATTCCACCAGAGCCAAGTCATCTTCTTCTGCTTTGGCTAAAGGTGTTCCTGTTGATATTTGTAAGGCAGAAACTTGGGCCTCCCTCCACACCTTTGCGAAGCATCACTGCTTAGATTCTGAGGTTAGGAGGGACGGCCATTTTGCACACTCTGTTCTGCTAGGTTTTTTGGTATAGTCAGGTGGACACCCTCCTCCGGGAGAGGTACGGCTTGGGGATTCAATTCAAAAGGTGAGGAATCCACAGGCAGATGTATCCATCAGAAGAACAAGTTACTGACCTACCCGCCTCCCCGTTGTCCTCCTGTTTATACCGAAAAAGTTATAACTGTTTGACATGGATGTTTTTAATTTGTAATATAATATGCTTTATTGATTGGTTAAAAAAAACATTTACAATTTAAAACACGACTGGTTCGGACAATAAAAAATGACAATAATGTTAAAAACAGTGGGTTTTAAATTACTAAAGATTGGGGAGGTCATTATAGGCTAATAATGTTCTGCTGAAAGACCTCTCTGATTTTCTGATGTTGTAGTCTCTAATTCAGTTGTTGAGCCTTTTAACTCTGCCGCCATGCTAAGATGAGGAGGGCTTGGTTGCAGTTGTGGCTTCCAGTAGTTTTGACGCTTTGTGGACAAATTTCGTAAGCCCAATGTTCAACTTGGTGTTGTCAGGATTTAGAGCGGCCATTATTGCTTGGCGGCAAGATCGAACTCCCAACCTGATCCATTGGTCCCACAATAATGACCGTCTGGCCATGAGCAATGCCGGGCAAACTGTGTTCCATTGCTTCAGAATGATAGCCACACAACCTGCATTCAGTACTGCAACCTGGCCGGCGCCATTCGGGAAGGTTCTTCAGAAAGGGCCAGTCACCCATCCTCAGGGCTAAAAACTTTTGTTTCCAATAAAGTGCGTATGTGCTTGATAGATAGGGCGGCTGAACACCCAGTTTAAAATTGGAGATTACGGCCCAAGCGTGTTTCCTTTTTGAATGTATTTCCCTGTCCGAGTGAAAGGACCACAGTCTAACAGTTTTTTTAATGGCGATCTTTAACACCGGGTAGGTGGGATTTGTTTCCCAAAGGTCTTTTACTCCTAATAACTGTAAACTGCGATCCAGGAGTTGCCAATGCTTTTGTCTGGTCTGATTTTTTTTTTTTTTTTTTTTTTTTTTGTATTTCCTGCCATAGTCGGGCCTCTAGGGAACCCTCCCGAGCACGGCGCAGTCTGACAGTTTTATAAATGCGCCTACCTCTACTCCATGGTGGTCTTGTAGTCCCAGTTCAAGTCTCACTTGGGCTGGCGAGGTAGATCTTGGCAACCGAAAAGCTTGTTTAAAGATTTTGGTTGTTAGCTTGTTTATTAATGTACTAGTTGTGCCCTTAGTGATCTCGTGCCCATACGTGAAGGAATTGATCACCTTAGCCTTTATCACTTTCAGCATGGGAGTTAGGCTCGGGACAAGTAGCTGTTTTGACAGTTTTGCGGCAGCAGCTTCTAACGACAGGGCTTTGGTTTTTAATGCTTCTTTATGCTTGATAAATGTACATCTGGTGTCAAAAAAGATGCCCAAATATTTATAACTGGAAGTTGGTTCGAGCTTTGTCATTAAAATACCACCTTTCTGTTGACCTCTTTTGCTTCCCAAAGGATATTGTTTTGGTTTTTGACAAGTTCAGTCCTAGGCAATTTCTTGTTGTGTATGGGAGCAGTTCGTCCAGTAACCTCTGGAGACCCACTTTGAATATGTCTTTTCATGCATACAGTTTGCTGCTAGGAAGTGCTTTGCTTATTGGCTTTTCCTTTCTGTTTATGTATATACTATTTGTATATATATTATGTTTACTGTGTATACTTGTGGAAATGTTGTCGGTCCACCCGTTTGCCTCGAGGGCACGGAAAAAATGGGTGGAACTGACGTCAGCACGCCGACTAGGTCTTCTTATGGCTCCGGTGACGTCATACGGAGTCGCGAGCGAAGCCGTGCTATTATGACGTCCTCGTCGACGTGGGAGAGCTAGGAAAAGAATTTCCATGGAATGCTGGCGCAGGGGTAATTCAAAAGGTGAGGAATCCACAGGCAGATACTGTATCCACCAGAAAAAACATTACCGAAGGTAAGTAACTTGTTCATCACTGTAATTTTGTGTGTAGCAGTATTATAACATACTTTTATCTAATTATATGCTGACTATCCACTTCATCGTTGGGTCTGCAGTGCAGTACAGAGTCTTAGAACTCCACTTTCTCTGGAGGCCATCAGACTTTCTGCTGCATGTCGAGTGAAGAGAAATCCTTGGACTGAGCTCTGCTCAACAGTTTCTACTGTTTCACCAAGATTAAAAGACATAGATTGTTAGTGCTTGCATAATTTTTGTTCTAGGGACTGCCTTGTCATTTTCCAGGCACGTGACCGACTGAATTCAAGCATTGCTATCCATTACTGACTGACAGTGGCCCTCAGCCCATTCTTTTCAATCGTTCTGCTCACTGGGCCACTGCAGACAGACCAGCGATATACAAATTAGTGTTGGACAGCCCCTAGTGCTGAACTTAAGTAAAGTTCTTGGCCTCAACCTCTGAGCACCAGATGTGTTTTGTTCTTATCAGGTATTATCTGTGAGGTTTTGGGCAAGTCCTAACGGGACAATGATCTATGTGGCCCATGTAGGTAATCACTATAATCAGCACTGTGTGTGCTGCCAAAGTCTAAAAGTGGTTACTGTGTGATCAACACGCCTAATTCTCAGAGTAGAGCTATCAGCACTAGTGTGGCCTTAAGTAGGCATGCATGGATGCAGTCCAGTGGCTTTTTAGGAGACGTCCAGGCTAGCCTCCTGGATATGCCACTTGATGGTTCAGAAGACAAACAACTCTCTGCGTTAGAGCACTTTAAAGACAGACTGGCACCGCGCGCTCTGGGCCTCTCTGCACTCACCTACCAGCTTCATCAACAATTTCTCCCCCTGTGGCTACAGGAGGGGCTTCTAATATCGTTCAATCGTCTCAACGCACTCCACAATCCTTTCGTGGCCGCAGTGCCCACAGGCAAGAGCAACAGGGAGAGGCAGAGCCCAATCGTCCTCCCCTCCACGCACCTCCACCACCACCACCAAAACTCTGTAGTGTGCCCTTGCAGGCACACAGTCGCCCTGTCGGAGGATCTGATATTTTCAGCAAAGGTGGCAGGCCATAACTTTCAACAAGTGGGTCTTGAAAATTAAGCGAGGTTACGCCTTACCGTTTCTCGAAACCCCGCCGCATTTTCCACCATCTTCAGAACGGCTGTCATTGGACAATCTGTCTCTTGCAGCAGGAAGTGCAGGCTCTTTTAGCCAGGTGAGCCATAGAGAGGTTCCAGGTGCCAGAATTCTGTTGTGATTTTCCCGCTACTTCCTGATGCTGAAAAAAGGACGGGGGACCTTCACCCTCTTAATGCCCAAAGATCAGTTCAAGATGTTTTCTCTGACCCAGGTCTTGTCCGCCCTCGACCCTGGAGGCTGGACGGTAGCTTTGGACCTGCAAGACACTTATACCCACGTCCCCTTCCTGCAGGTCCACAAGCGTAGCCTGTACCTTATGGCTTTTAGTTTGCTGTATCACCTTTTGGCCTTACCAGTGCACCTTAGGTGTTCCTAAAAGTGATGGTGGTGGTTGCAGCACATCTTTGGAGGTTGGGGGTCCCAGTCTTCCCCTACATGATGACTGGCTGTTGAAGGCAGGCGCGACCCAGGCAGTTGTCACCTACCGACAGAGTACTGTGAACCTCCGGTCATCTTTGGGGTTCACTGGCAACATGGCAAAGTCACACCGGATTCTCCTCATAAGCTCCCCTTAATCGGAGCCCTTCTGGAGTGTTCTGTTTCATGCCCTCCCCCCCACGCACACACCTGCTCTACTAGTTCACAATGGCGAATTAGGAGACTCGTTTTACTTGGGGGACCTACATGGAGGCACAGCCAGTACAATCCCTGAGGTACCCCTATAACTTAAGTGTCCTGAGTACCTGGGTATTATATACTACAGACTTTCCAGTAAGTTAGCCATTTTCAATTGGGTACAGCCAATTCGATATAGACTTTAGAGTCTGGGCACTGAGGTCTGGCTAGCAGGCCTTGGTGCACTCTGAGTCGAAAAACCAGCAACATCAGTCCAAAAACTTGGGGGCGACTACCCTAAGTCCGCGAAGGGGAAGCTTCTAAGACCTTTTGCTGCCTCCAGCAACTGCACCCCACCGGTTCTGACCCCCACTTTGGGCGGGAGAACCGGCAGGAAAACCAAGTGAGGAAGGGAGGTGTGCCCACCCCACCTTTGCCAACTGTAAGGAAGTGGGTTTATGTTGCAGTAACCCCCCCCACTTTCTGCCAGACAACTGATGCACTTTGACGTGATGTGCCCTGGGTCCCTGCCAATCAGGTTCCCAGGGCCTGTTCTTTTCCAAAAACTGTACCCAATTGGCATCTCTGGCCACAGGTCAGCCCCTGGTAAATGGTACCACATTTACCCAGGGCACTGTGACCAGGGAAGACCTCTAAGGGCTGCTGCACTTATTGTGACACCCTTAGAGGCCCTGTACCTTTACACACACACACACACACACACTCTGCCTTTGCAGGCTGCGTGTTTTGGTGCAGAACAAAGTGAAGAGTCAACATGGCACACACCTCTGTGTTCAAACAACAATTTACAGCTACACTGTGCTGCAAGCCCAATCGCACAGCTTTTTCATTTTCATCGTGTTTATTCCATGTTTTTCCAATTCATCCAACTTAACCTTTTTAGTCACGATAACACTGTCCAAAGACCCATTTGCTTCACATGAGGCAGTTGTGCCAATCCAGGCCTCTTACCACATCACGTAGGGACCTTCATTCATGTTTACAGCTTAAAATCGCATTCCCAATGCATTTCGGGCTATTTTTGTGCCCTTCGTCAGGGGAAGCTGTTTAAATATGAAAATAACATAAAACCCATGTTAGTCTTCCATGTTTCAACGCTATAATAATTTTACATGAATACACTCAACCATGATACAATCGATATATTAAACAAGACATTACCCAATTCCCACTGAATAATTACGAAAATAAGAATAAAAACAAAAACACAATCCCTCAATGCTTTCATGATGTTCTAACCATCGCAAGAGATTACCGCTAAGCGGAGACCTCCCCCACTCCATCCTCGATGCTTAACCTGCCATTCTACCCGCTTTGCAAAATAATCATTCGACTTGCCTGGTGTTCTCTACATAAACCTCGTACCAAACTTGACTCTGACCCCTACTGAAAACTAAAGTAAATTACAAATTAACGTCGTGACCTCTCACAATTGCGTTTTTTGTTAAAAACGGGGTTACCTGCTTGTAATTCAAATGTTGTTCTAACCACTCGGTACTCTCCTTTTTTAATGTCTTCCATTTAACCCAGATTTCACCTGAGTACGCAATTTAAACATTTCCTCGATGCTAATTCAACCAATAGCGGTGGCTCAAACAAGTTAGATTACTTCCAATTGAACACTACGAGATCTGATTCGCCCTTGAGATCAAAACCAAGTTCCTCCCTCATAACCTCAATGACTGCATCTCCCACAAGTCTTTGCGACGAAACCAACCTTATCATAAAACCATACAATGAAAACCCAATAGTGAAACCAAAGTCGTGTCACCAACCCCTCAATCTTTATGTAATGATGTGTCGGCACATAGTGTACCTCACCCAATATTAAAGTGCAGTCGTTTGTACCAATGCCACAAATGAAAACATTATGCGTCTTTTTAACACAATTTTACAAGTGTTCATGCGATCTCTACGTTGGACTCAATAAAACGGTCCATAGATCCTTATTTTTATCTCCATTTCCATAATTTGAAGCGGCGTTATTCGTGAAAATATTACGCGATACGTTCATCTTGATTCCATTTATTATTTGTTTGTGTCGGGTGCAAACTGCTTTTGAGGCAAGAAATTCATTGTCAATACACAAAAAAGTAGCAGTTGCACACCATTATTTGTCTGTTTTTCTTATTTCTCAATGTATTCCTGTTTGCGTGCAGACTGGGTTAACCGTGCCTCGCCTCCTTGCACGTGCATGAACTCAAACAACAATTTACAGCTACACTGTGCTGCAAGCCCAATCGCACAGCTTTAAAGAGTCAACTTACAGCTTTTTCATTTTCAACGTGTTTATTCCATGTTTTTCCAATTCATCCAACTTAACCTTTTTAGTAAATGTAAAAAAAAAAAAAAAATGTAAGTCCGTTTTTATATAGCGCAGCTACTCACCCTTACGGGTCTCAAGGCGCTGGGGGCCGTCGTGGAAATTAAGTGAGCTATTGCCCAGAGTCACATGGTGCTGAGCTGAGCTGCCGCCGGAGCCGGGGATCGAACCGTGAACCCTGTGCTCCGAAGTCAGCTGCCCTGGCCGCTGCACCACACCTCTCCACTTTAGTCACGATAACACTGTCCACCTGTGTGTGCGCCATGCCTACAACCCACTGCCCTGGCATAGGTCAGCCACCCCTCTAGCTGGGTGCACTATACCAGTGGTGAGGGTACAGGTGCATGAGCCCTGTACCCCTACAGTGTCTAAGTCCATTCTTTGACATTGTAAGTGCAGTGCTGCCATTAAGAGTATATGGTGCTGGGAGTTTGTCATTACGAACAACACAGCACCATAATGGCTGCACTAAAAACTGGGAAGTTTGGTATCAAACTTCTCAGCACATTAAACCCACACTGATGCCAGTGTGGGATTTAATGAAAAATGCACACAGAGGGCATCTTAGAAGATGCTCCCTGAAACCTAACCCACCTCTAGTGTCCAGGCTGAGTGGCTGCTTCAGCTGCCACCACCAGACATGTTTCTGGACCCCTGGGTCGAGAGCCTGCTGCTCTCGGGGGGCCTGAAACAATGCACATCCTGGGACGAGGTGCCAAGCCTCCTCCCCAGGATGGGCAGGGTCCACAAAGGGGAAGCTTCAAAGGCTTTGCCACCTTTGTGATCTACCCCAGGCGGGAAACCGGCGGGAAAAACAAGTGAGGAAGGGAGGTGTGCCCCACCTCTGCCAACTCCACCCCTCAGGTGGGGGAGGTGAGGTGAAGCACAACCTAGAGTCCCCGCCATCTTGAGGATGGCGGGACCCAGCCAACCAGGGCCAGGCTCCTGCCCCCCTCCCACTGGAGAGTGGCAGATCTGAAAGAGACACGTTAGTGACAGATTCCTTACCTTAGAATATCCCCAGGCGTCAGGCTGGATCCGGAAAGTTTTTGCGTAGCAGTACCCTTGCGCGTCGGTAGGCGGCGTCGTGCGGCTCCGCGTCCGTCGTCGGCGTCGTGATCGCCGGGATGACGTCGCGGGCAGTACTTAGACGCCGCCCTGCGCGCTGACGTCAGTTCTTCTTTTTCCGCGCCAGCAGCGCAGATCCGGGAAGAGCAGTGCCCTGGTCATTTTTTGACCATACTTTTGGTGAATTTTTCACTGTTTTTTCATCTTTCAAGGTGTTGTAGGGATGCCCGGCTTCAAGCGATGCGGCGCCTGTGTGCGGATGATGTCCGTCACCGACCCGCATTGGGAGTGTCTCTTCTGCCTCGGCCGAGGCCACGACACGGAGTCTTGTACCGACTGCCAGGCCCTCCACCCGAAAGCTTTGCGAGAGCGGTCTCGAAAGCTCCTCGAGGCCCGGCATTCGGCTCCGCGGAAGCCCCGGTCGCGTGAGAGGTCCAGGGGTCGATCGCGGAGTCCACACCGGTCGTCGGCGTCTAAGTCTTCTTCGTCCGGTAAGTCGAAACACAAAAAGTCCAAAAAGCATCATCGCTCTAGGACTTCGCCTCGCCGGTCTCGCGACTCGGCTGAGGCCCCTCCCGGCACCGTCCCGCCCCGCGGCCCCGGACATGCCTGTGGAGTCGCCCCCGCCATACCCGCCCTTCCCGGGTTCGGGGGCGGATCCGGCCAAAGAGCAGGAATTCCTGTCGGTCATGGCCCGCCTCTTCGGGCCTTCAGGCCCCTCCGGTGCGCCTTCGGGCCCCGCGGGCCCTGATGGGGTTGCTCCGGCGTCGCCGACGGCTCCGGCCCCGGCGTCACCCGTGCCTCCAGCCTCGATCCCGGCTTCGGCCCCGGCCTCGATCCCGGCTCCACAACCCCCATCGACGCCGGTCGACCTAACGACACCTCCGCCAGCGCCGATGTCTCCGGTGCCGTTCTCGGCACCGCCCTGGGCTCCGGGCGGCGTCGTACCCCTGTTCCTTCCGGCTCCGGACATGGATCCGGACCGACGTCGCTCGACTCCGGCGCCGATGGGACCTTGGGTCCCAACTGTCCCTTCTCCTTATTTTGAACCAGAGGAGGACCTGTTGGACTGGGAGGGGTCTGATGACCCTCTGACACAACACTGTCAGTACGATCAGGACTGGACAGAGAGTCTAGGGGAGGCCAGTGGTCTGGATACTTCCCCTGACACTGGCATGCTGTCTCCTCCCGTGGTTACGGAGGAGGGAGCCAATTTTGGTACGGTGTTGCGTAGGGCAGCTGGGGCCTTACGTCTCCAACTTCCTACTTTGACGGTCAAGCCTAACATCTTGACAGAGGTGCTTCAGCCGGCAGCCTCCTCTGCGGAGACTGTGCTGCCGTTTAACGACGCCCTCACTGACGTTCTTTTGGGCGCCTGGTCCAAGCCCAACACAGGGGCTCCTGTGGATCGGAACGTGTCACGACGCCATCGCCCCGCTCCGGGCGACCCCTGTTTCTCTCTGTCCACCCCACTCCTGAGAGCTTGGTTGTCCAAGCCTCCGCTTCCCAAACCGCCTTCCCTACCGCTCCTCCGGATAGGGAATCCAAACGCCTGGATCAGTTTGGGAAGAAGGGTTTTTCTTCCTCCAGTGCTGGCTTGCGGTCCGTTAACACCGCTTGTCTTTTGGGCCGATATACCCACTCCCTGTGGGATTCGGTGGCGGATGTTTTGCCCCAGTGTCCTGAGGAGGTCCAGACACTGCTTTCCCGCGCCATTGCGGAAGGAAGGGTTGCGGCTAAATACACGATACGTTGTGGCCTTGACACCGCCGACTCGCTGGGCAGGTCTATTGCAACGACGGTGGCGCTCAGACGCCACGCCTGGCTGAGAACCACTGGTTTTTCAGGGGATGTCCAGAATACTCTCATGGACATGCCCTTTGATGGAGTCGGTCTTTTTGGGTCCAAAGCAGACCATGCGTTGGAGCGCTTTAAGGACTCACGGGCTACTGCCAAGTCCCTGGGCCTTTCTGCTACACGGCCACCGGCCCGCGCAGCAGGCGTCTTCGCGTGGCCGAGGACGTGGATTCCGCCGTGGCGGATCGGGCAACCAGCGTGCGGGTCAGGCCACCACCTCCAACCCGTCCGTGGCCTCCAAGCCCTCCTAGTCCCTCCTTTCAGGTGCACAGCACGCCAGTAGGGGGCAGGGTCCGCCATCACCTTCCCCACTGGCGTACCATCACCTCGGACAGGTGGGTCTTGGACATTGTCCGAAGGGGCTACTCCCTCCCCTTCGAGACCAACCCCCAGCCATGCCACCTCAATTCCACCGCATGTCAGGGGATCACTTGGTGCTTCTACAGAAGGAAGTCGCGGCCCTCTTGACCAAGAGGGCCATCGAGCGTGTTCCGACCCCAGAAGTAGGGCGTGGTTGCTACTCCCACTACTTTCTGGTGCCCAAAAGGACAAGGAGGACATGCGTCCTATCTTGGACCTCCGGAACGTCAATCGCTTCCTCCGGAAGGAGAAGTTCAAGATGCTCACCCTAGCTCAGGTCTTGACTGCCCTCGACCCTGGAGACTGGTTGGTAGCGTTGGACTTGCAGGACGCATATTTCCACATCCCCGTCCTGCCGGCCCACCGGCGTTACCTTCGGTTCACGGTAGGCCCCGAGCATTTTCAGTTCACCGTGCTCCCCTTTGGCCTTACCAGTGCCCCTCGGGTGTTCACGAAAGTGATGGCGGTGGTCGCAGCTCATCTGGCCGGGCAGGGGTTTGTCTTCCCCTACCTCGACGACTGGCTGCTGAAGGCGGGCTCGTCCCAGGCAGTCGTCTCCCACCTCCAGACTACGGCCGAACTCCTGCACTCGCTGGGGTTCTCCATCAATGTGCCGAAGTCGCATCTGATTCCTTCTCCACAGCTCCTTTTCATCGGAGCGGTTCTGGACACGACGCAGTTTCGGGCCTATCCTCCCGAACGGCGAGTCCGGGATATTCAGGCTATGATTCAGATCTTTCAGCCTTTATCCTGGGTTTCGGTACGGATGACCCTGAGGCTGCTGGGCCTCATGGCCTCCTGCATCCTGCTGGTCAATCATGCCAGATGGCATATGCGGGCTCTGCAGTGGGACCTGAAGTCCCAGTGGGCGCAGCACCAGGGCAACCTGTCCGATCACGTCCAGATCTCGGAGGGGACTGCAAGACAGTTGCAGTGGTGGCTCTCGAACCGGCAATGGGTCATGGGCAGATCCCTCTCCCTTCCCCAGCCAGAGCACACAGTTGTGACGGACGCGTCCCTTCTGGGATGGGGCGGTCACATGGGAGAGGCGGAGATCAGAGGCCTCTGGTCTCCGGCGGAGTCCCGGCTCCATATCAACCTTTCTGGAGCTCCGGGCGATCCGACTTGCACTCAAGGCATTCCTTCCCTCTGTCAAAGGGAAGGTAGTGCAGGTGTTCACAGACAACACCACCGCCATGTGGTACTGCAACAAACAGGGCGGGGTGGGGTCTTGGACCCTTTGTCAGGAGGCTCTGCGCCTCTGGACATGGCTGGAACATCAGGGCATGTTCCTGATGGTTCAACACCTGGCAGGTTCCCTGAACGCCAGGGGCGGACGAACTCAGCCGCAGGTGCATGATGGATCACGAATGGCGTCTTCACTCGGAAGTGGCGCAAGGACTCTTTCTACAATGGGGAGAGCCTTGGTTAGATCTATTCGCCACCGAAGAGAACGCGCAATGTCATCAGTTCTGCGCGTTGGAATTTCCAAGGCGGCACTCGCTCGGAGACGCTTTTCGTCACGAGTGGAGTTGCGGTCTGTTGTACGCCTTTCCGCCTATACCACTTCTACCCAGAGTGTTGAAGAAGATTCGGCACGACCGGGCCCAAGTCATTCTTGTGGCTCCGGACTGGGCTCGAAGAGTTTGGTATCCCGAGCTACTCAATATGAGCGTAGATCCCCCGATCCGTCTGCCTCTTCGGGAGGATCTTCTGTCGCAGCAGCAGGGGACGGTCCTTCACCCGAACCTGTCCAGTCTACACCTGCTTGCGTGGAGATTGAGCGGCGGCAGTTGATTCCTTTCGACTTGCCTCCCGAAGTTTGTGATGTGATTCTGGCAGCCAGGCGTCCCTCCACTAAGGTGGTATACGCCTGCAGGTGGAACAAATTTGTGGCATGGTGCACAGCAAATGCTGTGAATCCCCTTTCTGCCCCTCTTTCTGAGGTCCTTCTGTTCCTTCTCTCTCTGGCCCAACAGGGTTCTGCCCTGGGTACCATCAAGGGTTATCTTTGTGCTATCTCGGCCTTCCTCAGGCTCCCTGATCAGCCCTCCCTTTTCAAGTCCCCTGTTGTTAACAGGTTCTTAAAAGGCATTACTCACCTCTTTCCTCCTGTTCCGTTTGTGATGCCTCAGTGGGACTTGAACTTGGTTCTTACCTTTTTAATGTGCGCTCCCTTTGAGCCTCTACATAACTGTCCTCTTCGTCTTCTGACTCTGAAGACAGCCTTTCTGGTGGCCATCACCTCCGCTCGGCGGGTGAGTGAGCTCCAGGCTCTATCTTGCAAACTTCCCTTTCTGTCTGTTCATCCAGACGAGGTTGTTCTTCGGACGCGTCCGTCCTTCTTGCCAAAGGTGGTTACTGCTTTCCATATTGGGCAGACCATCACTTTGCCCACCTTCTTTCCGCCTCCGCATCCTTCCAGAGAGGAAGAGAGGCTCCACCGTCTGGACCCAAAACGTGCGCTCTCCTTCTATATTGACCGCACAAAACACTTCCGGGTGGATGACCAGCTCTTTGTTGGCTACGTGGGCGCCAAAAGGTCGGGCGGTGCACAAGAGGACCATCTCCCGCTGGGTTACCTTGTGCATCAAGACCTGCTATTCTTTGGCGAAGAAGGAGCCTCCTGTTGGGCTGCGTGCCCATTCCACAAGGGCAACGGCTGCTACCACGGCCTTGGGCCGCGGTGTTCCGCTGCCGGTTATTTGTCAGGCAGCTACGTGGGCCTCGCTGCACACGTTTACAAAGCATTACTGCCTTGACAGTCGGGTCCGGAGGGACGGCTTCTTTGGCCGTTCTGTCCTCCAGGACTTCCTTGTCTGATCTTTGTTCGCAGACCCACCACCGGGGTTGGTATTGCTGGGGTATCTATTCTAAGGTAAGGAATCTGTCACTAACGTGTCTCTTTCAGATGCACAAGTTACTAACTTGTGTAACGATATATCTGTAAGAGACAGTAGTTAGTGACAGATTCCTACCGCCCACCCATCCTCCCGTTCTGCAAACTGATTTCTAGGGTTAAGGACATCCCTTTCAGGGCCCTAGTATTTTTCAGACACCTATGTCAGCTTCTTGCATGGCTCTGCGTTCCTGGCGCGGAAAGTCGTGTACAGAACTGACGTCCAGCGCGCAGGGGCGGCGTCTAAGTACTGCCCGCGACGTCATCCCGGCGATCACGACGCAGACGACGGACGCGGAGCCGCACGACGCCGCCTACCGACGCGCAAGGGTACTGCTACGCAAAAACTTTCCGGATCCAGCCTGACGCCTGGGGATATTCTAAGGTAAGGAATCTGTCACTAACTACTGTCTCTTACAGATATATCGTTACACAAGTTAGTAACTTGTGCAATAGGGGGTGTACCCACCCCAGGGAAGGGACCCATTGGTCCCTGTCCTTTACCTACCTGTAACGCCCCTAAATTTAGTATTTAGGGGGCACCCTGAACATTACTTCCTCAGATCCAGCTTACCTACAAGAAGAAAACAAGGACGAAGAGCCGTGCAGAGCTAACAAGAGGACGACGCCTACTGACTTGGCCCCAGTCCTACATGCCTGTCTCCCCTCGAACCTGCTCCTGCGAAATCCCAGCATGTCCAGCAGCCAGCAACCTCACAAACCCCGGAGGACCTGCCTGTCTTCACTTCCCAGACTGTTTCTCCCGTGAACACCGGACGTGTTTAAACTGCAGCTTCTGGCTCCGGCCGGATACCGTGAATCCAGCCCACCCTGCACCCGCCGAACCCGGCCCGAGCTAGAGTGGAAAAACACCACGAGGAGGTCACCCCGGCGACTCCTGACCTGCCTCCAGACGACTCCTGCAGCCTCAATCCAGAGGATCCCCTCTACCGCTACCAGAGCGGGTAAGAAAATCCGACCCTAAAAGGCACCCCTGCACCCGGCGCCCCACGGCCTTGTGTGCCCAAACCAACGGTGCCTAACCAACCCAAGACATCCCAACTTACCTCTCGAAGTGGTGGTCGCACCCAGAAAATCCTCGTCCCCAAGCCTGCAGTGCTTCTTCAAACCGGAGCTTCTCCATAGAAAACAGGGCGTCCGACGTCGAAACAGCACTCTGCACCCGGCCGCCCCAGTGCCGCTGAGGGTGCACTTTTGGTGCCTACTTGTTTCCCCATTTGCCCTGAGCTAAAGTCCAGGAGCTTTGCTCCCACAATCCAGTGGCCTGCTTGCCAGCAGCCACCAACCGGAGACCCCCTATCCTCCATAGGATAACATTGGGCCTCAACACTTTGCACCCGCCACCCTAGTGCCGCTGAGGGTGCAACAACAGTGAATCACTGACCCTGGGGGAACCCTTGTTCTAACCCCAGAACCTTAACTCCCACAGTCGTTTACTTACCTGCAAACCGATAACCTGTTTTTCCTCCATAGGATAACATTGACAGTTTTTCTTCCAAAAAACGACTAAGTGTGGAGTTTTGAAAACTAAAGATATTCTTTAAAAATCGTACAAATAACCAAAACGTGTTTTCTCACCTGTTTTCAGGAAATGTCCCAGTGCTGAATCTAGGCATCCAGCACGGAGTTAGAAAAAAGTAACGTAAAAGTAACTTACCTGCAATTTACTGAAAAAGCCTATTCATTTCAATGTACTGTATTTGCTAAGTGTTGCATACTACTGCTCCCCTGTAAATCAAACAAAGTACAATTTCCATTGCATTTTTCAACTGTTCTATATCCAGTAACTTATTACTGAAAAGAGTTTAATGCTTACCTGTGCCAGGCTTGCTTGGTTCTAAAAATAAACAGTATATTTTTATACAAAAACAATTGGCCTAGAGTTCAGTTCTTGAGTGTGTGAATTCATTTGCTGACTGAGTGTGTACATCAAATGCTTAACACTGTCCTCTGATACTGCCTTACTGCTCGACCAAGCTCCCACTATTAGAGAGTAAGGTTCTATCTAACTTTAACCTCTGCCTACCTTTGGGACTCTTGGACTCTATACACACTGTACCTCACTTTGATGCAGTATATATAGAGCCAGTTTCTTACACCAACCTCACCCCTCAGGTGGGGGAAGCGAGGTGAAGCACAACTCAGTCCCCGCCATCTTGCAGAAGGGGGGACCCAGCTAACCAGAGTGAGGCATATGTCCCCCTTCCACTGGAGGGTGGCATAATAGGGGGTGTACCCACCCCAAGGAAGGGACCCATCAGTCCCAACCTTTGCTTAACTGTAACGCCCCTAAACTAGTATTTAGGGGCACCCCTGAACCTTTTCTCCTCAGACAAGCAGAACAGCCGTGCCGAAGCGAAGGGGAGGACGCCCACTGACTTGGCCCCAGCCCTACCGGCCTGTCCCCACCTCGAACCTGCAGAAGGGGAACTCCGGTGTGTTCTGCAGCCCGCAATCTCAAGAACCCCCGAGGACCTGTCCTGCCTTCCAAAGAAAAGACTGTCTCCCGTGAACACCGGATTTGTTCAACCACAGACTCCAGCTCTGGCAAAATCCGTGAGTCTGCACCACTCTGCACCCGTTGCCCACGGCCAGAGTTCGAGTGGCCCAACACCACGAGGAGGTCTCCCCAGCGATCCTGACCCGAGATCTGGTGATGTCTGACCTGCCTCGAATCTCCCAGCGAGATTCTGACGCCTAAAGACAACCCTGCACCCGAAGCCCCACGGCCTTGGGTGGCCCAACCGACGGTGTCCCAGCATCCCCATGCATCCCAACTTACCTCTCCAACCGGTGGTCACCTCCAGAAGATCTTAATTCCTGAGCCTGCTGTCTTTGTTGAAACCAGAGAATCCCCATTGGAACCAACAGGGCACCCGACGCCCAAACAGCACTCTGCACCCAGCCGCTCTTGTGCCGCTGCGGGTGCACTTTTTGTGCTAAACAGGATCCTCCTTTGCCCTGAGCCTAAAACCAGGAGCTTTTCTCCCACAACCCAGTGGCCTGCTCGTAAGCAGCTACCAACCGGAGGCCCCCTATACCCCATTGGATAACATTGGGCCTCAGCACTCTGCACCCGGCCGCTGAGGTTGTAACAATAGAGCATCCGTGACCTTGGGGGAACCCTTGTTCTAACCCCAGAAGCTCAACCCCAAAGACCCATTACTTACTGGTAATCGTTAACTGTATTTCTCTCCATAGGAACCTATTGACTGTTTTTCTCTGTAAAATGTTCTAAGTGTGGGGTTGATTTGTATGGAAACCTAAAAAAGTACAATTGTGCAAAACTGTTTTTACTTACCTTTTCTCTAGGAAATGTTCGTGTGATATCTAGGCATATCACACTGAGCAGAAAAAGTAATCTGTACAGTAATTTCAATACCTTCACTTACCTGTATTTCAAACAACTGCATTTGAACTTGCGTTCACTTGTAAACACTGCATAATATATCTGATAGAGACATCTAGCCGCAGAATCCTTAACTAAGAATATCTCCCCAGGCGTCAGACTGGATCCGGAAAATCTTTTTTCCCCAGCAATACCTCTGCACGCCGGGAGGTGGCGTCGCCCGGCTCCGTCCGGACGTCGTCCACGGAAGTGACCTCAATGGAGCCATATAAGCCCCCCCGGCGTGCTGACGTCAGTTTTCTTCTTTTCCGCGTCCTAACGCGGATCCGGGAAAGTGATACCTCTGGCCTGTTTTTGTTATCTTCAGGCCTTCTCAACGCCTTTTGCGTCAAGGAACAGTGTGTTCGATGCCTGCGGGCTTCAAGCCGTGCCGGTCCTGCTCGCGACAGATGTCAGCGACGGACCCTCATGCAATCTGTATGTGGTGCTTGGGCGAGCACCACGACTCGGTGGAGTGAGACGCCTGCCGCCAGCTACGGCCGAAATCCCTGTGGGAGCGCCGCATGAAGCTGCTGTCTGCCCGGATGTCCCGAACGGACCCTTCGCGACACCGGTCTCCTCCTTCAGCGGAGACATCCACGCGGCGACGGTCCTCACAGGAGGACGTTCCTGTTCGGGGCAGGCCCCGGGACAGTCGCCGTCAATCGCCTACTTCAGGTAAGCACAAACGGAAGTCGTCGACATCACGTCGGGGCCCGCAGCTACCGGTCTTTGCCGGACTCGGGGCCCCCAGGAGTCAGACCCCACATATCCCCTGTTTCCGGGTGCTGGGGTGACTCGTCCTCAGATGGAGGACTACTGCAGGGCCCTGCAGTCCTTTCTTGCTTTTCCCCTCCCTTCCTGGTGCGCCTTTGGGCCCCACAGGGGGGGTAGGGACTCAGGTCGGGACTCCGCCGGCGGGTTTACCCTCTGCACCTACCGAGTGCCCTGACTCAGACTCCGGAGTCGCCACGACGTCGGGACACAGCCCGGAGGGGCATCCCGCGATGTCTAGCCTGCCCACAGCGCCGTCGCACAGCCTTCCGAGGCTCCCTGCGGCGTCGCTGGAGGTGGCTGCGGTGCTCGACACCGCCTCGACGCACTCTCTCCCCGCAGGTTTCCACCTCGGGGGATGTTGAGTCGACGCCGGTCCGACTCCGGCCGGTCGAGGCCTTTTCGGAGGTTGTCGACACCGGTTCGACTCGGCCTGTTGAAGCCTTTTCGGAGGTCGTCGACACCGGTTCGACTCGGCCTGTCGAAGCCTTTTCGGAGGTAGTCGACGCTGGTTCGACTCGGCCGGTCGAGGCCTTTTCGGAGGTCGTCGACACCGGTTCGACTCCGCCTGTCGAAGCCTTTTCGGAGGTCGCTGACGCTTGCTCCACTCCGCCTGTCGAGGCATTTTCGGAGTTTGTCGACGCCGGCTTGACGTCGCCTCAACGCCGTTCGACGCCGGTACCATCTCCGGCTTTAATTGTGGAGGATGTGGTCCCAGTGGATTCCCTACCCCCTGAGTCATTTCAACGCTCCCCGGAGCGGGCGCCAGTGAGGCATTGGCCTACTCATCCTTGTGCTGAGCCTATGTTAGGTGGCCGGATTAGCTTGCGTCCGTCACCTACTGATAACTTGCTGTCACCGCCTCGCGGGGCCAAGGAGGCTAGTGGGACGTTTGTCCGAGCTGTTTGCAGGGCTGCAGACATTTTGAGGATGCAGCCGCCCTCAGTCTCTAGACCTTCGGAGCCCTTGCTGGATCTTCTCCACCAGGGCGCGGGGGACATGGAGCCATTGTTGCCGTTTGCAGAGTCATTATTTGACATCCTTCTTGGGACGTGGGCGAGGCCCTCTTCGGGGGACCCCGTGGATCGTGCTGTGGCACATTGTCATCGTCCGGCCCCCGATGACCTCGCATGTTTGACCCTCCATCCTGGGGCTGGAGGACTTGTGATTCAGGCAGCTGTCTACCACTCCTGTTCCGTTGCATCCTCCCACTCGGGCGTCTCGGTGGTTGGAGTCATGTGGCCGCGATATGTTTGCATCCGCCAGCTCGGGTCTCCGGTCCCTAAACACGTTGTGTGTGTTTGCTCGTGCTACATTTGCCCTTTGGGACTC
Source organism: Calotriton arnoldi (assembly GCA_963921515.1). NCBI lineage: Eukaryota > Metazoa > Chordata > Amphibia > Caudata > Salamandridae > Calotriton > Calotriton arnoldi. The sequence continues at coordinate 1,951,283 of CAWUFW010001027.1, read as the reverse complement.
TGTCGAGCAGCTCCTCCCCTCCTTGTCAGAGAGCTCTCGTGTCAATCTGGCCCGCCTAATCCGTGACTGCCATGATATGGCGCAATTTTCCATTCGGTCTGCCATGGACGCCGCTGACTCCGTGGTTCGGGCTATGGCCAGGTCGGTTGTTATGCGCCGCCATGCGTGGTTGCGCTATGGCGTTTTCCCAGAGCATGTTCATGAGCGGCTTCAAAATCTACCATTTGATGGGGTCACTCTTTTTGACGCACAAGCTGATTCGGCGGTCGGGCGCCTCCTGTCTGTTTGTCTTCCCAGGCTTTAATCCTCGTGGACAATTTTTTAGTTTGGTGACAGTGCCGTCCTTTTTCTTTTCTGTTACTCGTTGTGGGTAACAGATGTTCTGGGTTCTGCGGCTGTTCAGCCGTGTAATTTCCTTATTCTGGTACAGCTAGTTAAGCTGTGTTTCCTTTTCTTTTGAGCCTCTGCCTACGAGCTAGTCTCAAGAGGGACCCTTCTTTTGTAGGGTTGTGCCTTACCCTGTGTGGGGTATTTGTTGGCTGTTATATAGCTACTCTTCCTTACCCAGGAAGTTTTGCCGCAAATTGACTCTTCCTACTGTTGTAGGATGTCTCCTCTGGTGAGATCCATGGGGTCGGTTTCTCTCCGGGGGTTACGATTGGTTGTCTACGGTTGGTCCGTAGTACGTCCCCGCCTCAGTAGGGGCGCCCTTCCCTGCTGTTTCCTTGGTGTTTTGTCACGCCTGTTTTTTCCTGGCATATTCTTGCAGCCTCGCTGTGCCGGTCTTGCCTGTCTACAAGTGGACATGCGCACCTGGGGGGGCAGGTCCCTCAGTTCCGATCCGGAACAGTCTCTTCTGTATTCTCTGAATACTCGCCGTATTGGTGCACACAGGTTGTGCTCTACGTCTTTTTCTTGTGGCTTGCGCACTATCGGGGTTCTTGCCTAGGGCAAGGGGAGTTTCCGCCGGCCCTGTCTCGGCTGTGCGTGGCCTCCTACCCCGCTTCCCTAGTCAAGGTGTGGCTCTTGTCTGAGTTTCTTCCACCGGTTCTGTGCTCCACCCCAGCTGTTTCTCGGGGTGTGGGTTCTTACTCCCATTTCTGGCACTGTTGCTTCTTTAGGTAGCCTTACAGTGCATATATATATATATATATATATATATATATATATATATTCTTCTCGACATTCTCCTTGTTGGTAGACGGTGTCGGTATGTGGCGGAGTATGCTTTTTGGCGACAGGCTTCTGTCTGTGTCTTCTCTCAATCCTTTACTGGGAGTGTCGTGGTCTATGTTCCCACCTGCCTCACGGGAGTCCAGGTCTCTTTGTGTTCTGTCGTGGGTTCTACACGCCACGGAGGTGCTCGCATACTAGGTTCTTTTTGCCCTAGTATCAGGCCTTCTTGCTCGCTCTCTCCTTTGGGATAGAGTCCTCCGTGTTCCTGGCTTTGCCGGTTATCCCCTCACAGTGGTACCTTTTGGTACGTTTGCCTGCATGCCTACCTACTGAGCTTTTGCTCCATGGTAAATCTACTGTCTCTGTTGGCACTAGACACTGGGTTTGGCCCTGCCACTGTTGTCACATGTTATAAGGGGGTACACTTTTAAGTGTGTTTTTTCTTTACCCACACGGGCCTCCTGTTGCGGCTCCTGTTCTTGGCCGGACAGTCTTCGGACTGTACCCTGTTTCCTTTTTGGCATCCACTGTGGTGTATGTTCAGGCGGTATACTCTACCATTGTCATGCTGTTTGCCCCTTTGGGGCTTCGTTTCTCATGGTTCCATGGGAACCGGTTCTGGAATCCTTCTTTTGAAGGAGTCCCTGCATTTTTTCTTACGTTTGGCACTAACCTTTAGTCTGTCTCTGGACGAGAGAGGTCTCACACCGTCCCTTGCCGGATTGTGGTGTCTTTGCCATCCCTTGTTCATGTTCCTTACGGAGTTTCCTGGGTCTGATGTCAGTTGCCCTAGCATTGCGGTTCCCACTGTGTTTCGTCAGCCTTTTGACGAATATGTTCTCCTAGAACTTGGTGGTTGTCTCGCAGACCCTCCTCCTATGGGGTATGGCTTTGGTATCTATTCTAAGTTAAGGAATCTGCGGCTAGATGTCTCTATCAGATGGACGAGTTACTTACCTTCGGTAACGATGTATCTGGTAGAGACAGTCTAGCTGCAGATTCCTTAACGCCTGCCCATCCTCCCCGCTCTGCACCACCTTTTCAGATGGTGTTTTTCCACCTAACCCACCCCATTTCCGGTGGCCTTGGTCTTTCGGAGGTGTGCTCTCGCACCTCACTCTGGGTAGGGTGTATTGTTCGGCGTGGGGCCCTTCGGCCTCCCCTCCGTCCTAGTGTTTGGTTGGTGGCGTGTTCTCGCACCTTCCTTTGGCGCAGGGGGTGTTGTTCGGCTTTCGAGCCTTTTGGTTCTCCGCCCGTCCATGTTTTTAGGTGGTTCAGGCCTATGCTTTTCACTGCCTTCTAATGTTGCTCCACCTGTGTTCCTCACGCGTGGAGTTCTTCTGTTTTTAGTTCCCTCCCACGCCTGTGCCTCCTTCCTTCTATGACAGTCTGTTGGGTTCGCTTTGGTACTACAGTCAGTGGAGGGTGTGTAGTGAACATTCTTGTGGTCGTTCACTTCTAGTCACTTGTCTTGCAACATGTTGCTTCAATATTGTGCTTCTTTCGCTTCCCTCCTGTGGTGACGAGCTGTGCCTGGCTTGTCATATGTTTTGTGCCGCAGCCGTTACCCCCCTCGAGGTGGGGCACGGCTTGGCGCTTTGTTGGGCCCTTGCTTGCAGCCAGTGCTCTGTGAGCTCCCTTCATTCCCTCCTGGTACTGGGTGCTTTTTCACCTTACTATTTCTCATTCTAAATGATTTGACTCATTTTCATGTTACTTATCGTTGTTGTTTCAACAACTTTGCTCTTTTTTACCACACACTGTTCCTATGCTATCGCAGTTTTTGTCATGGCTCCGCGTTGTGGCGCGGAAAAGTTTCTTGTAGAAAACTGACGTCAGCACGCCGGGGGGGGGGCATGGCTCCATTGACGTCACTTCCGTGGACGACGTCAGGACGGAGCCGGGCGACGCCACATCCCGGCGTGCAGAGGTATTGCTGGGGAAAAAAGATTTTCCGGATCCAGTCTGACGCCTGGGGAGATATTCTAACTTAAGGAATCTGCGGCTAGTCTGTGTCTCTACCAGATACATTGTTACCGAAGGTAAGTAACTCGTCCATTGCGAGGCATTTATTTAACTTACCTGTGCCAGGCTTGGCTTAGTTATAGAAATAAAATAACTAAACAATTTTTTTAATACAAACAAAATTGGTCTGAGTTCAGTCTTTGAGTGTGTGACATCATTTGCTGATTGTGTACAACAAATGCTTAACACTACCCTCTGATAAAGCCTTACTGCTCACCTACACTACCACAAATAGAGTAAGGTGCTATCTACTTTTACCTCTGCCTACCTTTGGGGTTCCACTGGACTCTGTGCACACTGTACCTCATTTTGGTGTAGTATATACAGGGTCAGCTTCCTACACCACCCACTTTTCCCATCGGATTTTAATGTGGTCTAATGAACCGGGGGAGTTAATGATGAGGGTGTGGTAGATCTGAGAGATTCCTCCATGGCCCAAGCTCCCCATAAGCAGCTTAGCCTTCCGGTGGGTTGAACTCCAGGAGGGCATCAGTTGACGGGGAATGGGTTTAAAGAGTGTGTCTGAGTTGAAGGTATTTATAAAATTGAGTGTCTGAAGCCTTTGGAAGGAGTGTGTGTCCCTGACCATAGATCCCCCCCCCCCAATTGCACGATACCAATGAGATCCCAGGATCGGAAACCACTAAGCACCTACACTTCTTTCAGCCAAGTGCAGTGCCAAAGAGGGGTCTGTTGCGTAAGCCTGGCGTCCCATTTTACGCTCCGAAGCGCAGCTCTCCATACAAGTAACATTACTCTAGTTACTAAAGGCATTGAACGGTAAATCGGGGCTCTGTAATGCATGGCCTGTAGATGATGGAACGCGCTCTTCTCGAGATCCCGGACGCTGTATTTGCCGACTCTGAAATCCCTCATCAATATATTCTTGAAGTCACTCCCCTTGACGCTCCGCATTAGCTCTGGATTCTGTCCTGAGATTTTGGGAGCCTCTATGTATTTGGGCTCATTGGGTAGTGTTCATCAAGCTAATAGTCAGTGTATTCCTATAATATTTGGTGATTGCATATGATTGTTCCGTTTTCTCTCCCCTCCCCCCCCCACCCCACCACCTCCCCCATACTCCATTCCACTCTGAATTTTGGAACATCTTATAAGCGCCTTGATTAAGGTGTAACCCTTATTGCGGTTGTCACTGAAACGCGCACCAGCGCAGGTTACAACAGGAGCACCAGGTTTTCAATTTCTGATTGAGAAGCCTACTTTAATATATGCAACAATAGACAAAGTATTGATTGATTGAAACACCTGAATTATATCGACTAGTTCTATATTAATATATTTAAGAATAACGTGCCCATTTAATACTGCGAAACCTACAAAGCGTTAGATTGCGCCTTTATATCCTGATGTATTGTCTCCTGCTCCTGTTTCTGTAACGTTTTACCTTTATATGTATTGTGGATACTAAAGGAGATATATTATATTGTTAGGTGATATTAGTATGTGTATGGTTTGAGTGCTTTTTGGTGTGAGTAGGTATGGGTGAGAAGAATGAATGAATTTGTTAGGGGGAGGAAGATCTAAGTTGCCACTTATTGAGTTTAAGTTTTTTCCTTTGTATTTATTGAAATTGTCTCCACAAGAAATCAAATTGTATTTGAATAACTTTGTATTAAATACGTATAAATTCATGTACTAGTATCTTTATCATAACTTTTCTGATGTATGTGGCTTGGTCATATTGGAGATGTTCGTCCCAGATAAGAGATTCCGCTTCTAGTTATCAGTGGCAGGGTGGTTACGTTCTGGTTGGTTTGCTTCATACTGTAGATGAAGAATCCCAGCAAGGAAAGTTCTAGGCAATAGGCGGGGTCCGACCATCCCACATTGAACCAATCATGGATCACAAGAAGGTGGGAGGACAAATAGAGATAGAGATTGGTCATCCCCAGGCCACCATCGTAGGTGCCCCTTGACAATGTACAAAAGCTATGCGTGGCCTTGAAGATTGCCACAAAAAGGTTTTCGCGGCATTGTCCAATGCTTGTGACCATGGCCGAAACAAGTGAAGTGGCAAATTCTAAAAAACGTAACGAAATTGTGTAAGCATCAGCATCTTGTACAGGGCAATATGTCCCATAACATTGAGGGGGAAGAGTTTGCCATTTAATGAGGTCCGATTTCGCTTTGTGGACTAGGGATTGGAGATTGAGGGTCCAGGTAAGTTCAGGATGTAAGGCAACCCATATGCCCAGATATTTAAAGCTAAGCTGGCAGATGGGAATGATTGTCTGCCAATCTCGAGATGAACCAGCACAGATTTAGCGGGATTCATCTTGAGACCGGAGGCTACTTCAAAGTGTTTGAGCAATTGGAGACATCAAGTGTGAGAAAGTGCCCTCTTTCTGCATGGTGTGCCCCCACTTTTTGCTGAATTGCTGATGTTCTTTGACTGAGTGTGCCCTGGGCTCCTGCTAATCGGGTACCCAGGGCCTATGTTCCTTCCCTAAAACTGCATTGAAGCCTAAACCCAATTGGCATCCCTGGCCACAGGTAGGCCCCTGGTAAATGGTATCACAGGTACCCAGGGCACTGTGACCAGGGAAGGCCCCCCAAGGGCTGCAGCACTTATTTTGCCACCCTTAGAGGCCCTGCACCTTTTCACACACACACTGCCTTTGCAGGATGCGTGTTTTGGTGCAGAACAAAGTGAAGAGTCGACATGGCACACATCCCTGTGTGCCATGCCTACAAACCACTGCCCTGGCATAGATCAGTCACCCCTCTAGCTGGGTGCACTATGCCAGTGTTGAGGGTACAGGTGCATGAGCCCTGTACCCCTACAGTGTCCAAGTCCATTCCTGGGCACTGTAAGTGCAGTGCTGCCATTAAGAGTATATGGTGCTGGGAGTTTGTCATTACGAACTCCACAGCCCCATAATGGCTACACTGAAAACTGGGAAGTTTGGTATCAAACTTCTCAGCACATTAAACCCACACTGATGACAGTGTGGGATTTAATGTAAAATGCACAACAGAGGGCATCTTGGAGATGCCCCCTGAAACTCAACCAACTTCTAGTGACCTGACTGAGTGGCTGATTATGCTGCCACCAACAGACATGTTTCTGGATCCCTGGGTCGAGAGCCTGCTGCTCTCGGGGGCCTGAAAAAATGCACATCCTGGGACGAGGTGCCAAGCCTCCTCCCCCAGGATGGGCAGGGTTCACGAAGGGGAATCTTCAAAGGCATGCCGCCTTTGTGAGCCTCCACAGACCAATTGCTGCTTTCAACAACTGGTCCTCCCTGGTTCTACCCCCCACTTTGGGCGGGAGAACCGGCGGGAAAAACAAGTGAGGGAAAGAGGTGTGCTCACCTCTGCCAACTCTAGTATTTAGGGGGCATCCTGAACCTTGCTTCCGCAGATCCAGACCAGAAACAAGAAGAAAAGGACGAAGAGCCGTGCAGAGCTAGCAAGAGGACGACGCCCACTGACTTGGCCCCAGCTCTACAGGCCTGTCTCCCCTCGAACCTGCTCCTGCGAAATCCCGGTGTGCCTGCAGCCAGCAACCTCAAAAACCCCGGAGGACCTGCCTGCCTTCACTTCCAAGCCTGCTTCTCCCGTGAACACCGGACTTGTTCAAACTGCAGCTTTTGGCTCCGGCCGGATACCGCGAATCTAGCCCACTCTGCACCCGCCGAACCCGGCCCGAGCTAGAGTGGAAAAATACCACGAGGAGGTCACCCTGGCGATCCTGACCCGAGATCCGGCGACTCCTGACCTGCCTCAAACCTCCAGTCGACGCCTGCATCCTCAATCCAGAGGATCCCCTCTACCGCGACCAAAGCGGGTAAGCCTTTCCGACGTCCCAAGGAACCCCTGCACCCGACGCCCCAGGGCCTTGTGTGCCCAAACCAACGGTGCCTAACCAACCCAAGACATCCCAACTTACCCCTCAAACTGGTGGTCGCACACAGAAGATCCTCGTCCCCGAGCCTGCAGTGTTTCTTCTAACCGGAGGCGCTCCATTGAAAACAACAGGGCACCCGACCTCAAAACAGCACCCTGCACCCGGCCGCCCTAGTGCCGCTGAGGTACACCTTTGGTGCTAATTTGGTTCCCTATTTGCCCTGACCTAAACCCTAGGAGCTTTGCTCCCACAACCCAGTGGCCTGCTTGCCAGCAGCCACCAACCGGAGACCCCCTATCCTCCATAGGATAACATTGGGCCTCAACAATCTGCACCCGGCCGCCCTAGTGCCGCTGAGGCTGAAACAAAAGTGCATCACTGACCCTGGGGGACCCCTGAGTCTAACCCCAGAACGCAGACGCCAGCAGCACCGGGGTGAGCCACGCGCAGCGGGTCCACAGGACTCAAATTCCCAGGCTCCCCTGCACTGCCTTGTTACGCCAGCAGCGCCCGGAGGCGCACTTAAGCACCAGCGGGCTCCCGCAGCGCGGAACGCTACCGCAGACGCCAGCAGCACCGGGGTGAGAGCCACGCGCAGCGGAGTCCACAGGACTCCAATTCCCAGGCTCCCCTGCACCGCCTTGTTACGCCAGCAGCGCCCGGAGGCGCATTTAAGCACCGGCGGGCTCCGCAGCGCGGGACGCTACCGCCAGACGCCAGCAGCACCGGGGGTGAGAGCCACGCGCAGCGCGTCCACAGGACTCCAATTCCCAGGCTCCCCTGCACCGCCTTGTTACGCCAGCAGCGCCCGGAGGCGCACTTAAGCACCGGCGGGCTCCCGCAACGCAGGACGCGCGCGGGCGAAGCCCGGGCCAAGGGCGGGCCCGTCGGAGGCCGTATGAGGACGGGCCGGGCCCTTTCTCTTCGAATCTCAAGCTTTAAAAAAGGATTGTCTCTTTTGATCCGGGCGCTCACAATTGTGTGAATTTCAGAGGTACTGTAACTTAAACTGACTTTTATGGGACCGTAGAAGATCTATGGTATTTAAAATTGTTTTAAACTGTGTAAAACTTCTATTTTCCAATCTTAGGCATATTTTGGTGGGTTTCTATTAGATGTTCTAGGGGCCTCACCGAGAGATCATATTACTGTCAATATGGGGAAAAGGAAACTATTAACCAGCCAGGTTCCACCCACAAAAGGACTATTGGGGACACACAACAAACACTGCTCTCATACCTGACAGGGGCTATGGGAGCAATCGAAAAACAGATATCCTCTGTAGAGGAGTCGTTAGAGGTAAACACGCAACGTGTCTGTGAATCCAAAAATACCCTAGTAGAGGGAAACTGAAAAACAAGCATAGGGCGTCTAGCTCTAGACTCCGTGAAAACGGTTCTATACAGCACGCGATCGATATGATTGATCAATTAAGTGATCAGGACTCCCTTAGCCAGCCGCCACAAAGCGGACAAAGATGCCTCCGAAACTAACTAAGGGTACAGAGCTAAAAGATTCTGCGAACCCCACTAAAAATAATACCCCTAAGAGAGCTAAGCCAATGAAAAAAGTGCTAGCAGGGAAAAGAACGACTTCGAAGGTACTCTTAGAAAGACCGCAGGTAGAGAAAAATAGTAAGGCTAAAATAAAGGAAGCTGACATAAGGAATTTAACTACTCTGGTAACTAATCTAGACCTCTTTTTGAGGGAATCGATCGCAAAGATTGAGAGTAGAGTAAATTCGATAGAGCACACCTTAACAGCCCTTTCTGATAGAGTAGGCCATAAACATTTACCAAGTGATTACCACGAAGGACCAGATGGTGGAAAGGATACAGGGGGGGGAGGCATAGAGCAGAACGCGCAAGGACAGACCGCCCTATTTGAAGACCGGGTTAACTTAAGCAGGCTTCAAGTTAATGCTGAGGACGGCCAATGGAGTGTTATCCATAGAAAAGGTAATAGGAATGTGGAAACGGAAACCTCCGGTACCTGGCCGATCCCCTTTAACATACAAAAGGAAGCCAGATTAACAAAAAAGACACCCATGGATCATACACATTTAGATCTACCACCAGCCTGTACCCCGTATACAATAATATTAGCAAACACGCCTAAGCTGAGATCAGCAGAAATTGAAACTTGAGAAAGTTTAAGAAACAAAGCGCTTCACTGGCTAAGCACAAGAGTGGGCTTAACCCACCAACTCTTCATGGATTTCAAAATGGCTAGGAGGATAAACTGGGTAGGGAAAGGACACAAGACTCTACCCGGGGATTGCATAGTCTTAACTTTTAAATCTCCTGACTTAGTACAAAGAATCTTATGGAAAGGGGGAAATGGGTGCTTAAACATAGTTGACATTAACATTCTCCCCTTAGGCTATTTTTACAAGCCTGTAAATGTAACGGGGAGTGATGGTACAGACTAGGCACCTGGAAAGAACACCGGCTATCTCCTGAGCATTATGTTGGAAAATCGTTATGCACCACTGACCTCCTTAGAGGAGATAGATTGACTGGACAACTGTCGAAGCGATTTTTCTGACGTCCTGTATACGCTTCTCCCCCACCCCCAGAACCATTATGCACAGGACAGCACCAATGAAATAGAAAATAGTCTCCTCAGTAGAGGCGCTATTATAAATAGCCTTTGTCCTAAGATCATCTTAGTAAAAGATATGACCTCCGAGAACATTCATAATCTTCACTCACCTGTAGGAACAAGCTCCCAGCACCAAATAGATACACAGAGAGTAATTAATACTGACACAGTAGGCGAGCTAGTCATTCCACAAGATGTAGCGCATAGTTGGAGGGTGGAGAGGTGTGGTGCAGCGGCCAGGGCAGCTGACTTCGGAGCACAGGGTTCACGGTTCGATCCCCGGCTCCGGCGGCAGCTCAGCTCCATGTGACTCTGGGCAATAGCTCACTTAATTTCCACTCCGGCCCCCAGCGCCTTGAGACCCGCAAGGGTGAGTAGCTGCGCTATATAAAAACGGACTTCCTTTTTTTTTTTAGTTGGAGGCTACCGTCCAATTTACACCGTTTCACAGACATTGATAATCAAACCCAGGTAACAGTTAACACAAACAGTATTACGGTACTTTTTTGGAATGTTGCAGGACTTCGGTCCAAATTACATAGTCAGTTATGGCTAAATTTTGTGAGCAAATTTGACATACTTTGCCTGCAGGAAACATGGTCCTTGGAAGAAAATCACATTGAAGGCTACAAGACTTTTAACACTACTGCTCTACCATCGGCAAGTGGGAGGCCAAAGGGTGGCCTGTGTACGTATGTGTCAAATTTATTAAAGATAACTAAAATATGGCTGACTTTCTCAGAACCAAATTATCAAGTATTGGTCATGAAAATAGATAATCAAGACAGTTATTCTGGTAAATTTTTATAATAACGCACAAAGGGAAAATTTCACTGAAATGTTAAAACAGCTCAGAAATGCAATGCAGAATACTCTGAATGATGATAGGGAAAATGGATTATTAGTTTGGGGAGGCGATTTTAATACTGCTTTGTGTCCGCACAATGATGATGCACTATGTGGCATAGTAGATGAAAGAGAATGTAACCTCCCTCACTTTTCCCACAACTTACAGGGTGATGCCTTAAATGAGATTTTATTCTTTTTAGATATGAGCTTTGCAAACATGTTGACCTCGCCTCCTATCCAGTTTACGCAGACTTTTCATGGAAGGGGGCGAATACAATCATAGACTTTATAATAACCACAAATAGGTCTGCCTCTAGGCTTCTAAGTTTTAAAACCCATAAAAATGTCTTAAGTGACCACTTCCCCCAAAGCTTGAGTAGATCAGTTGCACCAAAAACACGGATAGTATATTCTGAAAGGATCCAACAATTACAGGGTCTAGCAATAAATAAAATAAATGGATACTCATTAAAATGGGCCCAGGTAGAACCATCTGTGGTTATGAAAGTAGTGGTGGAAAACAGTAGGGAAAATATCATGAAATGTCTCGATGTGACTACGTCACATGAAGACATATTGGGATCCTATATTTGTATAACAGATACTATCAGGAACACACTGAAAAGGGAAGTGAAAAATAGGAAGGAGAAGAAGGTTGGATGGTTTGATAATAATTGCATGAGAGCATATACTGCCTTGAAGAACGCCCTACATAAAAAGAAACGGGATAGAGGAGAAATAGCGCAATGCAGACGTGCATATAACCTAGCCTTAAAAACCAGAAAGCGGGAAATAAAAACAAATGCTTGGGCTGACTTGCACAATGCAAGCATAGAGGGGGATACTATTGCATTTTGGCGTGTGGTCAACTCTCCCTTCCTGAGATGTTTATGTTTATAGATTTTGTAAAGCGCATAGCTGCCCATGGGCCTCCCAGCGCTGCGAACCAGGACTAGGTGCGGATGCCTCTCAGCCTGGGAATAGCCAGGTCTTTAGTTTCTTTCTGAAAGTTTGTTCCTCCGTGGTCATTCTTAGCTCTAATGGTATTGAGTTCCATAATTTCGGAGCCAGATGTGAGAAGGATCTTCCCCCCCCCACCCCCCCATCTGGCTCTCCTTATTCTGGTTGTTGTGGCAAGATGTTCCGAGGAGGATCTCAGAGTTCTGTCTGGTATGTATGGGGTGATCAAATTTTTCAGTAGTGTTGGGCCTTTCTGATCTGAGACAATCCCAAGAATAGAAATCGCAATTGATGAAGGGCAATGGGTAGATCACTTCACTAAAATGTATGCCAAGAAACAGGAGGCTAGTATCCAAATTGCTTGTCCCTTTGTCTCTAGCCTCATAAATGATCCCTTTCCAATTAATATAGACTTCACCCTAGATGAAGTTCAACTTGCCCTAAAAGCTAGTAAGGGCGGAAAGGCACCGGGACCAGATGGGGTACCCGTAGATATATTCAAACAAAATATGGAGCTATGGGGCCCCTTAATAAAACAAGTCCTTGCAGCAGCATGCAAGGTAGGACTCATAGGAACTTGGTCTGAGTCACTAATGGTCCCAATTTTTAAGAAAGGTGACAGACAAAACCCCACATGCTATCGCCCAATTTCCTTATTAGATTCGGTGGGAAAGGTTCTAGGCCGTATTATTTTAAACCGTCTTTAAGAATGGGCTGAAGGAAATAACGTATTAACGGACCTACAATTCGGATTTAGGGAAGGATTAGGAACATTAGAACAGGGCCTTAACTTAACAATCCTGATGGAAAAATATGTTACAGTAAAAAAAGGAATATTGTACCTAGCCTTCGTAGATCTCTCCACCGCGTTCGATTCAGTATGCCACAATAAACTGTGGAAGATTCTCGAAGCGATGGGAGTTGAATCAGCCTTAATTCAAGTTGTAAGAGAATTATATTCTGATGCAAGAGCCAGAGTACGGTATGGATCAAATGGGGAATACACAGCTCCATTCGCAGTAGAGAGGGGGGTAAGACAGGGTTGTGTCCTGGCACCCTTCTTGTTTACCCTGTTTACCAACGGCCTTGAACAGGTAATGCTCGAGGGGTGCCAGGATCTACCACAGGTGATAAATCGACCTATTCCCATCTTACTCTATGCCGATGACATGGTGATAATGGCCCGAACACCACTTGAGTTACAGCGGGCCCTAAATAAATATAACGTCTACATGGAAAGCCTTGACCTAAAGATTAACGCTGCTAAAACCTTTATAATGAGCTGTGGGAAAACTAGCAAGAAAGAAAGAAAGATCCATTTTTATTGGAAACAATAAATTAGAAACCACAAAAACATATCCATATTTAGGTATTGTGGATAATAAGGGCACATGGCTGCAGGCCATAAGGGCAAAAAAACTGATATTTATGAAAACAACAACATCCCTTGTAAATATTGCTCAGAAATTAGGTAAACGGCCACTTTCGGAATTGGTTAAAATCTATCAAGCCAAGTGCATCAGCGCAGTACTGTACGGGGCGGGGATTTGGGGATACTGTAACGTAGCAGACATACAGAAAGTGGAAAATGCTTTTATTCGCTATATATTGGCTGTCCCTCGTTCGACTTCAACCTTTGTATGCCACAAGGAGCTGGGGCTAGAATACATTACGGATAAAATAAGGGTCCAGCCAGTTTTATTATGGCACCGAATCTGGACCTCAACAAAAACAATATTTAATCAAAGGGTCATAAAAGATTCTCTTAAACTGGACCAAGCCTTAACTATTAGATGGTTGAAGTATATTAAAGATTTTGTGGGGGACTTAGGACAGTCAATTTTTTGAAAATCCATTAAAGATGACTGATATCTCCAGGAAAGATTTAAAAAAACGATGTATGTCACACTTGGAAGAACTTGGATATGAAAGTGAAGCCTACAAACCAACAGTTCTCCAAAACCAGATGATTCTTGCTTCCACTGAAATGCAACCTTACTTGACCTATTATGGAACCGGGTACGATAGATTCGTGCTTGTACGTTTTAGATTAGATTCTTTTTATCGTTTAGTATCGTTCCCTACAATAAACGATTGGTCAAAAAATTTAGGAGCCTGCCCTTGTGATGGTGTCGCGTCCCAATCGACAATTCATATTGCCTTATTCTGTAAATATTATAGGGAATACAGAAAAAGGTGGATCCTCCCTATTCTAAAAATTTGGGGTTTGAGGCAATGTCGCCCTGCCTATCTTGCATTGCAACTATTGGATAACGAATGCTATACTAGAAATATTGCACTATTTTTAAAAGCAGTAATTAAGTTTAGGAATCAATTGTAAATTTTAATGCACTGTTTTATCTGTACAAATTGTTGTAATGAACCTAGTCTGATATGGACAATCGCTTTTTATTTGATAAAATTGAACAAGGAAGTACTATTATGTGGTGGTCCGTACTCCTCTAACACTGAATTTAAATAGAATGTTCAAAATGTATAAATGTATAAATTTGTATATGTGTATTGTGCTTTTATGATTTTTTATCTTAAAATGAAAATCGAATAAAGCGAATTTGAATTTGACTCAGTCGATTACTTACCTACAAACGGATAACCTGTTTTTCCTCCATAGGATAACGTTGACACTTTTTCTCCAAAAAGTTTCTAAGTGTGGAGTTTTGAAATCTGAAATTATTCTTTAAAAATCGGACACATAACCAAAACGTGTTTACTTGCCTGTTTGCAGGAAATGTCTGAGTGCTGAATCCAGGTATCCAGCACTGAGTTAGAAAAAGTAATGTGAAAAGTAACTTACCTGCAATTTACTGGAAAAGCCTATTCATTTCAATGTACTGTATTTGCTAAGTGTTGCAACCTACTGCATCCCCTGTAAATGAAACAAAGTACAATTTCTATTGCATTTTCAAACTGTTCTATATTCAGCAACTTATTACAAAGTGTTTTATGCTTACCTGTGCCAGACTTGCTTGGTTCTAAAATAAAACTGTATATTTTTTATACAAAAACAATTGGCCTAGAGTTCAGTTCTTGAGTGTGTGAATTCATTTGCTGACTGAGTGTGTACATCAAATGCTTAACACTGTCCTCCTGATACTGCCTTACTGCTCGACCACTCTACCACAAATAGAGAGTAAGGTTCTATCTAACTTTAACCTCTGCCTACCTCTGGGGTCACCTGGACTCTATACACACTATACCTCATTTTAGTGTAGTATATATAGAGCCAGTTTCCTACATCAAGGCCCACTCACAGCCAGATTCGCAAGGTATAACATCGTCTGCATATACTGCAATGCGGTCCTCGTATCCAAGACTCCAGGCCCATCCAGTGTATTGGGGGTCCGTTTGGATAAGTTTGGCCAAAGGCTCGATTGCAAGAGCAAAGAGGAGAGGGGACAGGGGGCAACCATGTATAGTCCCTCGTTCAATGGTAAAGGTGTTGGAAAGGACAACATTAACTCAAACTCAGGCGATCGGGTTGGAGTAGAGGACATGGACTATATTCCGGAATTGTGCACCGAAGCCAGAGCGGGTCAGCACCAATTGAAGGTAGTCCCAGTTCACGGTGTTGAAAGCCTTCTCAATCAATGAAGAGTAGCGCTAAGCCCTGACTTAATCGATGGCGGTGGGCGAGGGCCATGTGAAGCCGACTGATAGTGTCTCGTGCTCCTGTATGGCATAAAGCCACATTGGTCCGGCTGCACCAATTTAGTCAGAACTGCTTTGAGCCTGTTTGCCAACACCACGGCGAAGCTTTTAATCTCACAATTAAGGAGGGAGATGTGGCAATAGTTTGCGCAAGACAAAGAAGGATGCTGTGTCTTGGGTTTCACCACTATGGTGGCAGTCTAACTCTAATGGGAAGGCACCTACGTGGCAAACCTCCTAGTATAGCGACAAAAGGTGGGGGATAAGGGTTTCCCAGAATGTGGCATAGTATTCCATTTGGAAGCCGTCTGGGCCAGAAGTCTTAATAGATGCTAGACCAGACAGTGCCTCTCAGATTTCCTCTGTCGTGAAAGACTCTTCAAGCAGACTGGACTCAGAGAGGCATAGTTTGGGGAGAGGGACTGAGTCGAGAAAGGAACTGGACATGGTTGCATTCCTATCCTTTGACTTTGAATATAATATTTGATAATAGTGAGCGAAAGTGCAAGCTATCCCAGGAAGGAACTGGCGTAAACAACCTATATCATCCATGATCTCAAGGATGATCATATTTGTATGACAGGAGACTAGCTGTAGGAAACTGGCTCTATATATACTACATCAAAATGAGGTATAGTGTGTATAGAGTCCAAGTGTCCCCAAAGGTAGGCAGAGGTTAAAGTTAGATAGAACCTTACTCTCTAGTGGTAGCTTGGTCGAGCAGTAAGGCAGTATCAGAGGACAGTGTTAAGCATTTTGATGTACACACTCAGTCATCAAATGAATTCACACACTCAAGAACTGAACTCTAGGCCAATTGTTTTTGTATAAAAATATACTGTGGTTCTATTTTAGAACCAAGCAAGCCTGGCACAGGTAAGCATAAAATACTTTGCAATAATAAGTTGCTGAATATAGAACAGTTTGAAAATGCAATAGAAGTTGTACTTTGTTAGATTTACAGGGGATGCAGTAGGTTGCAACACTTAGCAAATACAGTACATTGAAATGAAAAGGCTTTTCAGTAAATTACAGGTAAGTTACTTTTTATGTTACTTTTCTAACTCGGTGCTGGATACTTAGATTCAGCACTGGGACATTTCCTGCAAACGGGTAAGTAAATACGTTTTGGTTATTCGTGCGATTTTTAAAGAATATTTTCAGATTTCAAAACTCCACACTTGGAAACTTTTTCTCCAAAAGGTTTCTATGTTATCCTATGGAGGATAGGGGGTCTCCGGTCGGTGGCTGCTGGCAAGCAGGCCACTGGGTTGTGGGAGCAAAGCTCCTAGGGTTTAGGTCAGGGCAAATAGGGAACCAAATTAGCACCAAAGGTGCACCCTCAGCGGCACTAGGGCGGCAGGGTGCTGTTTTGAGGTCGGGTGCCCTGTTTTCAATGGAGCGCCTCCGGTTAGAAGAAACACTGCAGGCTCGGGACGAGGATCTTCTGGGTGCGACCACCACTTCGAGGGGTAAGTTGGGATGTCTTGGGTTGGTTAGGCACCGTTGGTTTGGGCACACAAGGCCGTGGGCGTCGGGTGCAGGGGTGCCTTTGGGACGTCGGAAAGTCTTACCCGCTCTGGTCGCGGTAGAGGGATCCTCTGGATTGAGGCTGCAGGCGTCGACTGGAGGCTTGAGGCAGGTCAGGAGTCGCCGGATCTCGGGTCAGGATCGCCGGGGGTGACCTCATGGTGTTTTTCCACTCAAGCTCGGGCCGGGTTCGGGGGGTGCAGAGTGGGCTGGATTTGCGGTATCCGGCCGGAGCCAGAAGCTGCAGTTTGAACAAGTCCGGTGTACACGGGAGAAGCAGGCTTGGAAGTGAAGGCAGGTAGGTCCTCCGGGGTTTTTGAGGTTGCTGCCTGCAGGACACACTGGGATTTCGCAGAAGCAGGTTCGAGGGGAGACGGGCCTGTAGGGCTGGGGCCAAGTCAGTGGGTGTCGTCCTCTTGTTAGCTCTGCACGGCTCTTCGTCCTTCTTTTCTTGTTTCTTGTCTGGATCTCAGGAAGCAAGGTTCAGGGTGCCCCCTAAATACTAGATTTAGGGGCGTTGCAGGTAGGTAAAGAGCAGGGACCAATGGGTCCCTTCCTAGGTAGAGTACACCCCTATCATGCCACCCTCCAGTGGGAGGGGGCAGGAGCCTGTCCCTGGTTGGTTGGGTCCCCCCATCCTCATGATGGCGGGGACTAAGAGTTGTGCTTCACCTCGCCTCCCCCACCTGAGGGGTGGAGTTGGCAGAGGTGGGCACACCTCTTTCCCTCACTTGTTTTTTCCCGCCGGTTCTCCCGCCCAAAGTGGGGGTAGAACCAGTGGGGACCAGTTGCTGAAAGCAGCAATTGGTCTGGGAGGCTCACAAAGACGGCAAGCCTTTGAAGCTTCCCTTCGTGAACCCTGCCCATCCTGGGGGAGGAGGCTTGGCACCTCCTCCCAGGATGTGCATTGTTTCAGGCCCCGAGAGCAGCAGGCTCTCGGCCCAGGAGTCCAGAAACATGTCTGTTGAGTGGCAGCCTAAGCAGCCACTCAGTCCGGTCACTAGAAGTTGGTCGAGTTTCAGGGGCATCTCTAAGGTGCCCTCTGTTGTGCATTTTACATTAAATCCCACACTGGCATCAGTGTGGGTTTAATGTGCTGAGAAGTTTGATACCAAACTTCCCAGTCTTCAGTGTAGCCATTATGGTGTTGTGGAGTTCGTAATGACAAACTCCCAGCACCATATACTCTTAATGGCAGCACTGCACTTACAGTGCCCAGGAATGGACTTGGGCACTGTAGGGTTACAGGGCTCATGCACCTGTACCCTCACCACTGGCATAGGGCACCCAGCTAGAGGGGTGACTGATGTATGCCAGGGCAGTGGTTTGTGGGCATGGCACACAGGGATGTGTGCCATGTCGACTCTTCACTTTATTCTGCACCAAGACACGCAGCCTGCAAAGGCAGTGTGTGTGTCAGGGTACAGGACCTCTAAGGGTGGCACAATAAGTGCTGCAGCCCTTAGAGGCCTTCTCTGGTCACAGTGCCCTGGGTACCTGTGGTACCATTTTACTAGGGGCTGACATGTGGCCAGAGATGCCAATTGGGTTTAGGCTTCAATGCAGTTTTAGGGAAGGAACATGGGCCCTTGGCACCTGATTAGCAGGAGCCCAGGGCACACTCAGTCAAAGAACATCAGCAATTCAGCAAAAAGTGGGGGCATACCATGCAAGAAAGAGGGCACTTTCTCACACAACCCCACCACCCCAAACGAAAGATGATGAGACTAACCTTGCCCTAGAGAGTCTTCATTGTCTAAGTGGAAGAACCTGGAAAGTCCATCTGCATTGGCAAGGGCAGTCCCAGATCTGTGTTCCACTTCAAAGTCCATTCCCTGTAGGGTGATGGACCACCTCAACAGTTTAGGATTTTCCCCTTTCATTTGCATTAGCCATCTGAGAGGTCTGTGATCAGTTTGAACTAGTAAGTGAGTACCAAACAGGTATGGTCTCAACTTCTCCAGGGACCAAACCACTGCAAAGGCCTCCCTCTCAATGGCACTCCAACGCTGCTCCCTGGGGAGAAGCCTTCTGCTTCTAAAAGCAACAGGTTGGTCTTGGCCTTCATCATTGGTCTGGGATAGGACCGCTCCTATCCCTAGCTCAGTCATCAGTCTGCACTATGAACTGCTTTGCATAATCTGGAGCCTTCAGAATTGGTGCTGAGCACATTGCTTCTTTCAGGGTGTCAAAAGCATTTTGGCAACTAACTGTCCAGTTAACCTTTTTGGGCATTTTCTTGGAGGCGAGTTCTGTGAGGGGAGTCACAATGGACCCATATCCCTTCACAAACCACCTGTAGTATCCAGTCAAGCCAAGGAATGTCCTGACTTGGGTCTGGGTGGTTGGAGCTGCCCAGTCCAGGATGGCCTGGATCTTGGGCTGTAAGGGCTGTACCTGGCCTCCACCAACAAGGAGGCCCAAGTACACCACAGTTCCTTGCCCTATCTGGCATTTGGATGCCTTGATAGTTAGGCCTGCAGTTTGCAGGGCTTTTAAAACCTTCCCAAGGTGGATCAGGTGATACTGCCAGGTGGAACTAAAGACCGCAATATCATCAAGATAAGCTGCACTAAAGGACTCCAACCCAGCAAGGTCTTGATTCACCAACCTCTGGAAGGTGGCAGGGGCATTCTTTAAACCAAAGGGCATAACAGTGAACTGATAGTGCCCATCAGGTGTGGAGAATGCTGTTTTCTCTTTTGCTCCTGGGGCCGTGCCAATCTGCCAGTACCCTGCAGTTAAGTCAAAGGTACTTAGAAATTTGGCTGCCCCCAATTTGTCTATCAACTCATCTGCTCTTGGGATAGGGTGAGCATCTGTCTTGGTGACAGAGTTGAGCCCTCTATAATCCACACAGAACCTCATTTCTCTCTTTCCACCCTGTGGATGAGGTTTGGGAACTAGAACCACTGGGCTAGCCCAGGGGCTCTCAGAGGGTTCAATAACCCCCAACTCCAGCATCTTGCTGACTTCAGCTCTGATGCTACCCTTGACTTGGTCTGACCGTCGATAGATCTTGTTTTTGACAAATGCACTGTCACCAGTGTCCACATCATGGGTACACCAGTTTGTCAGACATGGGGACAAGGAAAAGAGCTTCGCATACTGTTGCAAGACTTGCTTGCAGTCAGTCTGCTGTTGGGCAGAGAGGGTGTCTGAAAAGACAACTCCATCTACTGACCCATCGTTTAGGCTGTATGAGAGGTGGTCAGGGAGAGGTTCACTCTCTGCTTTCTGTTACTCATCAGTCACCATCAGCATGGTGATGTCAGCCCTGTCATTGTAGAGCTTTAGGCGGTTCACATGGATAACCCTTTTGGGTGTCCTGCTTGTGCCCAGGTCAACTAAGTAGGTGACCTCACTCTTTTTCTCTAGGATAGGGTAAGGGCCGCTCAATCTGTCCTGGAGTGCCCTTGGTGCCACTGGCTCCAACACCCACCTTTTGCCCAGGTTGGAAATTCAACCAGTGCAGCTTTTGGTCATACCAGTGCTTCTGAAGCTCCTGGCTGGCCTCAAGATTCTTGGATGCCTTTTCCATGTACTCAGCCATTCTGGACCTTAGGCCAAGCACATAGTCCACAATATCTTGTTTGGGTTCTTGGAGAGGCTTCTCCCAACCCTCTTTTACCAGACAGTGGTCCTCTCACAGGATGGCCAAACAGAAGTTCAAAGGGGGAAAACCCTACTCCCTTCTGTGGCACTTCTCTGTAAGCGAAAAGCAGACATGGTAAGAGGACATCCCATCTCCTTTTGAGTTTCTCAGGGAGCCCCATAATCGTGCCTTTCAATGTCTTGTTAAATCTCTCAACAAGGCCATTGGTTTGTGGGTGATGGGGTGTAGTAAACTTGTACTGCACTCCACACTCTTTCCACATGTGTTTGAGGTAAGCAGACATAAAGTTAGAACCTCTGTCTGAAACCACCTCCTTAGGAAACCCTACCCTGGTTAAGACACCAATGAGGGCCTTGGCTACTGCAGGAGCTGTAGTAGTCCTAAGGGGAATTGCTTCAGGGTACCTAGTGGCATGATCCACTACCACTAGTATGAATTTGTTCCCTGAGGCTGTGGGAGGTTCAAGTGGACCCACTATGTCCACACCAACCCTTTCAAAGGGAACCCCCGCCACAGGCAGTGGTATCAGGGGGGCATTTGGGTGGCCACCTGTCTTGCCACTGGCTTGACAGGTAACACAGGAGCTGACAAACTCCTTCACCTTTTGGTGCATCTGGGGCCAGTAAAAGTGGCTAACTAGACTTTCCCAAGTCTTGGTTTGGCCCAGATGCCCAGCTAAGGGGATGTCATTAGCTAAAGTTAGGAGGAACTCCCTGTACCTCTGTGGCACTACCACTCTCCTGGTGGCTCCAGGATTGGGGTTTCTTGCCTCAGTGTACAGAAATCCCTCTTCCCAATAAACTCTGTGGGTACCACTGACATCTCCCTTTGCTTCTGAAACAGCTTGCTGCCTCAGGCTTTCAAGAGTGGGACAGTCTTGCTGCCCCTGGCGCAGCACTTCCCTAGAGGGTCCTCCTGGGCCCAAGAGTTCAACCTGGTAAGGGTCAAGCTCCATAGGCTCAGTTCCCTCTGGGGTGTCCAAGTCCTCTCCCTGAGGAGAGAGGTCCTGATCTTTCTGCTGAACAGAAGCTGGCTCCCCAGTCTTCTTAGCTTTTCTCTTGGAAGGTTGGGCCATACTTTCAGGCTCCAACACCTTTTCACCATGCCTTTTGCTCTGTGCTCTTGTTTTTACACACACAAATTCAGGGATATCCAGCATTGCTGCATGGGTTTTTAGTTCCACCTCCGCCCTGGCTGAGGTTTCCAGGTCATTGCCAAGCAGACATGCAGCTGGTAGCTTTGGAGAGACCACTACCTGTTTCAGGCCAGTAACCCCCCCAGTCTAATGTCACCATAGCCATTGCATGGTTAGTGGTAACACTGTCAGCATTGGTGACTGGGTAAGTACGCCCAATAAAATATTGCTCAGGGGAAACCAGTGTCTCTCACCATAGTGACACTGGCACCTGTATCCCTCAGAGCCTCTATCCTAGTTCCATTAATCCAAGGGTATTGTAAGTATTTCTTTAAGTTGGGTGGCCACACAGCTACAGTGGCAAACTCAACTTCCCCCTCTGAGACTAGAACTGCTTCAGTGTGCAACCTAATTTGCTCTGGGCACACTGTTGAGATCCCATCTGGAGACTTGCTACACCAGGAGTAGCTGTAGGACTAGGGGCCTTCTTGCTAGGGCAAGCCTTGTCTCCAGGTAAGTGTCCCAACTTCTTACAATTGTTACACCAGGCCTTTGCAGGATCAATGTTCTTCCCCCTATAGAGCTGTGGAGTATAGGGAGTGTTTTGGGACCCACCCCCCTGTGCAGGTTTTTGGGGCCCTTTAGAAGACTCAGACTTTTTATCTTGGGGATTCTCACCACCTTTCCCCTGGGGAGGTTTTGTAACCCCTTTCTTTTGGTCACCCCCAGTGGTTGTCTTGGTCACTCTAGTCTTGACCCAGTGGTCTGCCTTCTTTCCAAATTCTTGGGGAGAAATTAGACTTGGGTCTACCAAATGCTGATGTAACTTTTCATTCGTGCAATTGCTTAAAATATGTTCCTCCATGAACAAATTGTAAAGTACAGTAAAGTCGTGCACATTGTGTCCAGTTAACCAACCATCTAGTGTCTTTACTGAGTAGTCTACAAAATCAATACAGGACTGGTTTTGGGTTTTGTGAGCCCCCTGAATCTAATTCTGTACTCCTCAGTTGTGAGTCCAAATCCCTCAATCAGAGTTCTCTTCATGAGGTCATAAGACCCAGCATCTGGCCCAGAGAGGGTCAGGAGTCTGTCTCTGCAGTTACCAGAGAACAGTTCCGCCAGGAGTGCCCCCAAGAGAGGTTTCTTCACCTTTCTCATGTCACAAGCCCTCTCAAAGGCTGTGAACCATTTATTGATGTCATCACCCTCCTCAAATTTAGGGACAATCCCTTTGGGGATTTTAGGATCATAAGATTGCTCTTTATCCTTATTAAGATTGATGCCACCATTGATGGGTGCTAAACCCATCTCGTTTCTTTCTTTCTCTAGAGCCAGGAGTCTGGACTCTAGATCCAGTCTTTTGGCCAGCCTTGCTAAAAGGCTGTCCTCCTCATTGAGGCTGTCCTCAATGTCCCCACCAGAACCTGAGCCACCTGTGTGGCCTCTCAGGCCCCAGAGGTTAACTCTTGGAAGTAAGGGTACAGGGACCCTTTCTTCCCTAGGAAGTGGTGGAGGTGGCTACCTACCTCCATCCTCCTCACTCCTTTCTCCCTCTGACTGGTCATCACCATGTTCAGAAGGGTGGGCCTTTGCATACTCAGCCAACAGCTCCTGGCGCTTTTGTTTGGTTGGATGTGGGCCCATTGCTATGTTTTTAAGTTTACATAAGGACCTTACTTCCTTGAAAGACAAGTGAAGGTAAGGGGTGAAGTCCAGCTCCTCAACTATGTCATCATGGTTATTTTCACTAATAGCTGCGTTCTTTTCTTGAGACATTCTAACAAAAAAGTTCTAACCCCTCTACCCTTGACTATAGTGACTTTTTATTTTCTAAAATTCTAAAGGGACTTCAACAAGGCCCTAACAAGACTTTTAGTAGTTTGGTAAAAATGCGAATTTGAAAAAATCAGAATTCTAAAGGCAATTTAAGAGTTCTGTCGTGTGATCAGGTGGTAACTAAGTAGTCCAACAAATGCAAGTTGTGTATCCCACCGCTGATCCACCAATGTAAGAAACTGGCTCTATATATACTACACCAAAATGAGGTATAGTGTATATAGAGTCAAGGTGACCCCAGAGGTAGGCAGAGGTTAAAGTTAGATAGAACCTTACTCTCTATTTGTGGTAGAGTGGTCGAGCAGTAAGGCAGTATCAGAGGACAGTGTTAAGCATTTTGATGTACACACTCAGTCAGCAAATGAATTCACACACTCGAACTGAACTCTAGGCCAATGGTTTTGTATAAAAATATACTGTTATTTTAGAACCAAGCAAGCCTGGCACAGGTAAGCATAAAATACTTTGCAATAATAAGTTGCTGAATATAGAACAGTTTGAAAATGCAATAGAAGTTGTACTTTGTTTGATTTACAGGGGATGCAGTAGGTTGCAACACTTAGCAAAAACAGTACATTGAAATGAATAGGCTTTTTCAGTAAATTACAGGTAAGTTACTTTTCACGTTACTTTTCTAACTCAGTGCTGGATACCTAGATTCAGCACTGGGACATTTCCTGCAAACGGGTAAGTAAACACATTTTGGTTATTTGTGCGATTTCTAAAGAATATTTTTAGATTTCAAAACTCCACACTTGGAAACTTTTTGGAGAAAAAGTGTCAATGTTATCCTATGGAGGAAAAACAGGTTATCGGTTTGTAGGTAAGTAATCGACTGTGGGAGTTAAGGTTCTGGGGTTAGACTCAGGGGACCCCCAGGGTCAGAGATGCACTGTTGCACCCTCAGCGGCACTAGGGCGGCCGGGTGCAGAGTGTTGAGGCCCAATGTTATCCTATGGAGGATAGGGGGTCTCCGGTCGGTGGCTGCTGGCAAGCAGGCCACTGGGTTGTGGGAGCAAACCTCCTAGGGTTTAGGTCAGGGCAAATAGGGAACCAAACGAGCACCAAAGGTGCACCCTCAGCGGCACTAGGGCGGCCGGGTGCAGGGTGCTGTTTTGAGGTCGGGTGCCCTGTTGTTTTCAATGGCGCGCCTCCGGTTAGAAGAAACACTGCAGGCTCGGGGACGAGTATCTTCTGGGTGTGACCACCACTTCGAGGGGTAAGTTGGGATGTCTTGGGTTGGTTAGGCACCGTTGGTTTGGGCACACAAGGCCGTGGGGTGCCTTGGGACGTCGGAAAGTCTTACCCGCTCTGGTTGCGGTAGAGGGGATCCTCTGGATTGAGGCTGTAGGCGTCGACTGGAGGCAGGTCAGGAGTCGCCGGATCTCGGGTCAGGATCGCCGGGGTGACCTCCTCGTGGTGTTTTTCCACTCTAGTTCAGGCCGGGTTCTGGGGGTGCAGAGTGGGCTGGATTCGCAGTATCCGGCCGGAGCCAGAAGCTTCAGTTTGAACAAGTCCGGTGTTCACAGGAGAAGCAGGCTTGGAAGTGAAGGCAGGCAGGTCCTCCGGGGTTTTTGAGGTTGCTGGCTGCAGGACACACCGGGATTTCGCAGGAGCAGGTTCGAGGGGAGATAGGGCTGGGGCCAAGTCAGTGGGCGTCGTCCTCTTGTTAGCTCTGCACGGCTCGTCGTCCTTCTTTTCTTGTTTCTTGTCTGGATCTCAGGAAGCAAGGTTCAGGGTGCCCCCTAAATACTAGATTTAGGGGCGTTGCAGGTAGGTAAAGGGCAGGGACCAATGGGTCCCTTCCATGGGGTAGGTACACCCCCTATCGTGCCACCCTCCAGTGGGAGGGGGGCAGGAGCCTGTCCCTGGTTGGTTGGGTCCCCCCATCTTCAAGATGGCGGGGACTCAGAGTTGTGCTTCACCTCGCCTCCCCCACCGGAGGGGTGGAGTTGGCAGAGGTGGGCACACCTCTTTCCCTCACTTGTTTTTCCCGCCGGTTCTCCCGCCCAAAGTGGGGGGTAGAACCAGTGGGGACCAGTTGCTGAAAGCAGCAATTGGTCTGGGGAGGCTCACAAAGGTGGCATGCCTTTGAAGCTTCCCGTTCGTGAACCCTGCCCATCCTGGGGGAGGAGGCTTGGCACCTCCTCCCAGGATGTGCATTGTTTCAGGCCCCCGAGAGCAGCAGGCTCTCGACCCAGGGGTCCAGAAACATGTCTGTTGGTGGCAGCCTAAGCAGCCACTCAGTCAAGTCACTAGAAGTTGGTCGAGTTTCAGGGGGCATCTCTAAGATGCCATCTGTTGTGCATTTTACATTAAATCCCACGCTGGCATCAGTGTGGGTTTAATGTGCTGAGAAGTTTGATACCAAACTTCCCAGTCTTCAGTGTAGCCATCATGGTGCTGTGGAGTTCGTAATGACAAACTCCCAGCACCATATACTCTTAATGGCAGCACTGCACTTAGTGCCCAGGAATGGACTTGGGCACTGTAGGGGTACAGGGCTCATGCACCTGTACCCTCACCACTGGCATAGGGCACCCAGCTAGAGGGGTGACTGATGTATGCCAGGGCAGTGGTTTGTGGGCATGGCACACTGGGATGTGTGCCATGTCGACTCTTCACTTTGTTCTGCACCAAGACACGCAGCCTGCAAAGGCAGTGTGTAAGTTTCAGGGTACAGGACCTCTAAGGGTGACACAATAAGTGCTGCAGCCCTTAGAGGCCTTCTCTGGTCACAGTGCCCTGGGTACCTGTGGTACCATTTACTAGGGGCTGACATGTGGCCAGAGATGCCAATTGGGTTTAGGCTTCAATGCAGTTTTAGGGAAGGAACATAGGCCCAGGGCACACTCAGTCAAAGAACATCAGCAATTCAGCAAAAAGTGGGGGCATGCCATGCAAGAAAGAGGGCACTTTCTCACACTAGCCAATAGAGTAGTTTCACATTTTTGTCACCCCAAACATAAATCTTGGGCATTGTGGCCCTCCAAAGATGTTTGGCAGCTTCAAGGGAGTGCAAACCAATATCGTCACGGATAAGACCTAATTGACGAGAGATAGCCGCCTTTGGATCCGATGCGAAGCTTTGCTCTAGGTGGAGGGCACGTGCCTCCAGTTGAGTAATAAGAGAAAAACAGGAATGTTCTTGGGCTCTAATACAACTCTTGGCAAATCCTCGCAGTGTCTCCTTACTCGCGGCCAATAGGATTCCTACTCGTGCAACCGACACCTCCGTGTGAAAATAGGCACAGAGTTCAGACCAGAGCAAATGAACAAGCTTCCTATCTTGGAGATACCAGGCGTTCAAATGCCACATAGGGTGCAATCCTGACAATGGATGCTCCAGCTGAAGGAGAATGGTCTGAGATTCCGCGTGGCAGAATTTTGATCGTAGTCAATAAGCAGCAATCAAGGGCCGGCAGGAAAATAAGTCTACCCAAGAGTGAGTGTAGTGGGCTGGCAATGTATGTGTGAATTGCCGAAGTCGGGGATGCCGAGATCTCCACGCATCACACTGGCCCATAGTGGTGGTCCAGTCAGCAAGATGGTGATCCCCTACATGTCTAGAGATAGTGGGAGACCCAGTACTATCCAGTGCGGCGTCAGGTACCACGTTTAACTCTCCCCCTATCACTGTAAACCCTTGTGGAAGCTGCAAAAGGTGTACAAGGTCCCGGAGACAGGCGGGCAAGCAAGCGGGCTTTACGTAGTCCAATGTGCCCTCCAGGGCAATAAAGCATCCCTGAGGGTCTCTTGTCACGCGGGAAACCATCATGGCGTAAAAGGATAGCTACCCCTCTTGCTCCCTGGAAGTACCCTGCATGAAAGACCCTTTCATAACCCATACGGGCCAGGAATGGGCGTTGTTGTCTCAAAAGATGGGTTTTCTGAAGTAAGAGTACCTCTGGGGAGGTAATAACGGGCAAAAGTGAAGAGCGCCACCCGCTTCACCCTGTCTAGCAGACCATTAACATTCCATGATAAAACACAAAAGGTAATGTGTATGGGGGTGAAAGTTGTTGCAAGTACTGGATAATGGGCAACATAAGCATGAGACCCGTTGGGCCTGGTGGGGAGGACTGCAGTAACCGTGTGTTGCAAGGGATCACCACCTCAAGACTGGCAAGAATTGGATCCAAGGTGTGTGCCAAAACCTAAGAGGGAAGGAAAAAGGTAAACAAATACATCGTATTGAACATCAAGGTGTGGAAACATGTCATGAAGAAAACCAAACTCCCGCCCCTCCAACACACTTCTACCCTATAAGCATCTGTCGCCCTGATAAAAAGGTACATTGAGAGAAACCATAGATACGTTGTGAGAAATTCAAGGGGGAAGCCCCATCGTAGTAGGAGAAATCGATAAGACAGTAGCTGACATCTTGCATCCAAGGAGAGACCTGTGAAAGCATAAAAGATTTTAAGAGCAGCTGGATAATTAATCAAATGAACATGGGCCTTTCAACCGTTAGGAGTGCAAAGCCAGTCATATCGTACTGCGGGAGAAATTGGAATCTGTGTGAGGAGCAGCTGGAGCCGCAGAAGAAGAGGCTGGACACTTGTCAGTCCTAGATTCTTCATCCTCCGCCCCAGAGGCTGGGCTTGATGTGGGTCGGGGTGATGGTATTTGCTGTGTCCGCGGAGAACGTGAAGGTGAGATTGATCGGACATTCTACGCCCCCTTCGGGAGCGGGTGCGCCAATGTGTCAACAGGTTCCCTTCGGTGCAGAGCGGAAACAGCGGATCCATGGAGTAGGTGGTCTTCCGTAAGCCACTGCCATGTAGATTCCGGACTTTAGAAAAAATGCGACTTGTTAAGCTGCTTGACCCGGAGTCTAGCTGGGAACAGACTATATTGTAGCCCCATGGCCCTCAACTTCTGTTTGGCCTCCAAGTAGGAACACCTTCACTTTTGCACCTCACGGATGTAATCCAGAAAAAGGAGAACCTTAGTTTCTTCACATCGGAGGTCTGATTGATGTCTGGCCTCCCCAAGGATCGTGTCCCTGTCCCTGTAATTAAGAGTACGAGTTATGATTGAATGGGGTGGGGCTCCAGGGGGGGCGTAGGTGCCAGGGCCCAGTGTGCTCATTCGACAGCAAACCATGAGGACAGGCGATCAATAGGCATCCAGGATTTAATCTGCCGTTCCAGGAAGTGCACCATCTGTTGTGGTTCCGCATATCCAATGCTCTCGGGAACTCCAATGACACTAATCTTATTACGTCGTGAGCGATTTTCGGCGGAGTTCCGACGTGCAGTTAAGTAAGGTGGAGACCTGGGTCTTGAGAGGAGACCTAATCTTCCACCATTTGAGATCTGAAACTCAGCCTCCGTTATACGGGCAGTGGCATTACGTAGATCTTGGACCAATAGTGCCACATTCATCCTCACTTCACACCCTCCCCCCCCCCCTTTGCCTCCACCGCAGCCTGTGTTGACTGGATAGCCTACAGTATGACAGCGAGCTCACTAGATGGGGTAGTAAGTTTTTCAAGACCTCTGACCTCCTGGTCTGAGACCTGCTCTCTCAACAGCAGCTCCGCTGTCTGTGCCACCACCTCTGACCCAGTTTCCCCTCCTCCTGGTAAGTGTTCGAGGTGCTGCTGCCCAGGTCCAGTATTGTGCCAGTTTCTTTTCTGCTGCTGCTTTTCTGCTGGTTTCTTGCCCTGTTTATTTTCTGTTGTTGTGCCCCGTTTCATTTTCTGTTGTTCCCGGTTTATTTTATTGTGCCTGGTTCTGGGGTTTTTCTGTGCCTGTTGTGCTCTTTGGCCCGTTCCCATCCTGGCGCTGCGCCCCATCCGGTTCCCGCTCCTGCCTCCCAGCTGCACGTCCCCCGTCCCCCCTCCCTTTTTAATGGCTTCCGCTGCGGGGGAGCGCAAGCAAGACCTCGGACCTCCTGGTCTCAGACCTGCTCTCTCCCATCAGCTCCGCTGTCTGTGCCACCACCGCTGACCCAGTTTCACCTTCTCCTGGTAGGTGTTCGAGGCCGCTGCTGCCCAGTTCCGGTATTGTGCCAGTTTCTTTTCTGCTGCCGCTTTTCTGCTGGTTTCTTGCCCTGTTTCATTTTCTGTTATTGAGCCCTGTTTCATTTTCTGTTATTGAGCCCTGTTTCATTTTCTGTTATTGAGCCCTGTTTCATTTTCTGTTATTGAGCCCTGTTTCATTTTCTGTTATTGAGCCCGGTTTCATTTTCTGTTATTGAGCCCGGTTTCATTTTCTGTTATTGAGCCCGGTTTCATTTTCTGTTATTGAGCCCGGTTTCATTTTCTGTTATTGAGCCCGGTTTCATTTTCTGTTATTGAGCCCGGTTTCATTTTCTGTTATTGAGCCCGGTTTCATTTTCTGTTATTGAGCCCGGTTTCATTTTCTGTTATTGAGCCCGGTTTCATTTTCTGTTATTGAGCCCGGTTTCATTTTCTGTTATTGAGCCCGGTTTCATTTTCTGTTATTGAGCCCGGTTTCATTTTCTGTTATTGAGCCCTGTTTCATTTTCTGTTATTGTGCCCTGTTTCATTTTCTGTTATTGTGCCCTGTTTCATTTTCTGTTATTGTGCCCTGTTTCATTTTCTGTTATTGTGCCCTGTTTCATTTTCTGTTATTGTGCCCTGTTTCATTTTCTGTTATTGTGCCCTGTTTCATTTTCTGTTATTGTGCCCTGTTTATTTTATTGTGCCTGGTTCTAAGGTTTTTCTGTGCCTGTTGTGCTCTTTGGCCAGTTCCCATCCCGCCCCTGCGGCCCCACCCCCCTGCCGGTTCCTGCTCCCAGCTGCCCTCCCCCTCCCCCCCCCCCCCTTCCCTATTTAATGGCGGCCGCTGCGCGGTTGTTCAGCGGACGCGCGCAGAGGGCAAGCCCGACCGCAACCAGCGCCAGGGACCCTGGATCTCCGACCACCCACCGCTACGACTCAGCTGCCCTCCTCGCACTCAACCCTGAAGGAGCAACAACTGCCAGCTGTCTACGCCGAGCACCACCCACGGACAGTTCTCCTGCCGTCACTGCCACCAGACTTTCACTACCGTCCGCACCCCCACAGCAACTGCACCAAACATCCTCCTCAACGTGCGCCCCCTGCACAGACACGCTGTAGAGATCTGGGACCTCCTCGACACCCTCTCATCAGACGTCGCCTTCTTTATAGAAACTTGGACCAACGCCTCCTTCGCCCCCGACATCCCCACCGTCATCCCCGACGGATACAAGATCCAAAGAAAGGACTGCCCTAACCGCCAAGGAGGGGGACTCTCCTTCGCACACAAGAGCTCCCTCCGACTCTCCACCACGAGTGACTCCTTCTCCACCACCGAACACCTTCACTTCCAGATCCAGACCAGCCCTAGAAGCACACTTCGTGGCACCCTCGCCTACAGACCCCCCCCCGGACCTCGCGCCTCGTTCGCCACTACCATCGCCTACCTCATTGCACCCCACGCCATCGCATCCATGGGACTACATACTCGTCGGAGACCTGAACTTCCACCTCGGCAACCCCAGCGACCCCAACTCCACCACCCTCCTGGACAACCTCGACTACATCGGACTGAAACAGCTAGTCACCACGCCCACCCACAAGGCAGGACACACCCTCGACCCCATCGTCGCAAGAGGTAACAACGTCCACTTCAGCCACACCATGCAACCCCCATGGACGGACCACCACTGCGTACACTTCCACGTCGACAAACCAACGCCGCCCAAACCTGCATCGCACCCCCCACGAAGGTGCCTGGTTCTGGGGTTTTTCTGTGCCTGTTGTGCTCTTTGGCCAGTTCCCATCCCGCTGCTGCTGCCCCTGCTGCCCCACCCCCCTGCCGGTTCCCGCTCCCGCCTCCAAGCTGAGCATCCCCCCCCCCCCTTCCCTATATAATGGCGGCCGCTGCGCGGTCATTCAGCGGACGCGCGCAGAGGGCACTCCAAAGTCACTGAGGAACAGCTCAACTCTACCCTCAACGCGACGCCCCCACCACCTCGACCGACGCCAACCAACGCAGCCAAAGAACTCTACAGATGGCTCTCCAACTGCGCAGACTAGCTTGCACCCCTACGAAACTCCGACAGGCGGCGCCCCAGGAAGGCCACCTGGTTCACCGCCGACCTCCAAGAATCCAGACGCACCTGCAGGCGTCTTGAGAAGAACTGGAGAAACAGCAAAACGTCAGAAGATCGCACCACCTACAAGAACACCATGATGGAATACCACTAACGCATCAGATCTACCAAGAGGACCTTCATCCAGAACAAGATTCTCGCCAACTCCAGCAACTCCAAGGAACTCTTTAACGTCATCCAGGAATTCACCAAGCCCCCCAGCGAGACCAGACATCACCCCCTCCCACGACCTCTGTAACAAGCTCGGATCCTACTTCCATCTGAAAATCAAGGGCCTCTACGACGACTTCAACGACCAGACACCTGACTCCGAAACCACCTCCTTCCCCAGCAACGCCAGCCAGCCCACCATCTCCTCCTTGACCCCAGTCAACACGAAGCCACCACTTCGACCATGAAAGGCATCCACTCAGGAGCCCCCTCGGACCCCTGCCCGCCGCACATCTTTCCACAGAGCCGCCATCGCTCCAGAACTACGGCGCTCCATCAACGCCACCTTCAAAACGGGCATCTTTCCGGACGACTGTAAACTCGCAGAAGTCAGACCCCTGCTTAAGAAGCCCTCCGCAGATCCCATGGACCTTAAGAACTACCGACCCATCTCCCTCCGCGGCCAAAGTCACCAAGAAGACCGTCGATGCCCAACTAACAAAATTCATCGAAGAAAACTCCATCCTCCCAATCCGGATTCCGCTGCAACCACAGCACTGAGACCGCTCTTCTTGCCGCCACAGACGACATCCGCAACCTTCTGGACCAAGGACACACCGCAGCCCTGATCCTACTCAACCTCTCTGCAGTGTTCAACGCGGTCTCCCACCGCACACTCGCCGCCAGACTCCACAATGCCGGCATACAGGGAACCGCCCTTGACTGGACCCGCTCCTTCCTCACCGGCAGAACCCAAAGAATCAGACTGCCACCATGCCTCTCCAAACCCACTGAAATCAACTACGGAGTACCCCAAGGATCGTCGCTCAGCCCCACACTCTTCAACATCTACATGGCCCCCCTCTCCGCCATCGCCAGACAGCACAGACTCTGCATAGTATACTATGCCGACGACACCCAGCTCATACTCTCCCTCACCATGGACCCCCATCACCACCAGACTCCACTTCCAGGAAGGAACGAAGAACGTCGCACCCTGGATGAGCAGCGGCTGCCTGAAGCTCAACTCGGAGAAGACAGAGGTCCTCGTCCTCGGACCCTTCCCCTCTGCATCACCCAACACCTGGTGAACCTCCACTGGCTCACAGTTGAGAAGTTACTTTCAAGGTACTCACCCACGCCTACTAATGCCTCCAACACTGGACCGAAATACCTCAACGAGAGAATCGTCCTCCACGTACCCAAGAGAAACCTACGATCCGCTGCCCTCGCCGCAACCCCGCAGAGCCAGAACAGGTGGAAGAGCCTTCTCCTACATCGCTGCCAAGACCTGGAACGAGCTCCCACCCCCACCCCCAGCGCCTTGAGACGCTCTCGGGTGAGTAGCGCGCTAACAATTCCCCTGATTGATTGATTTGCTGTCTGGGGTGCCCGTAGTGCCATTTGTGGAGCCCGTAGTGTATTGGTCCATATGCATCTGCAAAGAGGCAGAACAGGTTGGTTTATCTTTACTCATAGCAATCAGGAGGCAAAGGGGGGCCAATGTCCATAACACAAGCCCCCACAGCAGGCACAGTCCGAGGAGCCACACACCAACAGGGGCCTCGCCAGCCACACAGAGTGCCAACAGCAGCTAGGAGAAAGGTTCGGAAGCTAACAAACACAATTTTGTAGTAGGACAGTGGGGGCTGCTGAGGCTCTCTACATAGCAGTCGCAGCGAAGTCCTACACACAACAATCAAACACCCCGGGCTCCCGAGGAGAGGAAGGATGGCCTCACAGATGTGGTGCGAAAGGCATCGCCGATAATGTGTGGATAAGCAAGGCGTTCCCAGCTAGTCTACCATGGGCTCCAAGCTTCAAAAACTTGTGCAGTAAGAATCGGCTCTGTGGTCCCTCTGGCAGTCGCCTCAACAGCCCCATTCAAGTAGGGTGCCTGAGGAGTTTGTCGCAGGTCGTGATGCTGGGCCATCGCGACCCCTTGCTGCAGATCCAAACCACAGAGCCAGGCCGGAGGGATGGGCGAGCACCCACCCAAGGCCACGGTCTCAAGACCCCAGTCTCCTCCTGCTCCCCTTGCCCACACCCCCTGCCTCAAGTTCTAATCAAATAAGCAAACCGGCCTGAAGGACCAGTGGCAGATCTCTGGGTACCTCAAGAAAGGGCCCTCATCTCAGATACCCGCAGCCATCTGTTGGCGTAGCACGTCCCTGCAGCGGCTCCCCCAGGTGCCGCCAAGTCCACCGCACTGGGTGTGTTTCAGCCTGTGCTCCACATCTGGAGGGCCGCAGTGTCGATCCTGCAGCTCTTAACGGGTATTCGGCCCCTCCCAAGGGAGCAGCGGCAGACTGAGAACCATTGGTGCAAAGGAGAGTCACGCAAGACAACCTCTGGGTCCCCGGCACGTTGGGGTGCCACACCCCCAGGGCACACACTTGGCGCATCATTCGGCCGATACGACAGAGGCCCGGGATGGGCCTCCAATGGGTGGGTCTCCCTGGCCTCTGCCTCCTCCTACACTGATAGTCTCCTGCAGAGGGCCGCCGCCGGATCGGGGCCACTAACCCTTAAGGACGGCCGCTCCAGGGGCCCCCAGGTACATGGAAGGCCTACCCCGGCACCGCAAGAATGTCTCAGGGGGGAGAGGGCCCTTAGGTTTCCCACCGGCGTGTGTGGAGTCACAGCAGGAGCGCACCGCCAGCATCACTGCCTCGCCGGGTGTCCAGCTCCCTCCAGCGATCGGCAGAAAGGCAGCGACACAGTGACCAGGAACACGCGATGCACCATAGAGGTATGAATGGCGGCTAGAAGTCTGGATTCGCGCAGGATGCAAGGGCTTTGCAGCGGAGCTGCGTTACAAAGCGACCGCCATGTTGGCCCTCTTAGCCACTCCCCTGCTCTAGGCAAAGTTTAAGGGTACCTTTCGGCTCTATCCAATTTTTTTTGCGGTTTCCAGATCAGCCCTCATGGTTTAAGTCGTCATTTGTTATGCACTTTTTGAAAGGTTTACAGCAGTTTCCGCCCTTTGTCATGCCACAGTGAGACCGTAACTTGGTCTTTACATTTCCTATGTGCCTTCCCTTTGTGCCGTTTCACACTGCTCCTTGCAGCTTCTCATCCTCAAGGCAGTGTTCCTCATCGCCATAATATTGGTGTGGCTTGTGA
This sequence comes from Calotriton arnoldi, assembly GCA_963921515.1. NCBI lineage: Eukaryota > Metazoa > Chordata > Amphibia > Caudata > Salamandridae > Calotriton > Calotriton arnoldi. The sequence goes on along the minus strand of CAWUFW010001027.1, from coordinate 1,916,621 downwards.
GTGAGCTTGAAGCTGTGTGTCAAGCTGCCATACAACTCCTTCCCAGACAAGCTGGTTTTGCAGATCTTTCTTGCCTAAAGTTGTGATGCTGTTCCACATCTGTCAGAACATCACCTTGCTTGTGAGGAACATGGCGGCCGCTAGCTAACGGCTGCGGTCACGCTCCCTCGGGTCTCTCGTCGGGACCGACGCTGAAGCCCTGATTTATTTAACTTAAATCCCCCTCCGGAGTTTCTCTCACCGGCTGAGTGATATGCGGGGGCTCCCATTCCTCCCCTGCCAAGACGGTGAAGCGGCCTCAGGCGTCTGCGGCGTTTGTGGTGTCGAGGCAGGGGGTCGGCGCTGGAGATGGGGAGAAGACGCGCATGAGCGGAGACGCCGGGATATCGCCTGTCTGCTGCTCCGGTTCGGTGGAGGCAGGGTCAGCACCAGTCTTGGGAATTCTTTCGAGGTGGACAGCAAGCGGGGCCACAGCGACCGGCTCTCCAGGAAAGCGCCAAGGAACAGTAGGTTTGGTTTAATCTACCCACTTAACGGTAAGCCAGAATTGGAAGGTGTTTTTGGGAGAGAGAGCCTTACTGGCACTGGTGGTTTCCCCGGGTACTGTCAAGTAGATGCCTCATTGACTCAGAAGGGGAAGACATCTCTTTATTGCATGGAGAAAAGTGATGGGAATAAAGTGGGTATTTCTCTGCCCAAAATAAGCAGGTACACCTTACGAGCTAGAGCAGCCCATCTATCTGCAAATACTGCCATCACTCAGTCGACTTTGCCTTCTCGCGTTTCCCCCCCCTATTTCTGAGGTTAGAATTCTAATTAAACAACATAAGCAGGGCGGAAATACTACCGATAGTGGGACCCCAGTTAAAGGGAAAGTGGCTAATAAGGGGAAAGGAAGAGGCAGGGTCAAGAAAACTCCTACTGTGAATCCAAAAATTACTCCATCTTTAAAAACCTATTATCAAGTTATGTCTCGGTCCACATCTACACCCACGTCCACACTCACGTCCATGGTCCCGGTGTGTCCAACCATGAAGGCACCAATTTTAATCAGCAGTGAAATTACGAGCAGTATTACGCAGCCCAGCTTAGTGGGAGTTGAATCTCAGGACCCTCCTGCTGCTGCCGCTGGTGGAGCGCCCGAAACTGTAACGGATTCCGTGGTCCACCCCATGGTGAACCTCTCTAATAGATATTCAGTCTTGGGTTCATAAGACGAGCAGGAGCAGGTACAGGCACAGGGGCTGGAATTGGCCCACAAGAGCATTAACAGAAGTCTTGATACTCCTGTCTCCGAGGAGCATACAGTCCCAGCTTCCGGCACGCATTCATTAGCTGATTTACTTCTGGCTATGAAAGAAGAGATGACCAGCAGGTTCATAGTCTCGGAGATGAATCAAGCAGAGTTAGCCAGCAGGTTCTCTGTATCTGAAGCAAATCAAGCTGCGAATCGTTCGTCATGCGAGGTACTGGCTCAGAAATTGGAGGAAGTCACTCTGAGGACCGACGCAATTGAGTCTGAGATTCCCAAATTAAAAGAAGCGATCCAAATGACCTCTGCTGACTTGGCAAAGTTATCAACTCAGAATAAGGAACTGAAGGACGATCTCGAGAGACTGGAAAATCACTCTAGGAAAAACAACCTGAAGTTTTTAAATATCCCGGAAGCTCTTGAGGGGGAGGACATTAAGAGGTTTGTGATTTCCCTACTAAAAGGCTCAGTTCTGAAATTTTTTCCAAATATTGATCTGGTACATGAAATTCAAAGAGTGCATCGGGATCCCTTTAAGAGAAACCCAGGAAGACAGAAACCCAGGAAAATTCTGGTGAATTTCTTATCCTATTCAGTCAAGAAGATGATTTTGACTGCCGCACTTAAGGAAGGAGTGATTTCTTCTCCACTTTCAGATATGTCCCCTTTTTCCTTCTCCATTAGATCTGATATCTCCCACATAACTGCTACGAGACAGTGGGAGTTGGGGAAGAGGTTAGCAGAGTTAAATAGTTTGGGGGCAAAGGCTCAACTGAGGTTTCCTGCCACACTACGTGTGATGTGGAATAATCCTATGCAAATAATCCGTACAACTGATGAGGTAGACGCCCTTATTGTTAAGATTCAAAAAGAAAGAGGGCGGGAAATGAAGGAGGGATCAGAGTATAAGGAGGGCTCGGCTGGAAGGTCCCAAGTCTCTAGAGTTAAGAATTAGTTAAAAATGTTACCCGAGGGAGAGGCTGCCGAATAGGCTAAGCCTATTGGAAGGGAGGGTTCCTCAGGGTGTAGGAGGGTTACAGGGGGGGAGGGGGGAGGTTGGTGGGGTTCACTGGGTGAGGAGCAGTGGGAGAAAAAACAAAAAAATATTTCTCATCCGTATTTCAAGAAATGCTGTTTAATTCAAGGAAGGGGCGTACTAGCTGATGGCAGGTAATACTAAAAGGGACAATAAAATCTGTTTTATTTCGTGGAATGTGAATGGCTTAAGATGCCCACGTAGGCAGAGGTTGATATTGAAGTACTTAGAACTCTCCCCGGCCCAGGTCTTTCTTTTTCTTTTACAAGAGACACATCTGACTTTTATAGAATCACGTTCGATTTTCTCAAAAATCTCCTGGATAAATTGTTTTTGCTCTTCGCAGCAATCAATTAATAGTAGAGGTGTTGCAATCTTGGTGAAGAGAGGGACCCCATGTGTAGTCAAATCTGTACAGGCAGATCAAACAGGAAGATGGATATTGACTCAGATGGATTTTGGGGGCCTAGAGTTAGCTTGTTCTTCCTATTATGGTCCCAATGTTGATGATCCTTCTTACCTTAGTAAATTGCAAGATAAATTGATGTAGGTGACCCCCCCCCCCCTCCCCCTTAATAATAGGCGATTTTAATGTCCTCCTCGATCCATTTAAAGACGGGTCCAATTTGAGCCGTGCAATAGGGGCCCCGCGATCTTGCCGGGCCTTGAAAAATCTGTTACATGACATGGGCCTGGTAGATGTCTGGAAGGCCAAGAAGGGAGATCTCCAGGGGTTCACGTTCTATAGTAAAAAATATCATCATGCGTCTAGAATAGATTATATCTTAGTTAACAGGGAAGTGTCAGATAATCTATGTGAGATATCTGTTCTATCCAGTCACCTCTCGGATCATGCTCCCATTTTATTTTCGTACTCCAAGGAAGGTAACATTCTACAAACCAGATGGACTTTGAATAGATCAATGTTGTCAGATCTTGGAATTGTTCAGTCCATCAGAACATCCTCTTTAGAATATTTTTCATTAAACTTGGGTTCCACGACTATAGACTATGTATGGGATGCTTATAAAGCTAGTCTGAGAGGCATGCTGCATGGTTTAATAAGCTCCAGAAATCGAGCCAGGACCTTGGAATTACATTCTATTGAGGGGAAGATAAAAGAATTAGAGGCTGAGAGGAATTCTCTCAATCAGGGAAGCTTAGATAGACTAGCACAGGTTCAGGATGATCTGGAGGGGGCTAGGCAGGAGCTTAGGAGTCTGTTAGACCAGAAATGTAGGGCACAATGGCTTGTGAAAAATATGGAACATTTTGAATATGGTGAAAAAGCAGGTGCTCTTTTAGCATGGAAAGCCAGGACTGATCGTTCAAAAAATAACATCAATGAACTGATAATCAATAGTAATGGAGATAAATCTAGCAAGGTGGAAGACTTGCAAAAGTGTCTTCTTTCTCTCTTTTCAGATCTGTATAAGGAAAATTTGGCTCCTTCCCAGGACACAATACATTCCTGGATAAAAAGTAAATCCCTGCCCACTCTAACTGAAGCTAGTCGGGTCTCTCTTGATGCCCCTATTACCATAGAAGAGATTAGGGACCAAATAAAGAGGTCTAAAAACAGCAAAGCCTCCGGTTTAGATGCTCTTCCGAATGAGGTTTATAAACTTCTTTCGGATGAGTTGATCCCGGTACTGTATACTCTTTTTAACTCAGTTTATAGTACAATAGGTATGGTCCCTAGATCCTGGAAGGAAGCTACCATCGTTTTAATATTAAAGCCAGGGAAAGACCCACTAAAGGCTGATTCCTACCGTCCGATCTCCCTGCTAAATGCCGATTATAAGATCTTTATGGGCATTTTGGCAGGGAGGATAGCTAAACTGGTTCCTAGTCTGATTAATATCGATCAGAAGGGCTTTATTGCAGGGAGGTACATTCAGGAACAGACCCAACTGTTGATTGGGAATATTGATTTGGCTGTGGTGAGATCTGATCCTTTGGCAGTGGTGGCTTTGGACGCCGCCAAGGCCTTCGACAGGGTCTGTTGGAGGTATCTCTGGGGGGTTCTCGAGGGCCTGGGCATGGGCCCTGTCTTTGTCCAGACCTTGAGGAATTGTTACCGGGGAGCCTCCGCAAAGATCCTGTTGAATGGCACCCTGACTTCTAGTTTTGACATTCAGAGAGGGACTAGGCAGGGGTGCCCCTTATCCCCTCTCTTATTTGACATTTATATTGAGCCCTTGGCACAAGCTGTTAGGTCAGACGATTTAATTCGTCCTTTTAAATCACTAAACTATCATTGTAAAATAGCACTGTATGCTGATGATATCATTATATACACTAGTGATCCGGAGACAACTATTTCACGGCTTGGAAACCTGTTGGAGGAATTTGGCTCCATTTCTGGCTATCTTGCCAATTCCTCTAAAACGGAAGTGATGTGTTGGAACATCGACTACAGGGGAGGCCTCATCAGCAACTAATTTAAGTACCTGGGTATTAAAATTGTCAAAGATCTTAATAAAATTCCCATGATCAACTTGGAGAAAGTCACTAAGGAAATCGATCACCTCTTCGCCAGATGGAGGAATCTTCCCTTGACGATCTATGGGAAGGTCAATTTGGTGAAGATGAGTATTCTCCCTAAGTTGACCTATCTGTTCAATGCAGTCCCTTTAGCCTTCCCCAGTAAAAGTATTAGTAAGATCCAGGGGAAAATCGGGAGTTTTATCTGGGGGGATAAAAGCACTAGGATGTCCTGGAAAAAGCTGAGGAGGAGGCTCTCGAAAGGGGGTTTAGCCCTTCCCGATATTAGATGGTACTTAATTGATTTTCAATTTAAGGGTATTAGGATGCTGCTTTCAATCCCAGATGATACAACATGGGGTAGGCTCCTTGGTGAAATGGCAATGGTCGAGGGGGGAAGTGGAGGAGAAGGTTTTCTATATAAGTTCGGGGCTCCAAGATTTTTTAAACGTGTGCGTCTCAAGGTCCTTAAGGCCGCTTTGGAGACATGGCATAAAGTGAGACGCCGATGGGGTATTGGATATTTCTCTGACTTTGCTCCCATATGGGATTCTCCTGGGACCCCACTCTGCCTTAGAGATAGCCTGACGTTACCAATCAAGAGAGCAGGTGTGGCTAAGTGGTCTGATTTGATGGATGTAGATGGAATTCTTCCATGGGAGGTTCTAAGAGCTAAGATAGGCCCAGCACACTCTAAGTTTAAGTATTTCCAACTTAAATCATGGTATGAGGCAGAAGGGGCTGAAATAAGAGGCAATTGGGAGCTAGAGCGGCCATTGCAAAATGTCCAGCCCAAAAAAAAAGAGATATCCATGTGGTATACGAGGCTTCTTGAAGCAGACGATACAGACCTTCCTTCACAATCATCGGTCTGGAACCAATCTCCACTTGAGCTAAATATTGAAGATTTTTTTGAGCCATCTCTTAAACTACTTTACAAATATATTAAACCAGCCAGCTTAAAAGAATAATTTTTTGTTCTTAACAGACTTTACTATACCCCTGCCAAGATAGCCAAGTTTGCTCCGCTCCCCCCGCCTAGATGTAAATCAGCAAATGCGGATGATATCCACATCTTTTTTGAATGTCCGGAGTTAAGATCGTACTGGAAGGATGTGGGAGACTCTTTATCCAATATCTTTGAAGTTAATATTGAGATCAACTGCCAGTTGGTGTTTTTTGGGGGTAATGATGCGATTAACTTGGCTCTATCTCAGATCCATAGGGGACTGCTGCTATACCTCATATTGCTCGCCCGGAGGGAGATTTGTATAAAGTGGAAAGACTCTATCCCCCCGAATAGAGAAGACTGGCTTAAAGCCTCATCCACAATGGCACGATTAGAGCAAGAGGGGAATAAGGAGTCACTGAGTAACATCCGGCAACCTTTAAGATGGGGCCGGGACTTGCGATTAGTTTCTTCTTGACATCAGAAAGCAGAAGAGTGATGGTTTCCCCCCCCCCTCTCCGGGTCCTATGATTACACCAAGCCCCTACTACCCGGGGCAGGTCGGGCTGACCTAGGCGAATGCAGTTAGCCGTGGGGCGCCTAAATGTAAGATATGACTGCTTGTTAAATCTGCAGATGTCTATTGGTGAGATGAGGATAAAAAATAAAATTAAAAAAAGAACATCACCTTGCTTGTATTCTGTGCTTCACCTCACCCCTGTAAGTAGGAGGAGAAACTCTTCACTTGAACCTCCAAAGAGTGCTGAGCTTTTACATAGATCATACCAAAAAACACTGGGTTGACAATCCTCTTTGTGGGGTTCTCTAAATAGAAAAAAGTCAAGCCTGTGCAGAAGAGAACCATCTCCTGCTGGGTTGTGTTTGGCATTAAGATCTGCTTCACATTGGCTAAAGAGCAGCTTCTAGAAGGACTGCGAGCTCGTTCTACCAGGGCCAAAGCTGCAACCACTGCATTGGCACGCTAAGTCACTGTCCTGGATGTTTGCCAGGGAGCTATGTACATTTCTTTCCATATGTCCATGGAGCACTATTGTTTGGACAGTGTGGTTCGCTGAGAGGGGCATTTTGCCTCCTTGGTCCTAACAGGACTTTTGGTTTGAGTCCATCCACAGACTCACAACGTACAATTTTACGCCAACATACTGTTATTTGATAATATTTTGCGTTGATTTAGAAGTGTATTGTAGAATGATCCTTGTCCTAGTAGTTGGATAAGGCTTATTTTTATAGAGTATGTTTAGCATTTGCAAGGGATATCTTGCAAAAAAAGCCTCAGAACACTTCCAAAACAGTCTGCAGAATCAATTAGATGGCAACAGGTAAAACCTGTGTTCAAATTGAGTTTTATATGTATTTTGTTTTTTATAGAGAAGTATTTCTTGAGACTCTCAACCTGGCTTTTACCTATTGTAATGATTCTTCTGTAGTCCTAATGAGACCACGCACTCGCACTGTCTGAATCCAGTATTATCTAATAAGAATTCAAGATGTCTTCTAATTTGGTGTTGAGTTGGGCATTACAACTCCCAATTTGCAATGCTACGTTAATGTGGCTAGATTTGAATAGTTTGCTAAATAATTAGAATGTTCTGGTGTGTGATAGATAATATTGAAGGGGAATTGGGGTAGTCATTGAAGCTTTTTGTCTACTACATTCCTATCTGGAGGACTTTTGTCTGTAAATTTCTTCTCATTGTTCGTGAGAGTTGTACTGTAGTCATGTTAGTCTGCTATAAATTCTGCTTTTGTGTTGGTCTCTTGTCCTCTCTAAATGGTCTTGTGCCTTCTTTCACTGCTTCTCCATGGACAGAATTATGTATCGCACTTACAGAATGTAAGTACATTGCTCTTGCTTCTCATTCCTTTGCCCTTGCCCATTTCAAGTTCATTCACTACCAGCCGCGCCTTTCATAACTCTTTGTGTAGGTGAAACAAGCTGCTTGACTCGGTTGTCCATAATGGTTCAGGTTAAAGGCTATTTGTGCACTTGAATACTGGCTGTGTCCAGTGCTGCTGTCTAAACTGGTCAGTTCCTCACAATTCTATCCACAGGCCATTGCATTTTAGTGGACGTTGAAAGATGGCCGAATAGGAATAACATTTGTGAGTCTGAAATGCCTGGTTGGCAGTCAGTTGCATTCATGGCAACTAAGCGGTTTACTTTAGATCTGTGCTTCAAAGCCCGTGCATGGGAGAATGCTTGTGATGTGGAGCCAAGGGTTTTAATAGGTTGACCCCTATTAGGAATGTAATTGAAGTATTTGTTACATGTCATGGAGAACAGTTATGAGGTTTGATTGCTCTCACCGTGTTTGAGCATTCATCATTGCACACAGTTTGTTTCAATTAAGAGCACTCATTTCCCAGGTGTCAATCTTGTTTTTCAGTATGCTTATGTACCAGCTGCTTTTGTATTCTGCATGCACAATCTGATAAAATTGCTTGTAACTGAAGCTGGTGATGTTTAATGTGGCCTCTGCATGCGTGTGGTCTTCCTTGAGCTTTGAAAGTCCCTTTGCTGCCGACCCTTTCAACTCACCCCAGCCTGCCACAAGCATATCAAATCTCTTTTGGCTTGTACCACATCGCAACAGACTAAGTCTGTCTCTACGCCTTAAGTCACAAGCTTGTCTACTAAACTTCTCTGTTTCTACACAAATCATTGTATGATCCTGATTAACAGGGAGGGTGTATTGTAAGGATTGAATGTTCTCCAGGAATTGTTCATTCAGGTTTGTGAGAAAAGACTAGAAAGTTTGGTATTTCTCAAAGAATAGGAAGAAAGCCGCAAGAAAGTGAAATTCTTGTTTCTAATACTGTGGTTGTTGTCAGAAGACCAAACTTGAATTATGTGAAATGCTGCATAGTTTAGTTATTGGGGCTACAGACCTAAAGTTAAGAAATAGATGCAGAACATAGCCTGTAATTTCTCAGGTGAAGTTCAAAATGTAGTGGATTAATTTGAGATAGAGATGTATATCCTTGAATGATCTCAAATGACGTTTGAAAAGATGGAACGTTTGGGGGAGCATCAAATGAGAGCAGTTAACACTGTGGTTCTCATATCAACATTCCAAGTTGTATGAAAATAACAGTAGTGGTATAAAAGCTATATGCCATGTAGGTTTGTTCCTATCATGCAGTGACACATTAGCTATTTCAGATTCTGGGCTTACAGTTCATACCAGCCAAGGTTGCTGATGTATACTTTGAGCGCAGATTCCTCACCTTGTGAATTCCCCCAAGCGACAGACTGGCTCGGGAGTAGCTGCGTTGTGTGCTGGTAGGTGGCATTGTGTGGCTCTGATTCACCTCTGTCACTAAACGCAGAAGGCATGAGTTTGTCCCGGTCGAGTAATAAATGTGAACCCGTTCTCAAGCATTCCCTATAAAGGTACTCTTCCCTCTCCATGTCATCAGATAAGTCTAAGTAAAAAGCAGCATAAGAAGTCGAAGCATGACTCTTCTCCTTCCTGCCACTCTCGTGAGTAGTCGCATGGATGTCAGGATAGAACCTGATTTCTCAGGTCCATCGGAAACGCCACAGCAGTTTGAAGCTTTCAAAAAAAGTGTTGCCTATCTTTGGCTCCCTTTCTGCTCTGGCGTGCCATCGTGCACCAAGGATCTGAGTAGGCCTCCAGTTGGATTACTGTGGGTGGATCCATCCTCGGCACAGTCTGTACTGTTGTATTCCTCTTAGGGTGTCCATAAACGGGCTTTCCAGTATCATGTCCTTATATAGGCACAATTCGCCCTGCCCTTATATAGGCATACATTCCCAGGCCTTATTTAGGCATTAAACCATGCACTCCAAATACAGGCATGGTCTCCGACATCCGTCCACCTTAACGTCACAACGAGTACATGAAGAACAGACCCTTAGGCTGCGGGAGTTTCCCTAGTCCAGGACTATTGATTTCTTCAAGGTCTCATATATTATGTATGAACCGTTATTCCTTAGGGGTTCATTCATGATGTCTTTTGCTGTCCGACTCACGTCAATACTAAACATTCCTAGGTGTTCTCGGGTATAAATATACCTTCCCTAGCCCTTGTAAACTAGAGGAGACCTCGACTTCAGAGGAGCCCGTATCCCGGCCTGACGCACTGAATAGACGCTGTCATCCCTGCACGCAGAGAGTCCAGCTTCCAGTGATCTGACTTCCCTTGCGGGGTGTTGGAGTTCGAGTCTGGCAAAGAGATTCCAACCTCTCTCATTCTTCAGGTATGGAGCTGATTAGAACCTAGAGGGACTCTTGGCATACTAGGCATACTAGGCTTAACATACTCTTAGTATACCATAGTAAGGAATACTTCACCTACTTCATACCTCTCCCTACACCTAAGTTAGGTTAGGCACATTGGGGTAGAACTAGCTTAGCAACGCATCGTATGAGTACTCGCATTTTTAGTCTGTTATTTATGTAACAGCTTATGTACTAAAAGATAATGCTATCGCAGTATTTATTTCTACTGCTCACACTGTACATTATTTATCTCTCATACTGTCTTGTGATCGTAACAGCACATTTTACTTACACCAGAAACAAGACTGTTCAATAAATCTTTTATTGAAAACGCCCGTCTATTCCTTTCTGTGTAACTTGGAGAAAACTAAGCATGCACGACTGAGCTGAGTGAAATAGTTATCTATTGTTTCCACGACTCTGGGACACGTTCTGATTCTAAAGGGAAACACAGTGGTCATGTTTTGCGGCTGCCAGAAACTACTCCCTTGTTGTCAAGGAGTTTCTAGTGGCCTCTGAGCTAGCTGGCACAAGTAATTAAGTTTAATATACTCGATAGGGACATACTGACCTTAGTCCTATGTCAAACCTATAGGATATATTATTCCAATGCGCAGAGCCTATTGGGGAAATAGGAGCTACACTACATGGCGCCCAACGTTTGGTAAGGCGGTAATTCAACGTTAGATACTGAGTAACTCAGCCGTGCTCTTTTCTTCTCAAGACCCCTACCCATATACTCCAAAAGACGTCTGAGAGGGCAGGGTTTAGTATCCACCACGGCTACATAGGGCAGTACCCTATATATTAGCTGTTTGGTTTGCTCAACGTTGAAGGATAGTGTTCCAAAATATTGTGCACCTTATCTTTGTTTCCTTGAAACTTGTTCTACATTTTTCAAACAACAAAATGCCTGACAATGACAAAAACACCGGAAACGGTGGAGCTGCGGCTGATCAAGCCCAAGCAGCAGTTTTTAACAATACAGGTTTAAATTAAACCGAGGAGGGTGTTATAGACATCGCTCCAAACTTAAGAAGAGCCATCACTATAAAACTTATAAAACATGGCCTACCACCAAGAGGCGGTAGAGCAGTTTTCGTGATAGAGGCACATGAATCCTTTCAGACAGAGGTATTCTATTCATGGGTAATATTTCCTGACTGCAATCCAATATCACACACATTTCACTTCTACAAAGAAGATGATCTACCAGAGGAATACATTCCTTTCGAGGATATAGAAATTCCATTAACATACCAGGAGCATCAGCTCTGGTTTAAAGGCGCCCTAAAACATCACAAAAACATTACTAGGCTCGGTCCACTAGGTAGACCAGGAGCATCTGAAAGAGACACGTTAGTGACAGATTCCTTACCTTAGAATATCCCCAGGCGTCAGGCTGGATCCGGAAAGTTTTTGCGTAGCAGTACCCTTGCGCGTCGGTAGGCGGCGTCGTGCGGCTCCGCGTTTGGCGTCGTGATTGCCGGGATGACGTCGCGGGCAGTACTTAGACGCCGCCCCTGCGCACTGACGTCAGTTATTCTTTTTCCGCGCCAGTAAGCGCAGATCCGGGAAGAGCAGTGCCCTAGTCAATTTTTAACTAAATTTTTTGTGAATTTTTTCACTGTTTCTTTTCGAGTCTTCATCGACTCCTAGGTGTCGTAGGGATGCCCGGCTTCAAGCCATGCGACGCCTGTGGTCGAATGATGTCGATCACAGACCCGCATCTAGAGTGTCTCTACTGTCTCGGCCGAGACCACGACACGAAGTCGTATCCTGACTGCCGGAAACTTCACCCGAAGGCTTTGCGAGAGCGGTCTCGAAAGCTCCTCGAGGTCCGGCAGTCGGCTCCGCGCCGCACCAAGCCCCGGTCCCGGGAGAGGTCGAGGGGCCGGTCGCGGAGTCCCCGCCAGTCGTCTGAGTCCAAGTCTTCGCGCTCCTTGGGTAAGTCGAAGCACAAAATGTCTAAGAAGCATCATCGCTCTAAGACTTCGCCTCGCCGCTCTCGCGACTCGGCTGAGGCCCCTGTCGGCACCGTCCCCGCGGCCCCGGACGTGCCTGTGGAGCCACCCCCGCATTACCCATCCTTTTCGGGTTCGGGGGCGACTCCGGCCGAAATACAGGAATTCCTGTCGGCCATGGCCCGCCTCTTCGGGCCTCAAGGTCCCTCCGGTGCGCCTTCGGGCCCCGCGGCCCTGATGGGGTTGCTCCGCGCCGCCGCCGACTCCGGTCCCGGCGTCGCCTGTCCCGCCAGCCTTCATCCCGGCCTCGATCCCGGCTCCGGTGGTACCGCAACCCCCATCGACGCCGGTTGACCTAACCATGCCGATGCCGATGTCCCCGGTGCCGTTCCTGACGCCGTCCGGGGCTCCGGACGGCGTCGTTCCCCGGTTGTCTCCGGCTCCGGACATGGAGCCGGACCGACGTCGCTCGACGCCGGCTCCGGCGCCGATGAGACCTTGGGTCCCAAATGTCCCTCCCTCTCCATATTTTGAACAAGAGGAGGACCAGGAGAGCTGGGAGGGGTCGGAAGACCCTCTCACACAACAGTGTGAGTATGATCAGGACTGGGCTGAGGAACTTGGGGATGCCAGTGGTCTAGACACTTACCCTGACACTGGCATGCTGTCTCCTCCCGTGGCTACGGAGGAGGGAGCACATTTCGCAACGGTGTTGCGTAGAGCAGCTGGAGCCTTGCACCTCCAATTGCCTACTGTGGCTGTCAGGACTAATCTCCTGACGGAAGTGCTTCAGCCGGCAGCTTCCTCCACGGAGACTGTGCTGCCGTTTAATGATGCACTGACTGACGTTCTTTTGGGCGCCTGGTCCAAGCCCACCACAGGGGCTCCTGTGGATAGGAACGTGGCCCGACGCCATCGCCCTGCTCCGGGCGACCCCTTGTTTCTCTCCCAACATCCCCCCGAGAGCTTGGTTGTCCAAGCCTCTGCCTCCCAAACCGCCTTCCCTACCGCCCTCCGGATAGGGAATCCAAACGCCTGGACCAATTTGGGAAGAAGTCTTTTCTTCCTCCAGTGCTGGCTTGCGGTCCGTCAACACCGCTTGCCTTTTGGGCCGATATACCCACTCCCTGTGGGATTCGGTGGCGGCTGTTTTGCCACAGTGTTCTGAGGAGGTCCAGACACTGCTTACCCGCGCCATTGCGGAAGGAAGAGATGCGGCTAAATACACCATACGTTGTGGCCTTGATACCGCCGACTCGCTGGGCAGATCGCTTGCAACGACGGTGGCGCTACGTCGCCACGCCTGGCTGAGAACAACTGGTTTCTCGGGTGATGTCCAGAATACACTCATGGACATGCCCTTTGATGGAGTCAGTCTTTTTGGTTCCAAAGCAGACCATGCGCTGGAGCGTTTTAAGGACTCACGGGCTACTGCCAAGTCCCTGGGCCTTTCTGTTGTACGCCCTCCGCTAACATCTGCTTTTCGCCCCTTTCGTGGCCACGGAAGGGGCGCCCAGTCACGTCAGCTGCCCAGCCACCGGTCCGCGCAGCAAGCGTCTTCGCGTGGCCGAGGACGTGTATACCGCCGTGGCGGTTCGGGCAACCAGCGTGCGGGTCAGGCCACCACCTCCAACCCGTCCGCGGCCTCCAAGCCCTCCTAGTCCCTCCTTTCCGGTGCACAGCACGCCAGTAGGGGGCAGGGTCCGCCATCACCTTCACCACTGGCGTCCCATCACCTCAGACAGGTGGGTCTTGGACATTGTCCGAAGGGGCTACTCCCTCCGCTTCGAGACCACCCGCCCAGCCATGCCACCTCAATTCCACCGCATGTCAGGGGATCACTTGGTGCTTCTGCTGAAGGAAGTCACGGCCCTCTTGGCCAAGAGGTCCATCGAGCATGTTCCGACCCCAGAAGTAGGGCGTGGTTGCTACTCACTCTACTTTCTGGTGCCCAAAAAGGACAAGGAGGACATGCGTCCTATCTTGGACCTCCGGAACGTCAATCGCTTCCTCCGGAAGGAGAAGTTCAAAATGCTCGCCCTAGCTCAGGTCTTGACTGCCCTCGACCCTGGAGACTGGTTGGTAGCGTTGGACTTGCAGGACGCTTATTTCCACATCTCCGTCCTGCCGGCCCACCGGCGTTACCTACGGTTCACGGTAGGCCTCGAGCATTTTCAGTTCACTGTGCTCCCCTTTGGCCTTACAAGTGCCCCTCGGGTGTTGACGAAAGTGATGGCGGTGGTAGCAGCTCATCTGCGCCGGGCAGGGGTTCCAGTCTTCCCCTACCTCGACGACTGGCTGCTGAAGGCGGGCTCGTCCCAGGCAGTCGTCTCCCACCTCCAGACTACGGCCGAACTCCTGCACTCGCTGGGGTTCTCCATCAGTGTGCCGAAGTCGCATCTGATTCCTTCTCCACAGCTCCTTTTCATCGGAGCAGTTCTGGACACGACGCAGTTTCGGGCCTATCCTCCCGAACGGCGAGTCCGGGATATTCAGGCTATGATTCCAATCTTTCAGCCTTTATCCTGGGTTTCGGCACGGATGACCTTGAGGCTGCTGGGCCTCATGGCCTCCTGCATCCTGCTGGTCGATCATGCCAGATGGCATATGCGGGCTCTGCAGTGGGACCTGAAGTTCCAGTGGGCGCAGCACCAGGGCAACCTGTCCGATCACGTCCAGATCTCGGAGGGGACTGCAAAACAGTTGCAGTGGTGGCTCTCGAACCGGCAATGGGTCATGGGCAGATCCCTCTCCCTTCCCCAGCCAGAGCACACAGTTGTGACGGACGCGTCCCTTCTGGGATGGGGCGGTCACATGGGAGAGGCGGAGATCAGAGGCCTCTGGTCTCCGGCGGAGTCCCGGCTCCATATCAACCTTCTGGAGCTCCGGGCGATCCGACTTGCACTCAAGGCATTCCTTCCCTCTGTCAAAGGGAAGGTAGTGCAGGTGTTCACAGACAACACCACCGCCATGTGGTACTGCAACAAACAGGGCGGGGTGGGGTCTTGGACCCTTTGTCAGGAGGCTCTGCGCCTCTGGACATGGCTGGAACATCAGGGCATGTTCCTGATGGTTCAACACCTGGCAGGTTCCCTGAACGCCAGGGCGGATGAACTCAGCCGCAGGTGCATGATGGATCACGAATGGCGTCTTCACTCGGAAGTGGCGCAAGGACTCTTTCTACAGTGGGGAGAGCCTTGGTTAGATCTATTCGCCACCGAAGAGAACGCGCAATGTCATCAGTTCTGCGCGTTGGAATTTCCAAGGCGGCACTCGCTCGGCGACGCTTTTCGTCGCGAGTGGAGTTGCGCTCTGTTGTACGCCTTTCCGCCTATACCACTTCTACCCAGAGTGTTGAAGAAGATTCGGCACGACCGGGCCCAAGTCATTCTTGTGGCTCCGGACTGGGCTCGAAGAGTTTGGTATCCCGAGCTACTCAATATGAGCGTAGATCCCCGATCCGTCTGCCTCTTCGGGAGGATCTTCTGTCGCAGCAGCAGGGGACGGTCCTCCACCCGAACCTGTCCAGTCTACACCTGCTTGCGTGAAGATTGAGCGGCGGCAGTTGATTCCTTTCGACTTGCCTCCCGAAGTTTGTGATGTGATTCTGGCAGCCAGGCGTCCCTCCACTAAGGTGGTATACGCCTGCAGGTGGAGCAAATTTGTGGCATGGTGCACAGCAAAGGCTGTGAATCCCCTTTCTGCCCCTCTTTCTGAGGGTCCTTCTGTTCCTTCTCTCTCTGGCCCAACAGGGTTCTGCCCTGGGTACCATCAAGGGTTATCTTTGTGCTATCTCGGCCTTCCTCAGGCTCCTGATCAGCCCTCCCTTTTCAAGTCCCCTGTTGTTAACAGGTTCTTAAAAGGCATTACTCACCTCTTCCCTCCTGTTCCGTTTGTGATGCCTCAGTGGGACTTGACCTTGGTTCTTACCTTTTTAATGTGCGCTCCCTTTGAGCCTCTACATAACTGTCCTCTTCGTCTTCTGACTCTGAAGACAGCCTTTCTGGTGGCCATCACCTCCGCTCGGCGAGTGAGTGAGCTCCAGGCTCTGTCTTGCAAACCTCCCTTTCTGTCTGTTCATCCAGACAAGGTTGTTCTTCGGACGCGTCCGTCCTTCTTGCCAAAGGTGGTTACTGCTTTCCACATTGGGCAGACCATCACTTTGCCCACCTTCTTTCCGCCTCCGCATCCTTCCAGAGAGGAAGAGAGGCTCCACCGTCTGGACCCAAAACTTGCGCTCTCCTTCTATATCGACCGCACAAAACACTTCCGGGTGGATGACCAGCTCTTTGTTGGCTACGTGGGCGCCAAAAAACGGTCGGGCGGTGCACAAGAGGACCATCTCCCGCTGGGTTACCTTGTGCATCAAGACCTGCTATTCTTTGGCTAAGAAGGAGCCTCCTGTTGGGCTGCGTGCCCATTCCACCAGGGCAACGGCTGCTACCACGGCCTTGGGCCGCGGTGTTCCGCTGCCGGTTATCTGTCAGGCAGCTACGTGGGCCTCGCTGCACACGTTTACAAAGCATTACTGCCTTGACAGTCCGGTCCGGAGGGACGGCTTCTTTGGCCGTTCTGTCCTCCAGGACTTCCTTGTCTGATCTTTGTTCGCAGACCCACCACCGGGGTTGGTATTGCTGGGGTATCTATTCTAAGGTAAGGAATCTGTCACTAACGTGTCTCTTTCAGATGCACAAGTTACTAACTTGTGTAACGATATATCTGTAAGAGACAGTAGTTAGTGACAGATTCCTTACCGGCCCAGCCATCCTCCCCATTCTGCGAACTGATTTCTAGGGTTAAGGACATCCCTTTCAGGGCCCTAGTATTTTTCAGACACCTATGTCAGCTTCTTGCATGGCTCTGCGTTCCTGGCGCGGAAAGTCGTGTACAGAACTGACGTCAGCGCGCAGGGGCGGCGCCTAAGTACTGCCCGCGACGTCATCCCGGCGATCACGACGCCAACGAAGGACGCGGAGCCGCACGACGCCGCCTACCGACGCGCAAGGGTACTGCTACGCAAAAACTTTCCGGATCCAGCCTGACGCCTGGGGATATTCTAAGGTAAGGAATCTGTCACTAACTACTGTCTCTTACAGATATATCGTTACACAAGTTAGTAACTTGTGCTTCTATCTGTACATCCAGACAAGGTTGTTCTTAGGACGCGTCCGTCCTTCTTGCCAAAGGTGGTTACTGCTTTCCACATTGGGCAGACCATCACTTTGCCCACCTTCTTTCCGCCTTCGCATCCTTCCAGAGAGGAAGAGAGGCTCCACCGTCTGGACCCAAAACGTGCGCTTTCCTTTTATATCAACCTCACACAACACTTCCGGGTGGATGACCAGCTCTTTGTTGGCTACGTGGGTGCCAAAAAAGGTTGGGCGGTGCACAAGAGAACCATCTCCCGCTGGGTAACCTTGTGTATCAAAGCCTGCTATTCTTTGGCTAAGAAGGAGCCTCCTGTTGGGCTGCGTGCCCATTCCACCAGGGCAACGGCTGCTACCACGGCTTTGGGCCGCGGTGTTCCGCTGCAGGATATCTGTCAGGCAGCTACGTGGGCCTCGCTGCACACGTTTACAAAGCATTACTGCCTTGACAGTCCGGTCCGGAGGGACGGCTTCTTTGGCCGTTCTGTCCTCCGGGACTTCCTTGTCTGATCTTTGTTCGCAGACCCACCACCGGGGTTGGTATTGCTGGGGTATCTATTCTAAGGTAAGGAATCTGTCACTAACGTGTCTCTTTCAGATGCACAAGTTACTAACTTGTGTAACGATATATCTGTAAGAGACAGTAGTTAGTGACAGATTCCTACCGCCCACCCATCCTCCCGTTCTGCGAACTGATTTCTAGGGTTGACTTCCCTTTCAGGGCCCTAGTGTTTTTCAGACACCTATGTCAGCTTCTTGCATGGCTCTGCGTTTCTGGCGCGGAAAGTCGTGTACAGAACTGACGTCAGCGCGCAGGGGCGGCGTCTAAGTACTGCCCGCGACGTCATCCCGGCGATGCCGACGACGGACGCGGAGCCGCACGACGCCGCCTACTGACGCGCAAGGGTACTGCTACGCAAAAACTTTCCGGATCCAGCCTGACGCCTGGGGATATTCTATGGTAAGGAATCTGTCACTAACTACTGTCTCTTACAGATATATCTTTACACAAGTTAGTAACTTGTGCAACATGGCCGATTCTAGCCGGCTATACACCTCATCCTGAACTGGATATAATGTCAGATGAGGAACTACTTACTCAAATCAGAGTTAATAAAGATTTACAGACAATTGGTCCAATATGTCATGCGGACTTTTACAGTCCAGCAACCATTAACACTTCCAAATCAAACTCAACAGGGGAATACACTAAAAATTACACCAGACTCTATACGCAGTCATGGGTAAAATGCCCACAAAACGTGAGCAAATTCCTTTCTGAATAGCTCAAAAAATTACTCAAATCGAAGCAGTATTTCCAAATACTAGCCCGTATGAGAAACACAGAATCCTAACAATCAGTTTACCAATGGGGATCACACCACAACTGGAAGACTGTACCACTGGGGGCTCAGTCTTTGCTGCCATCTATACCAAAACACATGGCATTCCGTCAATTGGGTAATACCTGATGTCCTGAAACAAATTCACAACGAATACGGGGCAGAGCCTGCTCTAAATTAAGGTATGAAATTACTGAAAAATTTCGACCAGGTCTCAACAATAATATTATCTAATATTAAAGGGGAGGCAGCAGCAGTGGCGATCCGCCAAAAATTAAGGGAATTTGATGTTACAGAATATCAAATAGAGCTACCCAGAATTATAGAACAATCTTATGCAGAATTAGGCAGAGATTGTTTGGGTGGAAGACCAGTGAAGCCGAAGCTATCTGAAAGTCCTGAGAAGGACTCAATTAAACAAACTCCTACATCTTCTAAAAAGAAGTGGGATACTACTAAACAAAAATCAAACGAGAAACGTTCTCAATCCCAAGGTAGGTCTCCTCAAAAGGAGCCCTCTGAAAGGAGGTATAACCTCAGGAATAGGGATAATTTGAGAAAACCTGATAGGTATCAAGATACTGATACACGTTCCTCTCGTCCCCTTCAGATCTCATCACAGACTTCGGAAAGAAGAGGACGGACGGAACACAGAGAAGAACAGCGTGAAATCGAAAGACGACAAACACGCTCCAAAAACTAAAGTAAAACCTCAATTCTCCAAAAAGAAAGTAGCAGGTCTAAAGATCAGACATGCCGAGAATACTGAGAACACAACTCAAGAACGGAGAATGGGCTCAGACCATGCTGGACAGTGCAGCAGAAGTCACAATAGTTCGCCAGAACCTGAGGGAACTTCTGGAGATGGTGGACTTGAATGAGTACATTAAAGTAGAGACTGTAGACACCAGGGCTAGTACTCCACAAACGTTATATGAAATAACACTCCGGATGGAGGGAGACAAACCTAGACAGGTGAAAGCACTTTTTTGGGAAAGACTATCAAAGGGCTATGACATACTTCTAGCAGAAAAGGACTGGCCACCACAATTTGTCAGGGAGTGCCCACATGGCGAGGACATTATGCCTGCCTTCTCCAACCATATTCCAATAAGCATAAAATATACATATGCCAGGAAATGTGCAGTGGCCCAGGCCCCAGCATTATATAAAAATCATGTAGGATGGGATGAGGATTCACCTCACCATAAAATACATCTGAAACATGAACCAACTGCAAAACGGCAGTACCCAATAAAGCAAGAAGCTAAAAAACAGGTCAGGGAGATCTTAGATCAACTTGAATACCAAGGGGTGATTGAAACATGCACCTCCTCAATGAACAATACTTTGTTTCCTGTCTCCAAACCAGACAATACATATCGTCTAGTTTTGGACTACAGACACTTAAACACTTGTTCTAAAACTTTTGCAGTGCAAAATGCACATAGCACAGCATTAATGAATAACATTGTGCGTAAAAAATATAAAACAACATTAGACATCTCAAATGGTTTCTTTTGTCAAAACATAGCACCTGAAAGCAGGTACTTAACAGCATTCTCCATAATGGGGACCCATTTCACTTTTGTCGACTCCCACAAGGGTTCAAGAATAGCCCAGGTTTATTCTCAGCGAGGGTAACGGAGTTATTACAAATTTATGACAATGAGGCATTGTCCTATGTCGATGACATTTATCTGACAGACGATGGCCTGGAAAAACACTTGAACAGGGTGAGCACCATTATACTGGGTTTCGCCACTGAGGGCTACAAGTTCAACTTTAAAAAGACCAGAATTGCCCATCTCAATGTCCTATTTCTAGGATATGAGCTTTCAAGTGAAGGCAAGAGCTTGGCAGCTAACTTTTTAGAAAAGTGTGCGCTGCTCCAACCTCCAAAAACGCTAAAAAACGTACAATCCATCCTGGGTTTCCTAAAATTTTGGAAGAACATACATTCTAAATTACGCAGAAAGGGTTAAACCTCTCTACGCATTAATCGAACCTGATTTTTCGATCAGAAACTGGACACAGGAACACAGAAATCTTGCGTTCACTACAGGCTAACATGTTAGCAACAAATCACTTACAAACACGCTTAAGTCAACGTAATTTGGTGATCCGAATAATTTCGGGTCAATGCGGATTCACCTACTTAACTTTCAATGAGGGTGAGAAAATACCAATAGCATACAAATCTCATTTGTGCACAGAAGCGGAAATGCGCTTCAGTTCTACTGAAAAAATTCTAACAGCAGTTCAAACCGCTGTAGCAAAAGAAAGAGCCTTAGCCCAAGGGAAACGCATTATTGTCGTAACCCCGGTACCAGCTTTAGAAGCGGTCACAAAAGCAAGCATTCCAAATGCTAAAGCATTACATCCAAGATGGATACAATGGGTTAATTCTCTTGCTGCAACAGATGTTGAATATGTTTTTGATCCAGATTTAAAAACACAAGCATTCCTGCAATATGAACAAGAATGTCCTCTGCCTACTGAAATTCTGCCTCTCGATCAGTACGAATTTATAATTTACACTGACGGATCCGCACAACCCGCAATAGGGAGAAAGCAAGCTTACAGTGCTGCGTGTGCAATCGTTAAAGGTCGCATGCGAAATGGCATCTTCAGACCTATGGTCACAAAAACGCAGTCTCTAGGAGATTGTACGGCTCAGCGAGCTGAACTACAAGCATTCAAACTGGCACTTGAAAGTACAGATCGAGAATTCCCCACACTAATAGTGTGCGATTCCTTTTACTGTGTTCAGTCGTATAATGACTATATACAAAACTGGCTTGAAAATGGTTTCAAAGATGCGAAAGGAGGCACAATAAAGCACAAAATGCTTTGGGAACAAGTAGTTCAGTTGAAAAACGAACTACCAAAGGCTCACGTGATCCATACACTGAGTCATCAACGTGATGGCGTTCACGTTGCAGGGAATTCATTGGCTGATGAAGCCGCAAAGGGGGCTGTGCAAGCGGCTTCCGTAGCTGCGATCACTCGTTCCAAAACGAAAATAGACGGTGAGATAATGTTGGCTGTCAATGCTTCAAGCAAAGGCAGCAGTGCAGCGTTACCAAAAAGTTTCCACTCAAGTACTCTTATGTAATTGATGCGAACAACGTTCCTTTTGCTCGAATCCCCGGAGTGGGGGATAGGGTAATCCCAAACATGGAACGCAGAGCAGCCTTGATTTATGAAACACATTTGGGGGAGGGTCTGCCACATCAAGGAATCTCTAAAACAATTTTGACGTTAAAAGAGATGTACTGGTGGCCTGGAATGAATACAGAAATTCACATATTCATCAACAACTGCTTAGACTGTAAATTACAGCGAGAGAGCCACCAGACACCATGCTGCGAATGCGGCAACCCAGTACAGACACCATTGTTAGACAGCATTCGTCTATCTACGCGCCTGCGTCCTACTGGACAAAGGCATTCCCACAAATACTGAATCTAGGTTCCTATGGTTATGGCCTCAGCGCTCAGCTGTCGCTCGAACTGTTATAAAAGATTTGCGAGTCTTTATCGGCATATATGCAATAGGCACGCTACATTCTGACCAGGGTCCTGCGTTTAGCTCTAGGGCTTACAAAGAAGTCATGGCCAGTCTGGGCGTTGCATTGCGGTACTCCTCTCCATTCCATCCTGAGGGAAATTCGGTTGTGGAAAGGAAAAACCGAGACATAAAGCAGTCTATAACAGCTAGAGTATTAGGTTCGGGTGACGGGTGGGTCAAACACCTTAGTGGGGTACAACGCTCTTTGAATAATCTGCCAAGAAGTTCTCTAGGGGGGGTCACTCCATATGAGGTCCTATTTGGGACAAGAATGTGGGTACCGGACCTCGAACACGTAGGCACAGTGGTGGAAAATAAACCTTTTGATATCAAAGATCGTTTGGCTGTTTTACAGGACTCAAACAAGTTAAGAACGAAACAAAGCAACGTATTCCTACAGCCAACCACCACTGGGGAAAAATCGGCGGTCCCAGCAAGGCCTGTCTGGATTCCAAAAGTTGGGGATCTAGTCAGAGAAAAAATTGCGGACAAGAAGGAATTTGGACCTTCTTACAGACAACCAGAACCTGTCCTAGCAGTTCAAGGAACAAGAACAGTACTTCTGCCGCCCCTTGCTGGAAGAAAGGAGAAAAGATTTGTGTCCATCGACCTGATCAAACCACAGTATGTGGCCAATACTAAATAGTAGGCCTCGTGGACTCCGACCTAGTAGCAGACGCAATCCTCTCGCTACTATCCAAGAGGTTCAGACTGAAAGACTGATAACCATCGAGAATTCAGCAGTAACAGATGAAGGACTAAGCAACAACGCTATGGAACTCATCCCTCTTGACAACCAAGTAACAGTTCGTCCAAATACACCTGTCTACACCAACGTAGCACGTGATCGACTGGTTCCAGTGATTTCTACAAATCCTGATGCAATTCCAATAATTGATAGAACTCCTTCTGGCTATTTCATTAACTTTGATACATTCTCAGAAGATCCGAGTGAACCTGAAACGACGCCAGCATCATTCAAATTCAAGCAGCAAGTACAAGACTTTCTTCACTTTCTGAAAAAGACTTATTTGGTTTCTCCATGGATTGAACTCTGGATTATATCTGGACTTTTTGTTTTCCTTCTGTGGCTAGCTTTGGTTACAACTGTGAGCGTGCTTATAAGTGGCAGATACATCCATGTGAACACTGAAGGAAAAGACGTGAACGTACTTTTGAAACCTCATAAATCTTCCCATCGTGAAGCAAGAGACTGGTCATCAGTGAACATCACAGCTGTTCCTATACAGGATGGTATAGTGTGGGACAAAACAGATTTTGATATATTCGGTCCGTCGGAACAATTGAACATTCCACATTTGTTTAAAATTTCACTAAGTGATCTACTCTCTTCCAGTACCTATTCTGATGATTGGGACTTTGAGACTGTAAATGACATTGTTTGACCTAGAAAAATCTGCTGCATTTTCTAAAAATGAATATTTAGTGGGTTCATCAGACTATGAACAACTGTATTGTTATAAATACTATGGTCATCATTATTTGCATAAATCTGCATATCCAAGAAATGTGTTTGTTTAACCAATGGGAACATTGTCCTACACCACCTAAAGGTAGTTCAAAAACATTTGCTAGTAAGGTTCCATATTTTTCAGGTTATAATACATCTGATCCAGAAATGTTTTACTATAAAAATGTAAACAAGACAGGACTGAAAATTATGTTAACAAATACAAAACAGATTGACTCTGCATTATTTAATGCCCAACTGTCTAGACAGGGTTTCGACTTTTGGAAAGACACAATAGACACAAACTGTGTGGGGTACTAAAGAATGGCAAGTGCAGGGGATAGAAGCTTTATTTAGAGCCTGCATCATCCCTGAACAAATAATGTTTTTGAATGAAACCATCCAACAAACATCTTGTCTTGGATTAGCCAAGATCAAAGAGATGAACACACCTTCTGTACCAGCACCTGTTAGAAATAACGATACACAGGCAGTGGTGACAGTTGACAATATACTACAACTCAACAGATCTAATCCTGATTGGAAAAAATGGTTGATCTGGCCCACAGACACGAATAACTGTCAGGAAAGATTCCTGAATAAAACTCAGGGCTTTACTATTAATAGGCCAGACCCAAGATACGTCTAAAGACAATATCCGGGGGTAGTAACAACATACAGTGTAGGAAAATTATGCCTCGATTGGCTGCATAAGTCTACACTACAGGATGTGAAACAACACTTAACCTTACTTAAAAAGGACGCAGACCCTAGGGAATTCTTGCTTGGACCAAGAAAACCGCGTCAAAAACGTTTCATATATGCCGGTATTTATGCTGCCTATAATGAAGCATGGAAAGTATCTCAGATGGAGGCTGCAGAACGAATACGTGAACTTGATCGTATTAATTTAGAGAAAACACTCTGTGGTCGACAATGGGTTAACAACTTTGTCCTCCAGAATATATTCATTGGATGGCATTGTATCCTCTGCTATCGACATACTAGAACAAGATTTGGCAATGTTACAACAAGGCCAATCTCAATTACGTTCTATTATGTTATTAAGCTGGACGCTGCAATCTTTGCGAGCTGGCTATGTGCCTTGGCGTTTCATCAACACGTCGGCTCTGTTTGCATAATACAATCTAACTGATAAACAGATCGAACTGGCACAAAGAGGAGCAAGGTATACAGTGCTGAGCATTGAAAAACTGGAAAAGTTACCATTCACAGTGGCAGAAAAACCAGCTACAGAATGGCTTATTCATGGCAAAATCACACTACCTGTGACTACTTTTCAGTTTCAGTATTGCCTCAGACAAATGCAAGCAGGCAAATATGAAAGGTTGGGTAAGGAATACATTAAGACATCTTGGGATTTACCGTATACATATAGATGTTGGAGTGGGGATCGTGAAGTGTTTTTAAGCGGTACAAACTGTAGACGTGCACTGAGCGGTTCACTTATGTCAAGACATTTCCTTTCACGGGGCTTGTAATGGTTCTGTGGCTAATTTGTCTTGCCGTCAGCAGGGTACACCAGCTGCTGTGATTAATCCAACGTTTGGACAACTTTCTAATGGGAATTACCTCATGTTGAATGATCAGAGTTGCTGCGGCATGCTGCCAGGCATCCCATATCTAGTAACGGTCAACTCCAGGGTCACTTGCTGTATGCAAGTATTGTTTGCCCCAATAGACACAGTCAGGAGTCGCCGCTATGGCCTTCGCTGAACGTCTCTTTTATAAGATTTGATACTTTGAGCAGAATGAAAGCCATGCTTTACAGCAAACAGTGCCTTTGACCTCGACCAAAGAAACCTATGATCTACAAATAGCAAGGACTTCGGCTGAGATACAGACTTTAATACGTACAAACTGCCCTATACATTTCGTGGAAATGATAGGACGAATCTTCAATATGTCTGATACAACAGGAATTGTACATGTATTTAAGAGCATCTGCTCCGGTCTGTTAGCACCTTTCCAGGCAATACTCGGAATCATCCCGAACTTTGCACATTCGGTGTTTGGTGGCATAGCATTAATTCTAGCACTTGTTGCCGGAATTCTATTTCTCTTCCTGCTATTGCGCTATGGCCAGCCTATTCGCAGACATCACTCCGAGCGAAATGGAGAAAGCTCTCCTTGAACGAAAGTGCTGTGAGCAAATAGTAGAGCTTTTGGGCATAAATCGTCTACGGGACCTTAATACCACGTGGTTCCTGTCATTCAGACCAATTTGGCAAGATTGCATCTTACCTGTTCTACGATGCCTGCTATGCGGTGTAGAATGCGTGTTGGACACCTGTCTAACATTTCCATCGGATACGCCAACGGATGTCGATACTCTGCTGGACCAGATAACGGCCCATGCTCTGTGTTGTCCCCAGAGGCTTCCTATCCTGATGTCAGCATTCATTGAGATCTCACAGACGATTCCGGCTGCTGCTGAGGTACGAGAAAGATCTACAGGCACACAGGTAACAACGGACGCGAACATTGCTGCGGCGACCAATGCTGAAAGCGATGCTTCACATCTCTGTGCGATTAACCTGCTTCACGAGGTGTTCCAACTAACACCAACTACAGTGGATGATGTTTTGTCTATAGAAATAGATGATCTCATGTTTACACCAGACCCGTAAACTGACTCTGATTCAGCATACAGTGTTCCAGAGATGCAGTAACAATTTGGCCTTCATTCTACAAAAACTTGAAACTCTACCAAAATTGAACTTTTTCCCATTTTTCGAACGAAAATGGCACTTCAATCTGCTTAAAGTAGAACTAGCCTTATAGTACAGACTTGGCGGTACTTCCACAGACACTTAGTCATCTTGTGTGTCTCAAACAGTTCATTAATTTTCATGACATGACTTTGATTTTTTTAACAACTTATCGATCATTTTCTGTCACATGTAAATATTACTGCTTATTTCATTCCAATTGCATTTATTTTCGAACTTTATGCCTGAAATGAAAAGCAATGCTTCAAATGTACAGTACCTTTTTGCATTCTAATAGGTTTTTTAAATGCCTTTTTTAAATGGTTTTAAGAAATATTTTTTAAAATATGCGGTACTCCATTTTATGTTTAGCATTTTAAATGTTTAGCATTTTAGTATTATCGTATACACGAAAGTGGAGTGGGTGTTGTATTCCTCTTAGGGTGTCCATAAACGGGCTTTCCAGTATCATGTCCTAATATAGGCACAATTCGCCCTGCCCTTATATAGGTATAAATTCCCAGGCCTTATTTAGGCATTAAACCATGCACTCCAAATACAGGCATGGTCTCCGACATCCGTCCACCCTAACGTCACAAAGAGTACATGAAGAACAGACCCTTAGGCTGCGGGAGTTTCCCTAGTCCAGGACTATTGATTTCTTCAAGGTCTCATATATTATGTATGAACCGTTATTCCTTAGGGGTTCATTCATGACGTCTTTCGCTGTCCGACTCACGTCAATACTAAACATTCCTAGGTACTCTCGGGTATAAATATACCTTCCCTAGCCCTTGTAAACTAGAGGAGACCTCGACTTCAGAGGAGCCCGTATCCCGGCCTGATGCACTGAGAAGACGCTGTCATCCCTGCACGCAGAGAGTCCAGCTTCCAGTGATCTGACTTCCCTTGCGGGGTGTTGGAGTTCGAGTCTGGCAAAGAGATTCCAACCTCTCTCATTCTTCAGGTATGGAGCTGATTAGAACCTAGAGGGACTCTTGGCATACTAGGCTTAACATACTCTTAGTATACCATAGTAAGGAATACTTCACCTACTTCATACCTCTCCCTACACCTAAGTTAGGTTAGGCACATTGGGGTAGAACTAGCTTAGCAACGCATCGTATGAGTACTCGCATTTTTAGTCTGTGTTATTTATGTAACAGCTTATGTACTAAAAGATAATGCTATCGCAGTATTATTTATTTCTACTGCTCACACTGTACATTATTTATCTCGCATACTGTCTTGTGATCGTAACAGCACATTTTACTTACACCAGAAACAAGACTGTTCAATAAATCTTTTATTGAAAACGCCCGTCTATTCCTTTCTGTGTAACTTGGAGAAAACTAAGCATGCACGACTGAGCTGAGTGAAATAGTTATCTATTGTTTCCACGACTCTGGGACACGTTCTGATTCTAAAGGGAAACAGTGGTCATGTTTTGCGGCTGCCAGAAACTACTCCCTTCTTGTTGTCAAGGAGTTTCTAGTGGCCTCTGAGCTAGCTGGCACAAGTAATTAAGTTTAATATACTCGATAGGGACATACTGACCTTAGTCCTATGTCAAACCTATAAGATATATTATTCCAATGCGCAGAGCCTATTAGGGAAATAGGAGCTACACTACAGTACTGCTTGACGTCACTTTGTGGTGTGCCCTTCACCAGGGCTGACGCCCATACTGACTTCACACACTGCACCAAGACCTTTGCTTGTCAACTGTGCACCAATGCCAAAAGAGCAACCAGACTCTAACAAATCTGGCGCGACTTCTACCAAAACTTGCACCTTTATCAGACGCAGCCAATTAAACTCCATTCCAACTCAGGTGGACCCTGTCTTTACCCAGGTCAGGTCATTACATGATCCTTTTGCTTCGGATTCTGACCAAAATGATGATTGATATAGCTGGGATAATGCATCCCACTTTTATGACATGTTTTTGCGAACCTCCAGAATGGCAGTGATTTTGACACCTTTCTACACACTTGGGTAAACTCCAGCTCTTGCACACAGAAGTCCGCTTCATTTGCTGTGGTGGTACGGAGGGCTGTGGTAGTTTTGGACCGTGGACTTCCATCTGTTGAAGTAAAGGCCAATTTCCTGACTAAAGTGCTACAACCTGGACAGACTTCCACAGAACCACTTCTCCCTTATAATGATGATCTTACAGACACTAATTGGCACTTTGGCCAAGCTGGGCTCTTGCCCACCACTCAGAAGTTGCTTGACAAAGACCTGCTCTTGGTGACCCACCTTACTTCCTCCACCATCCTACACCTGTAAGTTTAGTGGCCCACGTGTCAACAAGCAGGTTCAACCCAAATGAATTCCCTTTTACGCCGCTCTATCCAAGCGTAAGCAGCCATTCTGAAAGAGAATGTTTTCAGCCAGCCTCACCCTCTTCTCAGTGAATGCGAGTTGCCTCCTGGGACGCTGGTAATATGCTTTAGGGAACGTGGTAGATGTGATATTGCACACAGCCCATGAGTAACTCTGCGCCAATCTTGCACAGATTATACAGGATAGCCAAGATGTAGCAAAATATGCCATCTGTTCTGTGCTGGACACCACTGACTGCTTGAGCAGTGCAGATGGTACCAGCGTGGTGCATAAGATGCGATCCAAAGACTGTCCAAGTGGTATTCAGGCGTCACTAATGGACATGTCATTTGACGGCACCCGTCTCTTCAGAGAAAAGGCAGACTCTGCCTCTGAGCACTTCAAAGAGTAGAGCCACAGCGAACACCCTTGGGCTTTCTGCACCTGTACGAGGATTATCCCCAACAGTATTGCCCCTTTCGAGGCTTCGGAAAAGGTATCGCACAAAGGTAATGCCTTAGTCCACAACAGACCTCCTAAGCCGTTTCAACGTTGAAGTTCCGGCTGACAACATTCAGGTCTTCAGTGGCAACGTACTGCTCAGTCCCCTACTCCTCCACCTCCATATCAATTTAGCTTGCCCTCAGTAGCACATGGCCATCCCGTTGGAGGCAGGATAAGGTAGGCAGAGCATCACATCTGACAGATGGGTGCACCAGATAATTCAGCAAGAATATGCTTTACCATTCCTGTTCATCTGATGCCCATTCCACTGACTCCATAGCAAGTGTCTGTGGCCCATTTGTTCATCTTGCAGCAGAAAGTTTAGGCGAACCTGCTCAGTTGCTTGGGGTTCTCAAACGTGCTGAAGTCACACTTCACTCATTCTCAGAGGCTCTAGTTTATTGGAACTGTTCTGGATAAATTTTTCTTTCAAGCCGCCTTAGCGGATCAAAAAGCCCAGGACATTTGGACTATGATCCTGGTATTATGACCTCTAGCTTGGGTCTGTGAGAGCAGCTCTGAGGCTATTTGGCCGCCTTGCTTCCCACATCCTGCTTTTGGAACACTCCAGATAGCACACGCAGGCTCTGTAGTAGGATCTGAAGTCATTGGATTCAGTCATCAAGGGAAACCTGTTGAAATTCCTCCAGGCTTCAGAGAAGACCGCGCAAAATTGGAAGTGGTGGCTGCTCGACCGGCGGCCGACCCTCTCCATACCCCTCCCAGAGTTGATGGTCGTGACTGATGTTCGTTACTGGGTTTGGGAGATAAAATGGGAGAGGTGGAGATCAGAGGACTGTGATTTCCAGTGGAGGCCCGCCTCCTTATTAATCTGTTGCAAATGCAGGCAATTTGCTTTGCACTAAAGACCTTCCTCCCGTCCATCGTGGGTTGAGGTACTTTTGGACAACATAACCACCATATGGTGCTGCAGCAAACCAGGGGAAGTGGTGTCCTGGGTTCTGTGCCAGGAGGCTCTGCACCTCTGAAATTGGCTGAGTGACCAAGACTCATCCCTGATAGCCAACCACTTGGCAAGATCTTTAAACGACAAGGAGAATTAACTCAGTCGGCGCTGCCTAGCGGATCACAAACCTCAATTACAATGAGTGGTGGAAGTCTGCTTGCAGCAATGGGGAGAACCCGGGCTCGATCTTTTCGCCACTGCTGATAATTCGCTTTGTCCCAACTTTTGTGCAGTTGAATTCCCAATGTGACTTGCTCTTTTTTTTAGTAGATACTTTCTGCGTAGTGGTGCTCGGAACTCCTTCCGCCTCAACCGCTCCTGCCTAGAATTCTGAAGATCACTAATGACCATGTCCAGGTCATCTTGGTGACTTCAGATTGAGGATGGAGAGTTACGCAGATCTTCTGGTCATAATCATCTGTCCACTGATAAGGCTTTGGCTTTGAGAGGATCTTCTGTTGCAGCAGAAGGGTAGTCATACAACCAGCCCTGTGAAACAGACACCTCCGTGCGTGGGGATTGAGCGGCGAGGGATCCGTCCACAAAAAAATCTGTGCTGGGCACTGGGAGAAGTTAGTCGTCTGCTGCAAACCAAATTGTTGGATGTACTATCTTTTGCCGAAGAAGGACTTGCTGTGGCCACGGTTAAGTTATTTATCCGCTATTTACTGGATGAACCATCATTGTTGAAATTAACTATAGTGGTGCACTGTCTAAAAGGGTTACTCCACATGTTTCCACCCAGACCATTGTGATGCCACAGTGCTCTCACATTTGTGTACCCCCATAAGAGGCAATGCAGAGCGATTCTGTGTCTTGACTATGAAGACCGTTTCTCGTAGTGAAATCAGTGTGAGGAAATGCCTCTTTTTGTATGGTCATCCCCAAAGTTTTAGACTGATGCAGGTTTTTCAACCGAATGCACTGAGGCCTGCTAATCAGATCTCAGTGCCCTGACTTTAAAACGTGTATATTTGATTGGCTTATACCCAATTGGCATACGCAAACTTGTACTAGGCATAAGCTTTACCTGGTATATTGTACCAAAGGCCTTGTAAGTTAGTGGTTCACCACAATGACTGCAGTGCTGGTCATGCCATCCTAGTGTGATAAAGGAAATGCTGTCTCCTGGTCTGCTATTGCAGCTTGGACGAGCAGAGAACACTGCTGACTCGACTTTGCCATTCTAAACCGCGGCAAAGCCCCAAAACCTCCCTTTCCAATGTATGCAAGTCGCCATTATAGCAAGCCTACCGAGCCCTAAGGCAGGGTGCAACATATCGAAAGGTTGAATGTCTTGCATGTTTCGGCAGTAAAAACACTACATTTTCGTTTTTACTGTGAAAGGGACGGTTAGTCCTATTGGCGAGCTCGGGGTTCCATACTGACCCCTCCGCTCTGCTAACTCCTGAATGGGGTGACCAAAGTTGGTACTCCAAGGTGTAGGAAAGTGGGTTTCTGTTGCAGGGTGCCCCCCCTCCCCCCCACACACTTTTTCCCTGGGTTTCGATGCAACTTTGACTGTAGAGTACTGGGCTCCTGCTAATCAGGTTCCCAGTACCATAGTTATTTCCCTAAACCCATACCACATTTGGCAAAACATCAGACCCCCAGGTAAGTCCCTAGTAAACAGTACCCCTGGTACCGAGGGCATTGGGACTGAAGAGGGTCCCCGAGGGACCCCTCGCCAAGGCCATGCACTTGCATGCCTTGGTGCAGTGAAAAACAAAGTCGACATGGCACACTGCTTGTGTGCCATGTCAGGCAGCACTGCCTAAGGTATGGGTAAGTCCCCCCTCTAGCAGGCCTTAGAAGCCATAAGGCAGCGTGCACTTGGTAGGAAGTTGACTCTGTATATACTATACCAAAGTAAGATAGTGTGCAGAGTACAGTGGATCCCCAGAGGCTTTACAGTGGCTGAAGTAGATCATACCTTACTCTTTTGTAGTAGTGTGGGCGAGCAGTTAGGCTTATCAGAGAGTAGTGTTAAGCATTTGTTGTACAGTCAAGAAATGAGGCACACACTCCATGACTAATTCCAAGACCAATATTTGTATAAAAATATTACTTTGTCACTTTTATTTTAAAACCAAGAAAAAGTCAGTTGCAAGTCATTACCAGTTTAGAAATAGCAAAACTTTCAGGTACAGTAGGAGTGTTTTGCAAATAGAAAGAGAAATGCTTTACAGTAGTATTAGAAATACTTTGTTGTGTCAATCAACAGTAGCAATACTTAGTGCAAATTGCAAGAAATACGATGTAATCCTATGGAAGGAAAACAGTTATGCGCAGTAACAGATAAGTACATGACGTACAATCCCAGTCTTCAGGGGCTTTGGACCAACACAGGGCAAGGTTCAAGTGGCCATCAAATCTGCACCACCAGCGGCACAGGGGCGGCCGGAGGCAAAGGTCCAAGCTGGTGCCCGGAGCCCAATGTTAGTCTATGGACCCTGGGGGTGATTAGAGGTGCACGGTCTTACTCACTTAAGTACTCGCAGTTTCAGAGCATAGGCCCGGGGGTTTAGGCAAGCACAGGGGGGCACAAGACAGCACCAGTCGTATACCACCAGTAGCACAGGGGCGGCTGGGTGCAGGGTGCACAGACCGATTGTGCACCCAATGCAAGTGAATGGAGAAACTGTTTCACAAAGAAGCTGTAGCCTCGGGCCAGGAGGCTGGACGAAGGTTACCAATGACTGGACAGGTACGTTGGGAGGTCGGTGGACACCTGGACACCGCCGGCTGGGCTCCCCAAAGTCAGGAGGCTGAGGATGCTGGGGTTCCTTTAGACATTGGAGATCTTTACTGGAGCCGGTTGTGGTCAGGCGTCACCCTTCATGATGAGGCTGCAGGATTCTTTGTGCAGTCAGGGAGAGGTCAGCCACCGATTTCGAGATCGCTGGGGAGACTTCACTGGACTGATGGGCCACTCAGAATCTAGCCGTGGGCATCAGGTGCAGAGTGGGTAGGACTCTCGGATCCAGAAGTCAAGGGAGTCCTTGGTGTTGGTTTCTTTGTGGACAGGGATGCTGTCCTCTGGAGTTCTGGGTCTTTAGGGAAGGCAGGCAGTCCTCCCAGGGTTGTCTAGGTCGCCGGGCCTGCAGGACAAGTCGCTTCTTCGAGCAGGTTTCTTTGAGGACTGCAGACAGGCTGGTAGAGCTTGGGGCCAAGTCAGTTGTCGTCTGGAGTCTTAACTGCTGCACGGCACTTTGGTCCTTTTCTTCTCTAAGTCGCCACGAATCTGAGGATCAGGGTTCAGGGGTGCCCCTAAATATTGAATTTAGGGGCATTACAGGTACTGGCAGGTAGTAGCCAATGGAATACTTACCTTTAGGGTGACTAAACCCTTTGTATGTCCCCTCCCTTTGTGGAGGGTGTAAGAAAGTGCCCTCTTTCTTCATGGTTGCCCCCACTTTTTGCTGAACTGCTGATGTACTTTGACTGAGTGTGCCTTGAGCTCCTGCCAATCAGGTACCCAGGGTCTATGTTCTTTCCCTAAAACTGCATTGAAGACCAAACCCAATTGGCACTCTCTGGCCACAGGTCAGCCCCTGGTAAATAGTACCACAGGTACCCAGGGCACTGTGACCAGGGAAGGCCTCTAAGGGCTGCAGCACTTTTTTCGCCACCCTTAGAGGCCCTGTACCTTTACACTCACACACTGCCTTTGCAGGCTGCGTGTTTTGGTGCAGAACAAAGTGAAGAGTAGACATGGCACACATCCCTGTGTGCCATGCCTACAACCCACTGCCCTGGCATAGATCTACCACCCCTCTAGCTGGGTGCACTATACCAGTGGTGAGGGTACAGGTGCATGAGCCCTGTACCCCTACAGTGTTTAAGCCAATGCTTAGACATTGTAAGTGCAGTAATGCCATTAAGAGTATATGGTGCTGGGAGTTTGTCATTACGAACTCACAGTACCATAATGGCTTTACTGAAAACTGGGAAGTTTGGTATCAAACTTCTCAGCACATTAAACCCACACTGATGCCGGTGTGGGATTTAATGAAAAATGCACACAGAGGGCATCTTAGAGATGCCCCCTGAAAAACGACCAGCCTCTGGTGGGTTTCCGGACTGGTACACACCAGCCTGTCACCACGAGACATGTTTCTGGACCCCTGGGGTGGGCCTCTTTGCTCCCTGAGCCCAGAAACGAAGCCATTCCTGGGCAGAGGTGGTCACACCTCCCCCAGGTCAGGAAGAGCCATCTGTGGCAGGGGAGCATCAAAGGCCTTGCCGCCTTTGTAATGCGACCCCCAGCCTCTCCTGCTATCAGGAGCAGGCCCCCTTCCTGTCTCCCCTCCTTTTCGGTGGGAAGACAGGTGGGAAAAACTAGCATAGCCCAGAAGGTTTGCCCACCTCTGCCAACCCCACCCCTCAGGTGGGGTAGGCAAGGTGAAGCCCACTTCAGTTCCCGCCATCTTGCAGATGGCAGGCACTCCAATCAGAGTGAGGGATTGTGCCCACTCCCCCACGTGGGGTGAGCAAAACAAGGGTCTAGTCACCCTAAGGTCAGTAGCCCATTGGCTTCTGACCTCAAGACCCCTAAAACGCCCCCTAAATACAGTATTTACGGGGCAGCCCTGAACCAAGAAGACAGATTTCCGCAACCTAAGAAGGACGAAACAAGACGCCCAGCAGAGGAGACTGCTGAGAAGAACTGACTTGGCCCCAGCCCTACCGGCCCGTCTGCAGTTTCCAGAGATCCTGGCCTGCTTGTGAGCATCCACCAACCGGAGGCCCCCTATTCCCCATTGGATAACATTGGGCCTCAGCACCCGGCCAACCCTAGTGCCGCTGAGGGTGTTTCAAGAGTGTATCCTTGACCCTGGGGGAACACTGATTCTAACCCCAGAATACCAACTCCCACAAACTTGTACTTACCTGCAAACCGTTAACTTCATTTTCGTCCGTAGGAATACATTGACTGTTTTTACTTAAATTGTTCCAAGTGTGGAGTTGGTTTGTATGAAACACTGAAAACTGCTACTGTACAAAAACTGATATACGTACCTTTTCTCTAGGAAATGTCCTAGTGTGTTATCTAGGCATATCACACTGAGTAGAAAATAACTTAAAAAATAATCTAAAAAGTAACGTACAAAGTAATCTGTAAAGTAACTTCGAAACATTGACTTACCTGTAATTCAATCAACTGCATTTGAACCTGCATTCAACTGTAAAACATTGCATAACATTTTGCAAAGCATTAATTTCACTTAACCTGCACCAGGCTTGGCTTGGTTCTAGAAATAAAATAACTTAATATTTTTGATACAAACAAATTGGTAGAGTTCAGTCTTTGAGTGTGTGACATTTGTTGATTGATTGAGTGTGTACAACAAATGCTTAACACTGTCCTCTGATAAAGCCTTACTGCTCGCCCACACTACCACAAATAGAGAGTAAGGTACTATCTACTTTTACCTCTGCCTACCTTTGAGGTTCCACTGGACTCTGTGCACACTATACCTCATTTTGGTATAGTATGTTCGAGGCATATGAGCTGTAGATTGTATACTTGTGCATAGATCGCCATCTGGTGTTGGGCTCGGATGTTTTCAGTTTGTTTTTGTCTTGGAAGAGTCTTTGTAGTCACGAGATAGGTGACTCCTCCTTAAGACGATAGTGCGCATGGACATCGACTCCATCTCCAGATTGTTTTTTTCCGCCATCGGGTTCGGATGTAAAATGTTGCGCTCCGGGTCGGTGTCGTTTTCGATCCCCTTTCAACGCGCAATACTTCACCGCTCGACGGTATTGTTTCGCTCGAGTTCCCCTTCGACGCGCATCCAAGGAATATCCACCAAGACCTTCGATTCCGTTCATCGGCGCGGGCCGCTGGGCCTATCTGCGCCATCAGGCCCTGCAGTAAATGGAAAGAACTCCATTTAAGAAATGTCCTTTGTGTGGTGCTAAATTTCCACACACAGATCTCCACGAGGTCTGTAACCTTTGCTTGTCTCCAGAGCACGAGGACAGGGATTGCCAGGCCTGCGATACCTTTCGATCGAAGAAGACCATACGTGATCGCCGTCCTGGACGTCACACGATGGCTCGATCAACTTCCTCGGCGCCTGACGACATCTTCGATGCAGGCTCCAAGATCCAGCAACAACAGGAATCGGAAGAGGGAAACATCAGTGTCTCCGAGGCAGACGACTCCGATGCCGAGGATCAGCCCATTACTCCATGACAACGAACTGTGAGTACTGAACTAGACGCTCCTCTCCCAGTAAAAATACAAAAGGCTCCGGTGACACCTTCGCCTTCGGGCTCAGGCAAACACCGAGATAAGTCTTCGGATGCCCCGCCCTCGGGCCCGGCTCCAAAGCCGAAAGAAAAGCCTTCAGGCGGCTCGGGACCGAGTCGGCCACGTAACGGTGCCGAAAAACACTCCTGTTATATTGGCACCGAAGTCTGCCTCCACGCCCACCACTTTGGCACCGAAGCAGCACAAAGACAAGTCCTCGGATCCGAAGAAACACCATACTCCTCCGGAGCCAAAAACTGCTACAGAACTAAAGACTCCGACAAAGCTTAAGGACAGCTCTACCACTCCCAAAGCTAAGTCAAAGTACCACTCGGACCCAAAACCCTCGGTGCCGAAAAAACCGGACGCCTCCGAAGAACTGTTTCGGCCAGATCCATTGGATCCAAAGCAGAAAACATTGTGCATTGACCCTCATACAGGTCAGGTGACCACAGTTCCACCAAAAAAGAGGACATTGGCCGTTCCAGACCCACCTGAAATACCTTTAAAGAGGAAGAACATTGCTACTTCTCCTCTTAGACCTATCTCTCCCCTTCAAAACCCTCCACCTATACATTTCTCTCCTACGTCTTCCCTATCTCCCTCTTCACCTGCCCTTCAATAGGATGAACAGGACTTTGGGGTTGGGGATGACCACAGTGATGGGCATTTCCAAGAGGATGATGACATACATAATATCCCACCACAAGACCTTTGGGATGATTATCATAATATCCCAGATATACCTGAGCCAGACTCATACCCATCCAAACCATCCCCACCAGATGACAACATTGGTTTTGCACAACTGATACAGGGTAGCCAAGTACCACCAGGTAGAGTTACACTCAGAACCTGCAAAAGAAGATTTCTTAATGGAAACTTTTACTCACTCTCAAAAGTCGTCCAGTACCTTGCCAATGTTAAAAGGCATGCTTAAACATGCCCCAGAAATCTTCAAAGACCCAGTCAGGGCTAGGATAATCAACCCACGCATTGACAAAAAATATAAGCCAGCCCCAAACGACCCAGCTTATATTAAAGGACAACTCCCTCGTAGTGTCAAATGCCCGTAAACGGGCTAATTCTCAATCCACAGGGGAGGCCCCTCCTCCAGACAAGGAGTCAAAACTGCTGGACGCATCTGGCAAACGGGTCGCGTCACAAGCAGCCAATTACTGGCGCATTGCCAACGCCCAGGCTTTACTCGCCAGGTATGACGGGGCGCATTATGATGAGCTGGAGACACTTATGCAGCACCTTCCAGACCAGTATAGGGCTAAAGCCAACGACCTTATACAGGAGGGAAAAACCATCACTAATACCTCCATCAAATGTGCTTTGGATGCAGCAGATACAGCATCCAGAGCAGTCAATACAAGCGTTCTGCTGCGCAGCCATGCATGGCTGCGCATCTCTGGCTTTAAACAGTAGGTGCAGTCCCAAATTCTTAACCAGCCATTTGACCAGCAACATCTATTTGGCCCTTCTGTAGACACATCATCAGAGTAAATGAAAAAGGACACAGAAACAGCCAAGTCCATGGGGGCCTTACAATTTCCGGCAAATAGAGCGTCTTTTCGTCGCTCCACTTATAGGGCGCCTCCAAAACCAGTGGCACAGACAACACCTCTTCATACAAAAGTCCCACTCAATCTTCCCCTAGCAGAGGATATTTTAGAGGGGGCTACAGGGGTAATAATAAAGGAAGAGGTCGCAGTAACAATACCCGCACCTCCCCCGCCTCAAAGCAGTGACTTCCCTACGCTCCCCCCAGACCATTCCACACCGGTCGGGGGAAGACTATCTCAGTTCCTACCTGTGTGGCTTTCCATCACCACAGACAGGTGGGTGAGACAAATTATCCAATATGGTTACTGCCTCGAGCTCACTTCTACTCCACCAAACGTGCCTCCCAGGCATCGACCGATGTCCATGAAACATCTAACACTTCTCAAACAGGAGATTGCCTCCTTTTACAAAAGCAAGCAATAGAACCAGTCCCCTACATCAGAAAGGCTCAGGGGTCTACTCCCTTCACTTTCTCATTCCAAAAGGACGATACTCTGAGGCCAATATTAGACCTCAGATTACTAAACCTGTACATACAGTCCGACCACTTCCATATGGTCACCCTGCAACAGGTCCTCCCACTGCTCCAACAGGGCGATTTCCTTTCCACTCTAGATCTCAGGAACGCCTACTTTCACATCCCCATTCACCCTGCTCACAGGAAATATCTACGGTTTGTGCTGGATGGTCAGCACTACCAGTTCAAAGTCCTCCCGTTCGGAGTAACTACAGCACCCAGGGTACTCACAAAGTGCCTCGCAGTAGTAGCAGCACACTTGCGAAGACAACACATTCATGTGTTCCCTTATCTAGACGACTGGCTCATAACAGCTCACACAACCACTGTGTTCAACACACACACAAAACAGTTCAGCTCCTGCACGACTTGGGATTCACAATAAATCTCACCCAGTCACACCTGCAACCATCCCACATACAACAGTATCTGGGCGCTACACTAGATACTTCAAAAGCCATTGCGTATCCCAATCCACTCAGGATACACCGCATACAGGCTCTCATAAAAAGATTTCAACCTCAACACTCACTCCCAGCTCGAAAGTTCATGCAACTAATAGGAATGATGGCCTCTTGCATTTTCATAGTGCCTTGCGCAAGACTCCAAATGCCACCATTACAGGAATGTCTGGCACATCAGTGGAACCAGGCCCAGGGCCAGCTTACAGATCTGGTGTTGGTGGACAGCCGCACACATCGCTCTCAGCAGTGGTGGAACACACACAACCTATCCAAGGGGCGGCAGTTCATAGACCCGGTTCCACAGATTGTGCTAACAACGGACGCATCGCTCACCGGCTGGGGAGCGCATCTCTTACATTATACCATTCAGGGCATATGGACCCCTCAGCAAAAATTATTCCACATCAATCATTTGGAGTTACTGGCAATTTTTCTTGCGTTAAAATCATTCCAGGTACATCTAGTACACAAAGCAGTCCTAGTCAGAACAGACAATGACTGCTATGTACTACATACAAAAACAGGGGGGGACATACTCTCTGCAGCTTTCCCGCCTAGCGCAAACCATATGGAGATGGGCCATTCCGCAAAAAATATACCTGTAAGCAGAACACCTACCAGGGCTACACAATCAAATTGCGGATCTACTCAGTCGTCAGACACAACAGATTCACGAATGGGAACTTCATCCACAAGTTCTTCATCCATTCTTCCACAAGTGGGGCCACCCAGACATAGATCTGTTCGCCACACACTTAAACGCAAAATGCCCAAACTTCGCCTCCAGGTATCCACACCCATTGTCCAAAGGCAATGCGATATGGATGAACTGGTCAGGCAAATTTACGTACGCTTTTCCGCCTCTCCCACTCCTTCCATTAGTGGTTCGAAAACTCAGACAACAATCGCTCACAATGATCCTGGTTGCTCCAACATGGGCTCGACAACCATGGTTCACAACCCTGCTGGAACTTTCACTAGTCCCACATCAAAAGTTGTACCTTTCTCCAGAACTTCTCACGCAGAACCATGGAGAAATAAGACACTCCACTCCAGCTCAATTGAACCTAGCAATCTGGCTCCTGAAGTCTTCGAGTTTGGATACCTTAACCTACCTCCACAATGTATGAATATTATCTGAAAGAGACACGTTAGTGATAGATTCCTTACCTTAGAATATCCCCAGGCGTCAGGCTGGATCCGGAAAGTTTTGCGTAGCAGTACCCTTGCGCGTCGGTAGGCGGCGTCGTGCGGCTCCGCGTCCGTCGTCGGCGTCGTGATCGCCGGGATGACGTCGCGGGCAGTACTTAGGCGCCGCCCCTGCGCGCTGACGTCAGTTCTTCTTTTCCGCGCCAGTAAGCGCAGATCCGGGAAGAGCAGTGCCCTGGTCAATTTTTGACCATACTTTTTGGTGATTTTTTCACTGTTTTTTTCCACCTTTCAGGTGTCGTAGGGATGCCCGGCTTCAAGCGATGCGGCGCCTGTGCGCGGATGATGTCCGTCACCGACCCGCATTGGGAGTGTCTCTTCTGCCTCGGCCGAGGCCACGACACCGAGTCTTGTCCCGAATGCCAGGCCCTCAACCCGAAGGCTTTGCGAGAGCGGTCTCGAAAGCTCCTCGAGGCCCGGCATTCGGCTCCGCGGAAGCCCCGGTCGCGTGAGAGGTCCAGGGGTCGCTCGCGGAGTGCACACCGGTCGTCGGCGTCGAAGTCTTCTTCGTCCGGTAAGTCTCGACACAAGAAGTCCAAGAAGCATCGTCGCTCTCGGACTTCGCCTCGCCGGTCTCGCGACTCGGCTGAGGCCCCTCCCGGCACCGTCCCCGCCCCGCGGCCCGGACTTGCCTGTGGAGTCGCCCCGTCATACCCGCCCTTCCCGGGTTCGGGGCGGATCCGGCCAAGGTACAGGAGTTCCTGTCGGCCATGGCCCGCCTCTTCGGGCCTTCAGGCCCCTCCGGTGCGCCTTCGGGCCCCGCGGGCCCTGATGGGGTTGATCCGTCGCCGGCGGCTCCGGCCCCGGCGTCGCCCGAGCCTCCAGCCTCGATCCCGGCTCCGGCTTCGGCCCCGGCCTCGATCCCGGCTCCACAACCCCCATCGACGCCGGTCGACCTCACGACACCTCCGCCGGCGCCCGATGTCTCCGGTGCCGTTCTCGACGCCGCCCTGGGCTCCGGGCGGCGTCGTCCCCAGTTCCTTCCGGCTCCGGACATGGACCCGGAGCGGCGTCGCTCGACGCCGGCTCCGGCGCCGATGGGACCTTGGGTCCCAAATGTCCCTCCTCCTCCTTATTTTGAACCAGAGGAGGACCAGGAGGACTGGGAGGGGTCTGATGACCCTCTGACACGCAACTGTCAGTACGATGAGGACTGGACAGAGAGTCTAGGGGAGGCCAGTGGTCTGGATACTTCTCCTGACACTGGCATGCTGTCTCCTCCCGTGGCTACGGAGGAGGGGGCCAATTTTGGTACGGTGTTGCGTAGGGCTGCTGGGGCCTTACGTCTCCAGCTCCCTACTTTGACGGTCAAGCCTAACATCTTGACAGAGGTGCTTCAGCCGGCAGCCTCCTCTGCGGAGACTGTGCTGCCGTTTAACGACGCCCTCACTGACGTTCTTTTGGGCGCCTGGTCCAAGCCCAACACAGGGGCTCCTGTGGATCGGAACGTGTCACGACGCCATCGCCCCGCTCCGGGCGACCCCTGTTTCTTTCTGTCCACCCCACTCCTGAGAGCTTGGTTGTCCAAGCCTCCGCTTCCCAAACCGCCTTCCCTACCGCTCCTCCGGATAGGGAATCCAAACGCCTGGATCAGTTTGGGAAGAAAGGTTTTTCTTCCTCCAGTGCTGGCTTGCGGTCCGTTAACACCGCTTGTCTTTTGGGCCGATATACCCACTCCCTGTGGGATTCGGTGGCGGATGTTTTGCCCCAGTGCCCTGAGGAGGTCCAGGCACTGCTTTCCCGCGCCATTGCGGAAGGAAGGGATGCGGCCAAATACACTATCCGTTGTGGCCTTGACACCGCCGACTCGCTGGGCAGGTCGATTGCAACGACGGTGGCGCTCCGGCGCCACGCCTGGCTGAGAACCACTGGTTTTTCAGGGGATGTCCAGAATACTCTCATGGACATGCCCTTTGATGGAGTCGGTCTTTTTGGGTCCAAAGCAGACCATGCGTTGGAGCGCTTTAAGGACTCACGGGCTACTGCAAAGTCCCTGGGCCTTTCTGCTACACGCCCTCCGCTG
Source organism: Calotriton arnoldi (assembly GCA_963921515.1). NCBI lineage: Eukaryota > Metazoa > Chordata > Amphibia > Caudata > Salamandridae > Calotriton > Calotriton arnoldi. The sequence goes on along the minus strand of CAWUFW010001027.1, from coordinate 1,874,553 downwards.
CCTTCTGCTTTTCGCCCCTATCGTGGCCACGGTAGGGGCGCCCCTTCACGTCAGCAGCCCAGCCACCGGCCCGCGCAGCAGGCGTCTTCGCGTGGCCGAGGACGTGGATTCCGCCCGTGGCGGATCGGGCAACCAGCGTGCGGGTCAGGCCACCACCTCCAACCCGTCCGCGGCCTCCAAGCCCTCCTAGTCCCTCCTTTCAGGTGCACGGCACGCCCAGTAGGAGGCAGGGTCCGCCATCACCTTCCCCACTGGCGCACCATCACCTCGGACAGGTGGGTCTTGGACATTGTCCGAAGGGCTACTCCCTCCCCTTCGAGACCGCCCCCCAGCCATGCCACCTCAATTCCACCGCATGTCAGGGGATCACTTGGTGCTTCTACGGAAGGAAGTCACGGCCCTCTTGACCAAGAGGGCCATCGAGCATGTTCCGACCCCAGAAGTAGGGCGTGGTTGCTACTCCCACTACTTTCTGGTGCCCAAAAAGGACAAGGAGGACATGCGTCCTATCTTGGACCTCCGGAACGTCAATCGCTTCCTCCGGAAGGAGAAGTTCAAGATGCTCACCCTAGCTCAGGTCTTGACTGCCCTCGACCCTGGAGACTGGTTGGTAGCGTTGGACTTGCAGGACGCGTATTTCCACATCCCCGTCCTGCCGGCCCACCGGCGTTACCTTCGGTTCACGGTAGGCCACGAGCATTTTCAGTTCACCGTGCTCCCTTTGGCCTTACCAGTGCCCCTCGGGTGTTCACGAAAGTGATGGCGGTGGTCGCAGCTCATCTGCGCCGGGCAGGGGTTTCAGTCTTCCCCTACCTCGACGACTGGCTGCTGAAGGCGGGCTCGTCCCAGGCAGTCGTCTCCCACCTCCAGACTACGGCCGAACTCCTGCACTCGCTGGGGTTCTCCATCAATGTGCCGAAGTCGCATCTGATTCCTTCTCCACAGCTCCTTTTCATCGGAGCGGTTCTGGACACGACGCAGTTTCGGGCCTATCCTCCCGAACGGCGAGTCCGGGATATTCAGGCTCTGATTCCGATCTTTCAGCCTTTATCCTGGGTTTCGATACGGATGACCCTGAGGCTGCTGGGCCTTATGGCCTCCTGCATCCTGCTGGTCAATCATGCCAGATGGCATATGCGGGCTCTGCAGTGGGACCTGAAGTTCCAGTGGGCGCAGCACCTGGGCAACCTGTCCGATCACGTCCAGATCTCGGAGGGGACTGCAAGACAGTTGCAGTGGTGGCTCTCGAACCGGCAATGGGTCATGGGCAGATCCCTCTCCCTTCCCCAGCCAGAGCACACAGTTGTGACGGACGCGTCCCTTCTGGGATGGGGCGGTCACATGGGAGAGGCGGAGATCAGAGGCCTCTGGTCTCCGGCGGAGTCCCGGCTCCATATCAACATTCTGGAGCTCCGGGCGATCCGACTTGCACTCAAGGCATTCCTTCCCTCTGTCAAAGGGAAGGTAGTGCAGGTGTTCACAGACAACACCACCGCCATGTGGTACTGCAACAAACAGGGGCGGGGTGGGGTCTTGGACCCTTTGTCGGGAGGCTCTGCGCCTCTGGACATGGCTGGAACATCAGGGCATGTTCCTGATGGTTCAACACCTGGCAGGTTCCCTGAACGCCAGGGCGGACGAACTCAGCCGCAGGTGCATGATGGATCACGAATGGCGTCTTCACTCGGAAGTGGCGCAAGGACTCTTTCTACAGTGGGGAGAGCCTTGGTTAGATCTATTCGCCACCGAAGAGAACGCGCAATGTCATCAGTTCTGCGCGTTGGAATTTCCAAGGCGGCACTCGCTCGGAGACGCTTTTCGTCACGAGTGGAGTTGCGGTCTGTTGTACGCCTTTCCGCCTATACCACTTCTACCCAGAGTGTTGAAGAAGATTCGGCACGACCGGGCCCAAGTCATTCTTGTGGCTCCGGACTGGGCTCGAAGAGTTTGGTATCCCGAGCTACTCAATATGAGCGTAGATCCCCCAATCCGTCTGCCTCTTCGGGAGGATCTTCTGTCGCAGCAGCAGGGGACGGTCCTCCACCCGAACCTGTCCAGTCTACACCTGCTTGCGTGGAGATTGAGCGGCGGCAGTTGATTCCTTTCGACTTGCCTCCCGAAGTTTGTGATGTGATTCTGGCAGCCAGGCGTCCCTCCACTAAGGTGGTATACGCCTGCAGGTGGAACAAATTTGTGGCATGGTGCACAGCAAAGGCTGTGAATCCCCTTTCTGCCCCTCTTTCTGAGGTCCTTCTGTTCCTTCTCTCTTTGGCCCGACAGGGTTCTGCCCTGGGTACCATCAAGGGTTATCTTTGTGCTATCTCGGCCTTCCTCAGGCTCCCTGATCAGCCCTCCCTTTTCAAGTCCCCTGTTGTTAACAGGTTCTTAAAAGGCATTACTCACCTCTTCCCTCCTGTTCCGTTTGTGATGCCTCAGTGGGACTTGAACTTGGTTCTTACCTTTTTAATGTGCGCTCCCTTTGAGCCTCTGCATAACTGTCCTCTTCGTCTTCTGACTCTGAAGACTGCCTTTCTGGTGGCCATCACCTCCGCTCGGCGGGTGAGTGAGCTCCAGGCTCTATCTTGCAAGCCTCCCTTTCTGTCTGTTCATCCAGACAAGGTTGTTCTTCGGACGCGTCCGTCCTTCTTGCCAAAGGTGGTTACTGCTTTCCACATTGGGCAGACCATCACTTTGCCCACCTTCTTTCCGCCTCCGCATCCTTCCAGAGAGGAGGAGAGGCTCCACCGTCTGGACCCAAAACGTGCGCTCTCTTTCTATATTGACCGCACAAAACACTTCCAGGTGGATGACCAGCTCTTTGTTGGCTACGTGGGCGCCAAAAGGTCGGGCGGTGCACAAGAGGACCATCTCCCGCTGGGTTACCTTGTGCATCAAGACCTGCTATTCTTTGGCTAAAAAGGAACCTCCTGTTGGGCTGCGTGCCCATTCCACCAGGGCAACGGCTGCTACCACGGCCTTGGGCCGCGGTGTTCCGCTGCCGGTTATCTGTCAGGCGGCTACGTGGGCCTCGCTGCACACGTTTACTAAGCATTACTGCCTTGACAGTCAGGTCCGGAGGGACGGCTTCTTTGGCCGTTCTGTCCTCCAGGACTTCCTTGTCTGATCTTTGTTCGCAGACCCACCACCGGGGTTGGTATTGCTGGGGTATCTATTCTAAGGTAAGGAATCTATCACTAACGTGTCTCTTTCAGATGCACAAGTTACTAACTTGTGTAACGATATATCTGTAAGAGACAGTAGTTAGTGACAGATTCCTTACCGCCCACCCATCCTCCCCGTTCTGCGAACTGATTTCTAGGGTTAAGGACATCCCTTTCAGGGCCCTAGTATTTTTCAGACACCTGTGTCAGCTTCTTGCATGGCTCTGCGTTCCTGGCGCGGAAAGTCGTGTACAGAACTGACGTCAGCGCGCAGGGGCGGCGCCTAAGTACTGCCCGCGACGTCATCCCGGCGATCACGACGCCGACGACGGACGCGGAGCCGCACGACGCCGCCTACCGACGCGCAAGGGTACTGCTACGCAAAACTTTCCGGATCCAGCCTGACGCCTGGGGATATTCTAAGGTAAGGAATCTATCACTAACTACTGTCTCTTACAGATATATCGTTACACAAGTTAGTAACTTGTGCATTAAGGAGGCTAGACGTCCTACCACTAGAGCCTCCTATGCAGCCAAATGAAAAAGATTTGTGATCTACTGCAATAACAATGCACTCGATCCTTTAGATGCGTCAATTCAGAACATCATTTGTTACCTTTTGCATCTACAAAACTGTAATCTGGCATACACATCCATACGGTTACACCTCGCAGCCATAGCTGCTTACCTACAAAACAGACAACATTTGTCGTTGTTTAAGGTACCTGCTATCAAGGCTTTCATGGAAGGCCTTAAAAGAATAATTCCTCCCAGAACTCCACCAGCTCCTGCGTGGAATCTAAACATTGTCCTTACTAGGCACATGGCCCCCCATTTGAACCTTTGCATAGGAGCGAGCTACAGTTTCTCACATGGAAAGTAGCTTTCCTTGTAGCAATCACATCTCTCAGAAGAGTTAGTGAGCTCCAGGCCTTAACCATACAAGAACCCTTCTTGTAAATACATCACAACAAGGTAATTCTTGGGACAAACCCTAAATTCTTATCAAAAGTCATCTCTCCCTTCCACCTTAACCAGTCTGTTGTGCTACCAGTCTTTTCCCCTCAACCAGACTCAGTGGCAGAGAGGGCTCTGCATACACTAGATGTCAAAAGAGCTATCCTTTACTACATTGAAAGGACAAAAACTTTCAGGAAAACCAAACAACTTTTCGTAGCCTTCTCACCACCACATAAGGACAACCCCATATCAAAATCAGGACTTGCCAGGTGGATTGTTAAATGCATCCAGATATGCTACCTAAAGGCGAAGCGCACATTATCTGTTCCTCCTAGAGCGCATTCCACATGCAAACTAGGGGCTTCTATGGCATTCTTAGGAAACATCCCCATAGATGACATCTGTAAAGCAGCAACATGGTCTACACCACACACCTTCACAAAGCACTATTGTGTAGATGTGCAGGCAAAACAACAAGCTACTGTGGGCCAGGCTGTATTAAAAACACTTTTTCAAACTACTGCAACAGATACAGGTGGCCACCTCTAAGGAGATAACTGCTGTGTAGTCTATGCACAAGTATACAATCTACAGCTCATATGCCTCGAACGGAAAATGCTACTTACCAGTATGCATCTGTTGTTGGCATGTAGAGCTGTAGATCTGTATACGCCCACCCTCCTCCCCGGTTGCCTGTAACTGTTCCAGTATAATCTTACTTAGATAACTATACATGGGCATCTTTTTTCTATTATTATTTATATTTCTTTCTAACTCCATCACAACCCTTCATGGTGAAAACAATCTGGAGATGGAGTCGATGCCCATGCGCACTATCGTCCTAAGGAGGAGTCACCTATCTCGTGACTACAAAAACTTTCTTCCAAGACAAACAAACTGCAAACATCCGAGCCCAACACCAGATGGCGATCTATGCACAAGTATACAGATCTACAACTCTACATGCCAAGAACAGATGCATACTGGTAAGTAGCATTTTCCATACAGAGCCAGCTTCCTACAGGCATATCTAATCTGCATTTAAGGGCACAAAAAAACTGAACTGATCTCAAAGTGCCTTGTGACCTAATATCAAAAAGAAATCCCCCTTGGTCAAGTACATCAATCGCACTGTGGACAGACACCAAGATATTCCCTTGAATAATTGTTTATTATTGAATCTCTCAAAAATGTGTTAATCATTACATACAAGAATAGCGTCATCAGTTACTTTTCCTTAAAATCCTAACATTACTGCGGTCAATTCGTTGTTAATACCTCATGCAATTCACACATCTGACCGACCACATATCTATTAAATTAATTGAAATACAGAAAATATAAATCTCGTCTTTAACTTTTATACTGTTTGTAGATATTTTATTGCTGTTGATGGTATGAAACAATATTATTACAACCTTGTTCTTGATGGCTTCAAACAAATAATAAATATGGTTGACGCTTGCGTCGGTGCTTGGGATGTATTTTCTTTAGGAACACAATTTTTTCAAACATAGCTGCAACCGTTTGTAAGTAGAGTAATGTCTATTTAGCTCTCCTAATTGCCAATGGATCTTTGTTGCACATTTGAGGAGTATGTCTCTTATCATTCTCTAGGTCAGATCCCATGGTAATTTCATCTTCCCAGTTAACTAAAAGAGTGTTACAGGTAATTTCCCTCAAGTTTAGAATATATGCCAATTGTGCATTTAGTATAGACTATTTGTTAGTAATGGAATGGAGATGGTTATTTGTATTGCCTCTCCATCCGTATCACCTGGTTCAAAGTGCCTCGTCACCCTATATATGGCTCTGTGATGTCTCATCCGGGCAGCTGTCCAAGTGGACTACAAGCCATTGTGCCATCTGTTGGGGCTCAAGATTTATTGCAAATTTTCCAGATTCAGTCTGGTACCTGGAGGGGATTCATTGGGTGAGGAAGGTGGAGTATCCTTCAAAAAGTTTCTTTTGGAGCCTGCTCTATAGTTGTGCGTTAGCCGTCATCCATTTAATCTGGAACCAGTGATACTAGAATGATGTTACTGTGTACTGCTTTGAAACCCTTTACCCCCACCGTGTGTTCTACAAAGAAGATATGACCTTATTTCTGATCAATGCTTCTGGCCATGGCTACATCGTGTAACCTAGCCCCAGTCTAATGGCATGAAGATCTTTATGAATACTTCACTGTGCTGCCTCTTTTTTTCACCAGTACTGTTTGCAACTCTCCTGTGATGGATTTCATGGTGTAAGCCCTGGCTGCCCTTGCCGCCATGGCTGCCCTTGCCGCCATGGTTCTTAGTTGGTCTTGTAGAGTCCAGAGGATTGATTTTTAGGTGGGCTTTGCCTACCAAGATGGAGTTAAAACTTCAGTCTCAATGTTATGTTCTCTTTCCTTGTCCTTAGCCAAGCTCGGTCTTTGGGCGGGCACTCTGAAGCAGCACATACCGTCCCTCGTGAGTTCCAGCTGGATCTGGACGAGATTGAGAATGACACCAGTGCAGTGAGATGTGAGATGCCTGTTCTCGTGCAGCACAAACTGGATGAAATCTTTGAACCGGTCATGATCCCGGAACCCAAGTAAGTCCTCTGTTTCAAAAACTGCTTTTGAGCTTCTTCCTTCTTTTCACAGATGAGGTTTTCTGAGTATCTTGTTGTTTAATGTGGGTGTGAGGATTTCAGTGTTAGAAGGAAGTGTCTCCACGCTTTCAATGACTTGTTTTATGAATCTACACAAACCTTCAGTGTAACAGGCTCCGCTCTCTTTACTTGCTCATCAGGATGCGTACAGTCTCTCCTCACTTTGATGACATGCACAGTAACACTGCTTCGACCATCAACTTCGTGATCTCCCAGGTAGCGAGCGGAGATATTAATGCCAGCATCCAGGCTTTGGCTCAGGTAAGATGACTTGTCATGTCAGTAGTTTTACAAGTTGCCGTGTTGTGCGAGTGATGAGTTGCACCTCAGCAGAGCTGCAGCGTCTGTGATGCTGACTCTGCTCCGTATCACCCTGGTGACAAAGCCATGTGCACAGGGGCCATCTGACTCACAACATGGGCTCTTTTCACATTTATAATCTATCTGGGATGGAAGAAATGCAGCGGGTATATTTACTGTATATGTACTGGTTCTGTAGGGAAAGAGGGATGATGCCAGGGTAGGTATCGGCTTTTCATGGTAGTTAAACATTCACTGCCTCATGTTAGTACAGATTGTTTGAAGCACTTTATAAGTTATCCTTGTGCAGGTCAGCACTTTCTCAATGTTGGCTTGATGATTTTGCCTGCAGATTGACGAGGTATTAAGGCAAGAGGATAAAGCTGAAGCCATGTCTGGTCACATTGATCAGTTCCTTATTGCAACCTTTATGCAGCTACGTCTGATCTACCACACGCACATGGGGGATGACCGACTGGACAAGGATGAGATTGTGAAGTTGTACAGCTGTATCATCGGGAATATGATCTCGGTAAGAGCATAGTTTTACCATGTAAACTGCTTACCAGATATGTTTGTAGGTGAGACTTTTGGCGATGCTCTGTCTAGAGTAAGGAATCGTGCCGTTTTACCTTACACAGGAGTTTTGATGTTGATGGTGTTTTGGTATTAAGAGGGTTTAATGGAAATGTTTCAATAACGTGAACACGGGTAGCAGTAAACCCTGCATGATGGATAGGTCATTTTTGATAGAGGCTTCTGGCTGCAGATTGCTCACCTTTTGAATATTCCGCAGGTGTTCAACTGGATCCAGAAACTTTACCATAGTACCTCAGAGTGCTAGAAGGTGGAGCCTTGCAGCTCCGCGCTGACTCTTTTCCAATCCAGAGACGACGTGTGGCACCTATATAGGCGCCACTCCCACATGCAGATGTCAGTTCTTTTCTTTGTGACACCAGATGCGGATCTGGTGTTTCCACTCATATCTTACTAACTTTTACTGTGATTTTTCTAAATTTTACTCATTTTGCAAGGGAAAACAGGTTTTCGCAAGCAAGTGTCTGTGACGGATCCCCACTATGGGTGCCTGGGGTCAAGTCACAACTCCAAGACTTGCTGAGACTGTGCGTTGATTAACCCGAAGGCCATCGGGGAATGCAAGGTGAAACTTTAAGGAGCCAAGCACAAGACAACGCAGCGTCTGGACTGCTCCAAGGCTTGAACCTGTACCTGCTCTTGATGCCAACGGAGCCACTTTAGAGGCCAGTTTTCATGCTCCACATCCTCTGGTAAGCACAAGAAACAGAAGTTGAAGCGGAGTTCCGCTCCTTCCAGCCTTTCCTACTCGTTCCCACACTGAAGCCGGCCGACTTAGGAACTGATTTCGCAGCTGGTTCTAGCACAACCAGAGTTTCTGAGGCCTTCAGCGATGCTGTGCCATATCAGATCAGAGTGTTCCATGCACCTATTCTTCAGCTCAGCGGATCTCTGCAGACTGATCTGCTGTACCTTTGTGACACATGGAGCCGAGAGGCCCTCTCCACCCACAGCTGACTGAGCGATCGCTTCTGGGTTGAGGTGGCCATCAGGGAGAGATGGAGAGAAGAGGCCTCTGGTTTCTGGCGGCTCCACACCAATGTTCTGGAGCGGAGTGCCATCCTCTTGGTGCTGAAAACTTTCCTACCATCCATTAGGGGAGGCTGTTCCGCACAGATGGCACTACCGCCATGTGGTACTGCAATAAACAGGATTGGGTGGCGTCGTGGAGCCTGTGTAGGAGGCCTTGTGCCTCCCGAAATGTCTGGACCACCAAGGAAATTTCCTGTTGGTGAATCTGCGGGCAGGATCGTTGAATGCCAGGGTGTATGAGGTGTCTGTGCCTAGCGGATAACAAATGGCAGCTAGTTTCAGAGGTGGTGCAAGGTATCTTCCACAGATTGGGATAACCTTGGTTCGATCTGTTCGCCGCTGGTCAAAAAACAGTGTCAGCACTTCTGCACGTTGGAGTTTCCAAGGTGTCTTTCGCTCTGAGACGTTTCGTCTTAAGTGGAACTCTACACTCCTGTAGGCCTTACTTGCCTATACCACTCTTTCCCCGACTTATTAAGATCAGGACAGACCGGGCCAAAGTAGTCATCGTGGCTCCAGACTGGGCATGTAGTATGGTGTCATTTGCCCTCTGATCAGGCTTCCCCTCCAGGAGGATCTGTTGTTGCAGCAGAATGGTTGGGTTCTCCACCCTGGCCATCACAGCCTCAACCTTCATGTGTGGAGATTGAGCGGGAACAGCTAAACACCGTTTACCTTCCTCCGGGAGGTGCCCAGGCGGCCCTCGACGAAAACTGTATAAACCTATCTGAAAGAGACACGTTAGTGATAGATTCCTTACCTTAGAATATCCCCAGGCGTCAGACTGGATCCGGAAAGTTTTTTGTCAGCAGTACCCCTGCGCGTCGGTAGGTGGCGTCGTGCGGCTCCGCGTTCGTCGCTGGCGTCGTAGGCGCCGAGATGACGTCACGGAGACTACTTAGGCGCCACCCATGCGCGCTGACGTCAGTTTTTTCTTTTCCGCGCCAGCAAGCGCAGATCCGGTTAGAGCACGTACCTTAGTCACTTTTGACTAGTTGTTTTTTCGGACTTTTGTCTCTAATTTCTATATTGACTCCTGGTGCCACGTAGGGATGCCTGGTTTTAAAACCTGCGGGGCCTGCCGCCGTACGATGTCGGTGGCCGACCCCCATGGCGTCTGTCTCTACTGTCTAGAGCGCAACCATGACTCCCGGTCATGTTCCGACTGTCTGGCCATGGCTCCGAAGGCTTTGCGGGAGCGGTCCCGAAAGATGCTAGAGGCCCGTCAGTTGTCTCCGCGCCGTTCCAGATCCAGGGGTCGCTCAAGGGACCGACCGCGGAGTCGCCATCATCACTCCTCGGGGTCCAAGTCGTCGCCATCGGATTCCGGTAAGCGACGTCATAAAAAGAAGTCGAAGAAGCGCGTACGCTCTCCGACCTCCCCTCGTCTGTCTTCTGACGCGGACGAGGGGACCCGGGGTCTTTCCCCCGCGGCTCCGTTGGAGCCTGTCAGTCCCGCGGCCTACCCGCCATACCCGGGTCCGTCGGCGAGCCCCGGCGCCGCAGGGTCCTTCGCCGGCGCTCCGGCCCCGGCGCCCCAAGGTCCTCCACCGGCGGCTCCGGCGCCGCAGGGTCCTCCGCTGGTGGCTCCGGCCCCCCCTGCGGCTCCCTTCCCGGCGCCGCCCTGGGTGCCGTTCGGACCACCTCTGCCCTTGCCCGCGTTTCCAGCTTGGAACCCGGATTGGGCCTTGGAGCCGGAGCGCCGGTGGAGCATTTCATTCCCACGTGCCTCCCTCGCCGTTGCAGCCTGTGCCTCGGGCTGTTGGGGAAGAGGAGGACTGGGAGGGGTCGGAGGACCCTCTTGCACGGCAGTGTGAGTCCGAACAGGAATGGGCACAAGACTCCGAGGATGCCAGTGGCCTTGACCTCTCCTCTGAGCCTGGGTTTGTCTCCTCCCACTCTCATGGAGGAAGGCGCCACCTACACTGTGGTGCTCCGTAGAGCAGCTGAAACTCTTGGCCTTGAGCTGCCTACTGTTGCCCTCCAAACTAACCTCCTTACTGAGGTGCTTCAGCCTACAGCAAGTTCTGTGGAACCTCTACTCCTGTTCAATGAGGCCTTAACGGATGTTTTGCTGGGTACCTGGTCTAGGCCAGCCACAGGGGCCCCTGTGGATAAAAATGTGGCCAGACGTCATCGTCCGGCACCGGGTGACCCTGCCTTTCTGACAACTCATCTGACACCGGAGAGCCTGGTCATTCAGGCTTCCACTTCCCAAACAGCATTCCCTACCGCTCCGCCGGATAAGGAATCTAAAAAGCTAGAGCAGCTTGGCAAAAGGCAAAACACCACATGCCTCTTGGGCCGCTATTCTCACGCTGTGTGGGACACAGTGGTGCAAACTCTGCCCCAGTGCCCCGAAGAGGTTTGGGCTGTGCTTTCCCAAGCTGTTGCAGAGGGGAAGGATGCCGCAAAGTCCGCCATTCGGTGTGAGTTGGTCACCGTGGACTCCTTGGGAAGAACAATTTCCACCACAGTGGCCTTGCGGCGACATGCCTGGCTGCGGTCCACGGGGTTTTCGGGAGATGTCCAGAGTTCCCTCATGGACATGCCTTTTGACGGTACTCGCCTTTTTGGCGATAAGGCAGACAGTGCGCTGGAGCGTTTTAAGGACTCTCGGGCTACAGCCAAGTCCTTGGGTCTCTCCACCTCCCGCCCAGCCACGTCTACTTTTCGTTCCTTTCGTGGCCGAGGCAGGGGCGCCTCTACACGTCCGTTCCAAAGGCCTGCGCAGAACCAGCCTCAGCGTGGCCGCGGGCGTGGTGGCCGCCGTGGTGGCACAGGGGGCCAGCGTGCGGGTCAGCCCACCTCCGCTTCTGCAGCATCCGCCTCAAAGCCTTCCTAGTGCGCGCTTTGGGGTGCACCCCACGCCGGTGGGTGGCAGGATTCAACATCACTTCCCCCACTGGCACTCTGTCACTTCGGACAGCTGGGTGCTCCAAATCATCCGAAGGGGCTATTCCCTCCCCTTCGAGTCTGCCCCCCGTCCATGCCACCTCAGTTCCACCGCATTTCGGGGGATCACTTAGCGCTTATCCAACAGGAAGTCACAGCCCTCTTGGCCAAGGGGGCCATCGAGCGCGTTCCTGGGCCAGAAGTAGGACATGGATGTTATTCCCACTACTTTCTGGTCCCCAAGAAGGACAAGGGGGGCTTGCGCCCCATCTTGGACCTCCGGAACGTCAATCGCTTCCTCCGGAAGGAGAATTTCAAGATGTTGACTCTGGCTCAGGTCTTGGCTGCCCTCGACCCTGGAGGGCAGCCAAGTCCCTGGCGTTGGACTTGCAGGACGCATATTTTCACATTCCCGTCCTAGCGGGCCATCGGCTTTACCTGCGATTCACGGTAGGCCAGGAGCATTTTCAGTTTACTGTGCTCCCTTTCGGCCTTACCAGCGCCCCTCGGGTGTTCACAAAAGTGATGGCGGTGGTCGCAGCTCATCTGCGCAGGTCAGGGGTGTCAGTCTTCCCCTACCTCGACGACTGGTTGTTAAAGGCGGGCTCGCCCCAGGCAGTCGTCACCCACCTTCAGACTACGGCCGACCTCCTGCAGTTGCTGGGGTTCTCCAACGTGCCGAAGTCGCACCTGAGTCCTTCTCAGAAGCTCCCCTTCATCGGAGCGGTTCTGGATTCGACGCAGTTTCAGGTTTATCCTCCCGAGCAGCGAGTCCGGGATATTCAGGCTATGATTCCCATCTTTCAGCCTCTATCCCGGGTTTCAGTCGGGATGACCCTCCGGCTCCTGGGCCTGATGGCCTCCTGCATTCTGCTAGTGCAACATGCCAGGTGACATATGCGGGCTCTGCAGTGGGACCTGAAGTTCCAGTGGGCACAGCATCAGGGCAACCTGTCCAATCTTGTCCAGATCTCTGAGGGCACTGCACGACAATTGCAGTGGTGGCTCACGAATCGCGATTGGGTCAATGGCAGATCCCTCTCCCTTCCCCAACCGGAGCACACAGTGGTGACGGATGCGTCCCTCCTGGGATGGGGTGGCCATTTGGGAGAGGTGGAGATCAGAGGCCTCTGGTCTCCGGCGGAGTCCCGGCTCCATATCAATCTTTTGGAGCTTCGGGCGATCCGACTTGCACTGAAGGCATTCCTTCCCTCTGTCCGGGGAAGTGTAGTGCAGGTGTTCACGGACAACACCACCGCCATGTGGTATTGCAACAAACAGGGCGGGGTGAGGTCGTGGACCCTATGTCGGGAGGCTCTGCGCCTCTGGACATGGCTGGAACATCAAGGCATTACCTTGGTGGTTCAACACCTGGCAGGTTCTCTGAACGCCAGGGCCGACGAACTCAGCCGCCGGTGCTTGATGGATTACGAATGGCGTCTGAACTTGGACGTGGCGCAAGGTCTCTTTCTGCTGTGGGGCGAGCCTTGGTTAGATCTATTCGCCACCGAAGAGAACGTGCAATGTCATCAGTTCTGCACGTTGGAATTTCCAAGGCGGCACTCGCTCGGCGACGCTTTTCGTAGCGAGTGGAGCTGCGGTCTGTTGTATGCCTTTCCGCCTATACCACTTCTGTCCAGAGTGCTGAAGAAGAATCGGCGCGACCGGGCCCAAGTCATCCTTGTGGTTCCGGATTGGGCACGAAGATACTGGTATCCCGAGCTACTCAACATGGCGATCGATCCCCCGATCAGACTGCCTCTTCGGGAGGATCTTCTGTCGCAGCAACAGAGGACGGTCCTCCACCCGAACCTGTCCAGCCTCCACCTCCATGCGTGGAGATTGAGTGGCGACAGCTGATTCCATTTGACTTGCCTCCTGAAGTATGTGATGTCATTCTGGCAGCCAGGCGTCCCTCCACTAAATCGGTATACGCCTGCAGGTGGAACAAATTTGTGGCATGGTGCACAGCTAAGTCTGTGGATCCCCTTTCTGCCCCTCTTTCTGAGGTCCTTCTGTTCCTACTATCCTTGGCCCAGCAGGGCTCTGCTCTGGGCACTGTCGAAGGTTATCTTTCGGCCATCTCCGCCTTTCTCAGGCTTCCAGATCAGCCTTCTCTCTTTAAGTCCCCAGTTGTTAACCGTTTCCTTAAAGGCATTACACACACGTTTCCTCCCGTGCCTTTCATAATGCCTCATTGGGACTTAAATCTTGTCTTGACCTATCTGATGTGCGCTCCCTTCGAGCCCCTTCATAACTGTCCTTTACGTCTTCTTACTCTAAAGACGGCTTTCCTGGTAGCTATCACCTCTGCCAGAAGAGTGAGTGAGCTCCAGGCCCTTTCTTCTAAACCTCCTTTCCTTTCTGTTCATCCGGACAAGGTGGGTTTACGGACCCGTCCTTCTTTCTTGCCAAAGGTTGTCACGCCCTTCCACATCGGGCAGACCATCACTTTGCCCACTTTTTTTCCGCATCCTTCAAAAGAGGAGGAGAGGCTCCATCGTCTGGACCCAAAACGTGCGCTCTCGTTCTATCTAAAGCGCACACAACAGTTCCGGGTGGATGACCAGCTCTTTGTTGGCTACGTGGGCGCCAAAGAAGGTCGGGCCGTGCACAAACGCACCATTTCTCGGTGGGTTGTTTTGTGCATCAAAGCGTGTTACTCCTTGGCTAAAAAGGAGCCGCCTGTGGGACTGCGTGCCCATTCTACCAGGGCAACAGCAGCCACTACTGCCTTGGGACGCGGCGTTCCCTTGCAGGATATTTGTCAGGCAGCCACGTGGGCCTCGCTGCACACATTTACCAAGCATTACTGCCTTGACAGTCGAGTCCGGAGAGACTGCTTCTTTGGCCGTTCTGTTCTCCGTGACTTTCTGGTGTAATCTATTCGCAGACCCACCACCGGGGTTGGTATTGCTGGGGTATCTATTCTAAGGTAAGGAATCTATCACTAACGTGTCTCTTTCAGATGCACAAGTTACTACTTGTGTAACGATATATCTGTAAGGGACATTAGTTAGTGATGGATTCCTTACCGCCCCTCCCATCCTCCCCGTTTTGCGAACTGATTCTAGGGTTAAGGTCATCCCTTTCAGGGCCCTAGTTTCATGGCACCAGTGGTCAGTTTCTTGCATGGCTCTGCGTTCCTGGCGCGGAAAGTCGTGTACAGAACTGACGTCCGCACGCCTGGGTGGTGCCTAAGTAGTCTCCGTGACGTCATCTCGGCGCCTACGACGCCAGCGACGAACGCGCAGGGGTACTGCTGACGAAAAACTTTCCGGATCCAGTCTGACGCCTGGGGATATTCTAAGGTAAGGAATCTATCACTAACTAATGTCCCTTACAGATATATCGTTACACAAGTAATAACTTGTGCGTTAGGACAATTTTGTGGTTTGTGTGCCACTTGACAAATTTATCCCCTAGAGGCCAAGCTGTCCAATGTTTTATTTGTTCTGTCTCACGCCTGGCAAGGCATTGTTCTGGGCACAAGTAAAGGTTATTTCTGATGGATACATCTGCCTGTGGATTCCTCACCTTTAGAATTACCCCTGCGCCAGCATTCCACGGGAATTCTTTTCCTAGCTCTCCCACATCGATGAGGACGTCATAATAGCACGGCTCAGCTCGCGACTCCGAATGACGTCACCGGAGCCATAAAAAGACCTAGTCAGCGTGCTGACGTCCGTTCCCTTTTTTCCGCGCCGTCGACGCGTAATGGTTTTTTCTGGGACTCTCCATTTCTCTGAGATTACTTTGTTTCTTCCTTCTTCGTGATTCTGTAGGAATGGCTATTTCGAAGAAGTTTGGTTTCAAGCCCTGCAGGGAGTGTGGGGGCCATATGTCAATTACTGACCCTCACGACGACTACCTTTGGTGTCTTTCTTCGGACCACGTCGAAGGGTGTTCGTGCTGTCGAAAGATGAACCCAAAGGCGCTGAAGGAGCGTGAAACAAAACTCTTCATGGCAAGGGCGAAAAAATAGAAGAGGGGTCGTAAGTGCTCGAAGTCGTCGACCTCGCATACTTCTAAGTCTAAGAAGCATAAGAAGTCGAAGAGGAGACACGGTTCTCGACGTCGCTCTTCGAAGGGCAAGGCTTCAAGGTCAGCCTCAACTGTTCAGCGGCGCCGTGACGGACTTTGTTTCTCCGTCGCCTTCTCCGCAGGCGACTCCGATCCACTCACCGACTCCGAGGGGTTTGCCGGCGTCCAGAGACTCTTCGACGCCCAGAGGTTCTCTGGCACCCAGGGTTTCTTCGGCTCCCAGAGTGTCTTCTCCTGTACCTGCGGCTTCGCCTGTGCGGGCGCCGATCTCACCGGCTCTGCAGCCCCAGCCTCCATTTCGGCCTCGGATAAATCCAGACCAAGGAGGTTCGGATCCTTACCGTCCTTTCCCAGGACCAGGAGCGGATCCCTCGCATTTCTTAAATGCAATGTTTGACCTGTTTGCCATGGCATCCTACCCTTCCGGTGCGCCTTTTGACCCCGTGGGTCCGCTTGCCTTTAACTTGGGCGTCCCCCAGCAGTATGCCCAGTCACCCTTCGTGCCTTTTATGTCGACGGCTCCATCTTGGCAGTTTCCGGTGCCAAGGTTTTCGACTCCGAAACCTTAATCACCGCCTGGTGTCGAATCGGCGCCGTCTCGGATTCTATCGGCGCCGCTGCCTGTTTCGGAAGGTCAGCCTTCGACGCCGGCACCGTTGTCACCAGCGCCGCCGATCCCGAAGCAGCGATCCAGGAGGGAAGCACATAGGCTGCTGGAGGAAGATGAGTACCGGCAAAAGCAAGAGGAAGGGGAGATTCTCGACTCCGTAGACCAATTCGAAGGTCTACATTAGGCTAGTGGTTTAGACACTTCCCCGGAGTGGGAGCTCTCTTCACCAAAAGCTATTTCCTCTCAGGATGTCGCCCCTTATGTGGTGATTAGGAAAGCTGCTGAGTTGGATCTTCAGTTGCCTTCAGCTGAAGTAAAGTCTAACATTCTGACTGAAGTGCTTAATACTGCTTCTTCTTCTAGTGAGCCTCTACTGCCTTTCAATGAGGCGTTGACGGAGCCTATTTTGGAGGTGTGGCAGAAGCCCTTGTCTGCTCCTGCAGTTTCCAGATCAGTAGCAAGAAGATATAGACCTGCTCCTGGTGATCCAGCTTTTCTTTCTGTCCACCCATCTCCAGAAAGCTTGGTGGTTCTCAGGCTTCTTGCTCCAAGCAGTCGTCTGGGTCCTTTCCTACCACCCCGGGGGATAGAGATTCAAAAAAGCTAGAACAGTCGGCCAAGAAGGTGTTTTCCTCCGCAAGTATGGCGCTGAAGTCTACAAACGCCACGTGCTTACTTG
Source organism: Calotriton arnoldi (assembly GCA_963921515.1). Lineage (NCBI taxonomy): Eukaryota > Metazoa > Chordata > Amphibia > Caudata > Salamandridae > Calotriton > Calotriton arnoldi. Next base: position 1,857,635 of record CAWUFW010001027.1, on the reverse strand, counting down.
GGAGGTACATTCATGCCCTTATGGACTCTGTTAAGCAATTGGCCCCAAAACTTCCTGAGGAAGATAGAGTTCATTTTCTTGAGGCTCTTTCGGATTCTCAAGCAGCTGCCCGACAGGTCATTCAGTCGGGTCTGGACACTGCAGACTCGGTTGCCCGGGTAATGGGTTCTTCAGTTGCTGCGAGAAGACATGCCTGGCTCAGATCTTGAGGTTTTTCGCCAAATGTTCAGGCTACTCTACTGGATCTGCAAAACACACAATGGCTCAAGATTGTTTGGTACCAAAGAGGACTCTGCTTTGCAGCGTTTTAAGGACAGTAGAGCTACTGCAAGATCTTTGGGCCTGCAGTCTCATCCTAGGGGGTATGTTTACAAGAGGTATCGAGGCTTTGGGAAGGCAGCTTCCTTTCGAGGTCGTCAGCAGCCTCAGCAACAACAGCAAAATCCTCTGTACAGGTCGTACAGGGGAAAAAATAGAGGCCGTCTCGGCAGCAGTCCTCCTCTTCTTCCCCTGTCCCCCCCACTGGTACCACGGGAAAGCAGCTCTAGATCCCCCATCGTGGAGCAAGTTGGCCCTGTAGGGGGTCGGGTGTCCCATTTTCTACAAGATTGGAAATCGGTTACCTCAGACCGTTGGGTTTTGAATCTTTTGGAAAATGGGTACGCCCTCCCTTTTCTAGAGTTTCCACCTCCTTACCCTCCTCTTCAGGATTGGTGTTCAGAGGACCATTTACTACTCTTACAACAGGAGGTTCTTGTCTTGTTGCAGAAAGGGGCGATAGCGGTGGTTCCTGAGCAGGAAAGGGGTTAGGGATGTTACTCCTGTTATTTCCCGATTCCCAAGAAGGACGGCCGATTGAGGCCGATTCTGGACCTCAGGATTTTGAATTTTTACTTCAGGCAGGAAAAGTTCAAAATGTTGACCTTGGCTCAGGTTCTTCTAGCGCTGCAACAGGAGGACTGGATGGTGTCGATCGATTTGCAGGATGTGTATTTTCATCTTCCCATCCTGAAGTCTCATCGGAAGTATCTCCGGTTTATGGTAGGGTCGCAACACTACCAGTTTGCGGTCCTTCCGTTCCGTCTCACTTCCGCACCACGGGTCTTCACAAAGGTGATGGCGGTGGTGGCAGCACATCTCAAAGTCGGGGGTTCCTGTTTTCCCATATCTGGACAACTGGCTGCTAAAAGCCAAGTCTCCAGAGATGGTGTTGCGTTGTTGCATGCAAGTGGCGCAATTGTTGTTCAACTTGGGTTTCTCGATAAATGTACCTAAATCAAACCTGGTGCCCTCTCAGCGCAGCCTGTTCATAGGGGCAGTACTGGACACTACTGTGTGTCGAGCTTTCCCACCTCCGCAGAGGATTCTCGACATACAGGAGATGATTCCTTTATTTCACGATGGAGCGGTTGTTCCAGTCCTGAAGGTCCTACGCCTGCTCTTTCTCTTCGCTTCCTTCATACTGTTGGTCAACCATGCACGCTGGCACATGAGGGCACTCCAGTGGTGCCTCAGCAGGCAGTGGTATCAGCCCAATGGAGATCTCGGGGAGAAGATCAGAATCTCCAGAGACACCGCAGCGGAGCTGTTTTGGTGGAGTGTGCAGGGCAACCTGTCTCAAGGGAAGCCCTTTCAGCCTCCTCCACCGGTGATCACGGATGCCTCCACTCTAGGGTGGGGCGCTCGTCTGGGGGATCTGGAGGTCAAAGGTCTTTGGTCTCCAGAGGAAAGGTTGCTTCACATCAACCTTTTGGAATTGCGGGCAATACGTTTGGCTCTCAAGGCCTTCCTTCCTTCCCTTCGCGGTCAGTCGGTTCAGGTCCTGACGGACAACACTACCGCGATGTGGTACATCAACAAACAGGGAGGTGTAGGGTCATATCGTCTCTGCAGAGAGGCTCTGCGACTCTGGTCCTGGACTCCGGGCCATCAGATTTGTGTGATTGCAAATCATCTGGCTGGTGTGCTAAATGTACGTGCGGACAGTCTCAGTCGGCATTACTCGGCCGATCACGAGTGGCGTCTTCATCCAGAGGTGATCCATCACATCTTCAAGATATGGGGGTTTCCTCGGGTGGACCTCTTTGCCACTCGGTAGAGCGCGCACTGCCCGTCGTTCTGCAGCCTTCAGTATCCGATGCAGGGGGCGTTGGGGGACGCGTTTCAATTGGATTGGAGCTTGCGACTCCTTTACGCGTTTCCTCCCATACCCTTGATTCCTCGGGTTCTGAGGAAGATTCGCCAAAACCGGGCCCGAGTTATACTGATCGCCCCGGATTGGCCAAGAAGGGTGTGGTGCACAGATCTACTTCACCTCTCATCGCACCCTCCGCTCCGTCTCCCTCTCAGGGCATATCTCCTCACGCAGTCGCAGGGGCAGGTTCTACACCCCCACCTCCAGAGCCTGCACCTTCATACCTTGAGATTGAACGGGGCAACCTGAGTTCTTTCTCTCCCACCAGAAGTGGTGGATGTTATTTTATCATCCAGGAGACACTCCACCAAATCTATTTATTCCTCCAGGTGGTCCAAATTTGTGAAATGGTGTGGAGAGAGGTCCATTGATCCTTTGAAGGCCCGTTTGTCTGATGTGCTAAGTTTTTCTCTTTCTTTGGCTCAGCAGGGTTGTGCTGTGGCCACAGTTAAAGGATATTTGTCGGCTTTCCTTTGTTTGCCGGACCAGCCGTCTTTGTTTAAATCTCCAGTTGTTATGAGGTTCATTAAGGGCCTAACCAATAAGTTTCCTCCCACTCCCTTCATTATGCCTCAGTGGGATTTGAATCTTGTTCTTACATTTCTGATGTGTTCTCCTTTTGAGCCTCTTCATAGTTGCCCTTTGAGGCTTCTTTCTTTCAAGACGGTCTTTTTGATCGCTATTACCTCGGCCAGGAGGGTAAGTGAGCTTCAGGCTCTTAGTTCAAAACCTCCGTTTTTAACCATTCATGCAGAAAAGATGGTTCTCAAGACCAGGGCTGCTTTCCTGCCTAAGGTGGTTACTCCTTTCCATTTAGGTCAGTCTGTTACCTTACCTACCTTCTATCCTCCCCCTCACCCTTCCAAGGAGGAGGAGAGACTTCATCGCCTGGACCCTAAGAGGGCGGTCAGTTTTTACCTGGACAGGACCAGGGAACTAAGGCTGGATGATCAGCTCTTCGTGGGCTACATTGGACGAATGAAAGGAAAAGCTGTCCACAAACTAATACTCTCCAGGTGGATCATCTTGTGTATCAAGATCTGCTACGCCCTGGCCAAAAAGAAGCCGCCTGTAGGTATTAGAGCTCATTCCACCAGAGCTAAGTCATCTTCTTCTGCTTTGGCTAAAGGTGTTCCTGTTGATATTTGTAAGGCAGCAACTTGGGCCTCCCTCCACACCTTTGCGAAGCATCACTGCTTAGATTCTGAGGTTAGGAGGGACGGCCATTTTGCATGCTCTGTTCTGCAAGATTTTTTGGTATAGTCAGGTGGACACCCTCCTCCGGGAGAGGTACGGCTTGGGGATTCAATTCAAAAGGTGAGGCATCCACAGGCAGATGTATCCATCAGAAGAACAAGTTACTTACCTTCGGTAATGCTTTTTCTGGTGGATACAGTATCTGCCTGTGGATTCCTCACTGACCCACCCGCCTCCCCGTTGTCCTCCTGTTTATACCGAAAAAGTTATAACTGTTTGACATGGATGTTTTTAATATGTCATTTTCAGGGATACAGTTTGCTGCTAGGAAGTGCTTTGCTTATTGGCTTTTCCTTTCTGTTTATGTATATACTATATGTATTTGTATATATATTATGTATACTGTGTATACTTGTGGAAATGTTGTCGATCCGCCCGTTTGCCTCGAGGGCACGGAAAAAATGGGTGGAACTGACGTTAGTACGCCGACGAGGTCATCTTATGGCTCCGGTGACGTCATACGGAGTCGCGAGCGGAGCCGTGCTATTATGACGTCCTCGTCGACGTGGGAGAGCTAGGAAAAGAATTTCCGCGGAATGCTGGCGCAGGGGTAATTCAAAAGGTGAGGAATCCACAGGCAGATACTGTATCCACCAGAAAAAGCGTTACCGAAGATAAGTAACTTGTTCATTTAGGCCTTCTTACACCTGCCGGACCAGCCCTATTTATTAAAATCACCTGTTGCAATGCCTTTTTTTTTTTTTTTTTTTTTTTAAAGGACTTGTGAGGAAATGAGGTGTGGTTGTGCGACCTCACCATGTAATACGAACCCCTTTAGGTGCAGTCAGGGTTCAGTTGTCAAACCTTCAGCTCAACCCTGGGCAACTATTGCTTTGAGCTGTCCAGCTGCAACAAAGAAACAAGTTTCAAGCATTTAAACAGCACTAAAACAATTGAAGGAAGAGAAACAACACTTGGAAAAAAGACACCAATTTACAAAAATAAGTTGTATTTTTATGAATTTATAGACACCAAAATGAAAAAAATCCTTGAAGGTTTCTGGAGATATAGCTTTTACAAGGAACAATAAATCAAGACTTCTCACTCCACCACAAACAAGCATTGGCAAATTCAATGAATTTGACACCTGGAAACCTTTTCAGCATAGTTACTTCAAGAATCAATGGGGCTACTTAGGAGTACTTTGGGCAACCAACTGCAATGGGGAGCCAGTCAAGGGGACCAACTGGTCCAATGGAACAGTTGGCTTTGCAAGCAAAGCAGTCTCCAGTCCAGTTGGCCTTAATTTCTATGAAATGGTCCCTATGCAAGGGACACGTGATGCTGAAGAGTCTGTGCAGTTGACAGTCTTCCTGGGGCTACTCCTTTTTCCAAGGTCTTGGTTATGCAACTGGGGTCACCGTCCTCTCGTTCTGCAAAAATCTAGGCGCCACTGTACTACTTGTCACCCAGCATAACAAAGTCAGCGTTTTCCTTTTCGCAACAGCTATCCTTCTGGGCAATTAAACTGTACTCTGACAACTGTTCCAGGACCAGCAAACTAGGATCCAACTTTTGAGCACCGGGTCTTGGTCTTCCTGGCTGCGTGGGTGTAATAAAGTGCCCTCTTTTTGCATGGTTGCCCCCACTTTTTGCTAAACTGCTGATGTACTTTGACTGAGTTTGCCCTGGGTTCCTGCCAAACAGGTATCCAGGGCATATGTTCTTTCACTAAAACTGCATTTAAACAAAACCCAGGTGGCACTCTTTGGCCACATGTTAGTCCCTTGTAAATGGTACCATAGGTCCCTAGGGCACTGTGGCCAAGGAAGACCTCTAAGGGCTGCAGCACGTATTGTGCCACGCTTAGAGGCCCTGTACCTTTACACACACACTGCCATTGCAGGCTACGTGTTTTGGTGCAGAACAAAGTGAAGTCGACATGTTATGTTAATTAGACTTGCGCACAGCTGCCTCAGCAAAGAGGCGCTAATGTGTGACATGGCACACATTCATGTGGGCCATGCCTACAACCCACTGCCCTGGCATAGGTAAGCCACCCCTCTAGCTGGGTACACTATACCAGTGGTGAGGGTACAGGAGCACGAGCCCTGTACCACTACAGTGTCTAAACCAATTCTTAGACATTGTAAGTGCAGTACTGCCATTAAAAGTATATGGTGCTGGGAGTTTGTCATTACGAACTCCACAGCAGCATAATAGCTTTACTGAAAACTGGGAAGTTTGGTATCAAACTTCTCAGCACAATAAACCCACACTGATGCCAGTGTGTTATTTAATGAAAAATGCCCTCATGGGGCATTTCAGAGATCCCCCTGAAAAACGACCTAACACTAGTGTCCAGGCTGAGTGGTTGCTCGCCAGCTGCCACCACCAGACATGTTTCTGGACCCCTGGATTGAGAGCCTGCTGCTCTCGGTGGTCTGAAACAATACACATCCTGGGACGAGGTACCAAGCCTCCTCCCCCAGGATGGGCAGGGTCCACAAAGGGGAAGCTTCAAAGGCTTTGCCACCTTTGTGATCTACCCCAGGCCTTTGCTGCTTCCAGCAACTCGCCCCCCCCCCACCGGTTCTGACCCCCACTTTGGGCGGGAGAATTGGCGGGAAAACCAAGGGAGGTGGGCCCATCTTTGCCTTCCCCACCCCTCAGGTGGGGGAGACGAGGTGAAGCACAACTCAGTCCCCGCCATCTTGCAGATAGGGGAACCCAGCCAACCAGAGTGAGGCACATGCCCTCTCCCACTGGAGGGTGGCATTATAGGGGGTGTACCCACCCCAAGTAAGGGACCCATTGGTCCCAACCTTTACTTACCTGTAACGCCCCTAAATCTAGTATTTAGGGGCAACTCTGAACCTTGCCCCTTCAGACAAGAATCGACAAGTAGAGAAGGACTGAAGAAGCCGTGCTGAAACTAAGAGGACGACACCCACTGACTTGGCCCCAGCCCTACTGGCCTGTGTCTCCACCCCCCCCCCCACCCCCCCTCGAACCTGCTCCAGCGAAATTCTGGTGTCCTGCAGCCTCAAGAACCCAAAGGACCTGCCCTGCCTTCCAAGACAAAGACTTTGTTTCCCGTGAGCACCCGATTTGCTCACCCACAGACTTGGGGCCCCAGCCAAAACCACAAGTCTGCACCCGACGCCCACAGCCCGAGTTAGAGTGGCCCAACACCACAAGGAGGTATCCCTGCGATTCTGAGATCTGGTGATGTCTGACCTGCCTCGAATCTCCAAGCGAAGCCTGCTGCCCCTTTCTGAAGGATCCCCCCCCCCCCCCCCCGACAGCGACCGGAGCTGGTAAGAAAACCCGACGCCTAAAGACACCCCTGCACCTGACGTCCCACGGCCTTGGGTGGCCCAACCGACGGTGTCCCAGCATCCCCCGCATTCCAACTTACCTCTCCAACCGGTGCTCACCTCCAGAAGATCTTCGTCCCCAAGCCTGCAGTCTTTGTTGCAACCGGAGAACCCCATTGAAATTAACAGGGCACTCAACGCCAAAACAGCACCCTGCACCCGGCCGCCCCTGTACCGCTGTGGATGCACCTTGTGTGCTAAACTGGATCCCTCTTTGCCCTGAGCTTAAGTCCAGGAGCTTTGCTCCCACAGCCTTGTGGCCTGCTCGTGAGCAGCCACCAACCGGAGGCTGCCTATCCCCCATTGGATAACATTGGGCCTCAGCACTCTGCACCCGGCCGCCCTAGTGTCGCTGAGGGTGTTTAAAGTGCATCCTTGACCCTGGGGGAACCCTGGTTCTTACCCCAGAATACCATCTCCCACAACCAAGTACTTACCGGTTAACCGATAACCACATTTTCTCCAGAGGAACACATTGACTGTTTTTCCTTGAAAATTGTTCTAAGTGTGGAGTTGGTTTTGTATGAGAACTTGAAAAACTGCAAATAGCTCAAAACTGCTTTATTTACCTGTTCTCTAGGAAATGTCCCAGTGTGATATCTAGGCATATCACACGGAGTAGAAAAAGTAATCCATAAAGTAATCTAACAGTAATTTCTACTGTATTCAAAAGTATTTACATACCTGTAACAGTTATTTTTTCCAGCTTGCTTGTATTGTTCAACTTGCCTTGAAAAGTATCACTTACACTTACCTGTGCCATGCTTGCTCGGTTCTAGAAAATAAATATAACTAAATAATTTTGTATACAAACAAATTGGCCTGAGTTTAGTCTTTCAGTGTGTGACATCATTTGCTGCCTGAGTGTGTACAACAAATGCTTAACACTACCCTCTGATAAAGCCTTACTGCTCAACCACACTACCACAAATGTAGAGTAAGGTGCTATCTACTTTTACCACTGTCTACCTTTGGGGTTCCACTGGACTCTGTGCACACTATACCTCATTTTGGTATAGTATATACAGAGCCAGCTTCCTACAGCGGGGCGATGAGTGACGATCTTGTGATCTGGGCTACCAACTCTTCATTCCGGCTTCTTCAGCTTTTGTGGCCATGAGCTGCGAACAGGAAGTCCAGCAACTTAATTTAGTCTCTCCTTCTGGCTAGGGCCTTGGGATGTCTTCGCCTTGAGCTGGAGACAGCAGGCACAGACCTTTCATTCAATAGCCCAGGGAGCAGTAGGTGCAGTCCAATGGTGATGCAGCCTGTCTTTGCCAGGTCCAAGGTCAGCAGGTCAGTCCTTCAGTACTCTTCTCTAGTCCAAGCGAGATCTGATTTCATTTGGCATGGGGTACCTCTTTTATGCCCTGAAAGTGTTTGGGGAGGTTCCAGTCACTAGCCAGTGGGCTACCTGAATTCCTCCCGCCTGATGACCACTTCCTATGTAGCATGCCTTCTAGCTATCCCACAGAGCTCTATTCTTTCTGCTTCCAAGATGGTAGAACCCCTATCTCAGTGTGGAGCTGGGTACCCCAACCTAGGGTTGTGGCTACCTCTGGTCTACACACACATGGGAAAACCAGTTTGGTATCTGTTTTCTACCTAAACAGAGCAGCCCCTCCCATGTATGCACCACATGCCCTTCAAAGGCAGCTTTTCCTTTGAAGGTAGCGTACCATCTTGCTCTGGATTGTTCTCTGCATTTAGACCTGCTGCACACTGGTGAAGAAGCAGCCTCCAGGAGGGCTGCATGTCCATTCCACCAGGGCCAAAGCTGCATCCACAGCTTTAACTCGCAGAGTCCCTGTTCTAAACATATGTCATGCAGCTATGTCGGCATCCATTGATACTTTCACGAAGCACTGTTGTCTGGACAGCCCAGTCTGCCGAGATGGGCACTTTGCCCGTGCGGTCTTGCAGGACTTTCTGGTTTGAGTCCATTCATAGTCGTCCTCCCATTAGCTACTGTTATGTTATCTATTTAAAAGGTTAGATATCTACAGCTATCAGAAGAACAAGTTACATACCTTCAGTAACGCTGTTTCTGGTAGAGACTCTATCTAGTTGCAGATTCCTCTCCTGCCCTCCTGTTCTGTCTCTCGACTTGACCTTTAATAAGATCCCAAGTCTAGTAATCTGCACACTGTCTACCAATTTGCTTTTGGGGCTACGCTTCTGGGGGTGCAGACCTTCTTAATAGCAACCGTCCGTGCATGGGAGTGGTGCCTATATAGGCCCTGCACTTAATTACCAAAACTGCGTCCGTGTGGAGCCACAAGGTGGAGAGCTGCAGAGGTGCTTTGGAAACATTTCCGGATCCAGTCGGATGCCGGGGAATGTTCAAAAGGTGAGGAATCTACGGCTGTATGGTCTCTACCAGAAAGAGCATTACTGAAGATGCGCAACTTGTTCGCCTAGTCAGTCTTGAACACCAATTCCTCAGATACTTGGTATGCTTTGTTTTCTAGCTGTTCCAGATAGAGCACCTGGCCCGAGAAGCTTCAACGGGGGTGCTGAAAGACTTGATGCATGGCCTCATCACCCTGATGTTGGATTCAAGGGTTGAAGACTTGGAGGAGGGGCAGCAGGTCATCCGGTCTGTAAACCTCCTGGTGGTTAAGGTGTTGGAGAAGTCTGACCAGACTAACATTCTGAGGTATGAAAAGCTCTTGTTATAGCCTTCTCTTATTGTCATTTAACGCAGTCAACACCAGAAGAGTTCTTGAAGCTGGCTTTGGGAATCTGTTAACCTCTGACCATTTTCTTTATTCTCCTTGTACTTCCTCATCCATTATGGACTGGATTAGATCGGACTGGACACCCAAGCATGTTAAAGGGACGAGGCCAAAGGTGCTGATTGCTTTAATCGGCCTGACCCACAAATCCTTTGCCACATGCTTAGCATTTACATATTTTTAGACTTCTGTGGCGCTTTGTGTTGCTTCACGGTGGATGAATGAACTTTCTTCAGGCACTTTGTGCAGAAGTCTTTAATCTGTTTAGATTCTCTTCTAGTTCTAAATCTGCTAGTTGTGAGGAAATAGCGTGTATTATATGGTGCAGTTGTGAGACCTCACCGTGTAATACACAACTGAGTAAATGGGCTGTATTATGTGCTGTGGGTTGTATTATATGCTGTGATTGTGAGACCTCACCGTGTAATACAAATCTGTGAGTAAATGGGGTTTGTTATATGGTGTAGTTGTGCGACCTCACTGTGTAATACACAACTGTGTGGAAATGGGTTTCTGATATGGTGTGCTTGTGCGACCTCACTGTTTAATAAATACCCTTAGGACTCTCAGGGTTGAGTTCAAGGTTTTGTTGTCAAACCTTCAGCTCAACCCTGGGTAGCTATGACTCTGAGCAGCAAGGCTTACACAAAGGGACAAGTGTGAAGCATTTAATCTGATAGAGATTACTAGCCGCAGATTCCTTAAAGTAGAATTATCCCCAGGCGTGAGACTGGACCCGGAAAACTTTCTTTGCCCCAGCATCTCGGTGCGCTGGAGGGGCGGTACCACGCGACTCCGCCCTGACGTCGTCCGCGGGCGTGACGTCAGCGAGGTCACATAAGCCCCACCCCGGCGCGCTGACATCAGTTTCCTTCTTTTCCGCGTGCAACGCGGATCCGGAATCGTGTCCCTGGCCTGTTTTCAGGCCTTCTTTTACGCTTTTTGCATTGTGGAACAGTGTGCGAATGCCTTCGGGCTTCAAGACGTGTTCTTGTGCGCGTCAGATGTCGGCGACGGACCCTCACCCTATTTGCATGTGGTGTCTGGGCGAGCACCATGACTCTACGGACTGCGATGCTTGCCAGCATCTGAAGCCGAAGTCCCGGCGGGAGCGCCGGATGAAGCTCCTTTCGGCCCGCTTGTCCAGATCGGTGTCGTCACCGCGTCCGTCCCCCGCGGAAGGGCCCAGGAACCGCCGCTTCCGCCTCCGACATCGTCCTTCACCGAGGCCCCAGGGGCGTCGCTCGCCCGCCGGTAAGTCTTATAGCTTGTCCCCGAGGCCTGGTCCCCGTTCTGCGGAGGGCGCGGGTTCTCCTCGGGAAATGCGGCCTCGTTCGTCGCCACCCTACCCGCCGTTTCCTGGCGTTGGGGCGACGAGGGCCCAAATGGAGGCCTATGCTGCGGCTCTGCAGGCTTCCTTGGCCCCTCCTCCTCCTCTTCCTGAGAAGTCCGCGGATCCCTTGCCATGTGCAGGGCCTTCCGCGGAGTCGGCGGCGGCTCCGGCGCCGATGGGTTCGGCTCCAGGTTTTGGGGGTGTGGTGTCGTCTGGGTGCGGCCCTACGGGGTTCCCCTCTTCGGCCCACGGCGCCTCTGCCTCGCCGCAAACCCCCACGGGGTCCCTGTGGTGTCGCAGGTCGCCGGGACTCGCGGTTCATCCCAGAGTCCCCCTCGGTCATCTGGGCAGGCGGCGGCCTTGCCGGAGGCCGAGCCGACGCCGCTCAGGCACCGACGGCTGTTGGCCCTGGCGGCGCCGCGGGTGCTGGCTAGGGGCCGGGGCGCTTCCCCGGGTCCCTCTCGGCCCTCCGTGCAGGTGGCTGCCTCGTCGGTCGGGTCGGCGCCTTTTCGGCGCCGTTCTTTAGCCGCCCCGGCCCCGCCCCATTCTCCTGGGGCGCAAGTGATGATGGGGGTCGACTCGGCGTCTCCGGTGTCTGCGCTGGTCGACGTCGCACCGGCGCCTGTGGCGGACTCCACGGCGCCATGCCGGCGTCGGGTTGTCGACTCGTCTCCAGAGGTCCCCTCCTCTCCGGAGGTTTGTCACCTTTTTGTCTCCTCTTCCCCGGAGACGGGCCGCCGTGTCGTTGCTTTTTCCGCGGCGTCTTCCAGGGAGTGCTCTTCGCCGTCCCTGCGACCTCGGCCTTCCCCGGAGGCGCCTCAGGCCCCCCACTCGTCCGTGGCTCCTCCATTCAGGGGCTGGCCGTTTTTTCTTCCAGCTCGACTCGGGGATGGCCGGCTTAGTTTACAGCCATCGCCCACGGAGGAATTGCTCTCTCCCCCACGGCTCCCTACGGAGGCGAGTGCAGCTTTTGTCCGGGCCATTTCCACGGCCGCTGGCATTTTGCGCATGGGCGACCCCGGCACCCCATTCCCTACTGACCATTTGTTAGAGGTTCTCCATCAGGGCTCTGGTGTACGGGAGCTGCTTCTTCCATTCGAGGCTTCGCTCCATGCTTCTCTACTGGGGGCCTGGGGGCGTCCTGTCACGGGTGATCCCGTGCCTCAGCCGCTCCTACATCGCCATCGCCCTGCTCTGCACGATCCAGTCTGCCTTTCTTTCCACCCTTCTACACAGGGCCCTCTTCTGCAGACTGCTTTCCTTCCTTGCCCTTGGTGTTGTTTCCTCCGTCACAGGAGGCACGGTGCTTGGATTCGTGGGGGCGTAACATCTTCGCTTCCTCTAGTGCTGCTTTGCGAGCGCTCAACACCCTTTGTGTGTTGGCCAGGGCTACTTCCAGTCTGTGGGATTCCGTGGAGTCCCTTCTGTCTGGAGCCTCCCCCGAAGGTGTCCGCGCTGATATGCGGCCCCATGTGTTGGATGGCCGGCAGTTGGCCGAGTTTATTCTTTGTTCGGCCTTAAATGTTTCTGATGCTCTCGGCCGCGCCATGGCAAGTTCAGTAGCTCTCCGTCGCCATGCTTGGTTGAGGGATAGCATTTTTCCAGAGAACATTAGGGAGCGTCTGGTTGACCTGCCTTTTGATGGGGTTCTTTTGTTTAACACCCATGCGGACTACGCCATTCAGCGACTTCATGCGGGGCTCCGACCTCCTCCCCCTCCGTAAACTTGGCTTGTCGGTCCTCTGGTGCTTTATGGGAGGCGTTATCCCACCTTTTTTCGGGGGTCTAGTGCTTCGCTTGGCCCGGTTGTGTGTTCCGTGTGGTTTGGCGTGCCTTCGGGGTCCTTAGGTTGGCCCCTCTGTACTGTTGGCTGCTGGTACAGCCTCCTTTTGACTTCTGTGTCTTTTTTTGGCTGATTGGCAAGCCGTCTGTGGTTTTACCCGCAGGTCCTTTATGTTCTTGTCCTCTGCTGCGGAATTTTTTCCTAAGAGGTGTTCCCATGTTTTCCTTGGGACGTATCATGCCCTAAGTGGGGTACTTGTAGCTATTACATAGCTCTGTCCTACGCTGGGGAGGTGTGGATGCCCTTTTTCGGGTTCCTTGCCTTTCCTGGCATCACGGAAGACCGCTAGTGCGGTCTCTTTTGGCCTTTGTCTTGGTGCAGCTTACGCTGCTCCAACGTCTGTCATTCTCAGTGTTCGCTCCATCGCTAGACCAGCCTGGCATGCCGTCTACGGCATCGTGTTGTGGCGTTTCCGCCTTCCTGTCCGGCGTTTCGGCCTGGTCCTCTGTCTGGTGTTCCAGGGGGGCTAAGTTTTTTTCTGGCTTTCCTGTGCTCTGGTTGCCGGCTGGTCCGTCCTTCGTGTCTCTCCTCTTTCTCTTCTGCCTGGTCCCACTTCTTTCGTGGGCCGTTGTGTGTCTCTGGCACGGGCCCCCTTTGGGGATTGTTCTGGATTTCCCTGGCCGCTGTCCTCTGCTTGCGCTTGGCTTGTTCTGGGTGCACTGCTCCATGGTGTTGCCGGCTGCGCATGCCTGCTCGTTCTGGTCCACCGCCGTGGCCCTTGGTGTGTTCCCTTGTGCCCCTGCCTCTTGTTCTGCTGGGGCTTTGCGCACCTGTGCCTTTCTTCTTCGCCTGCGCCTTTTGGCTGTGGAGCCGCGCCTGCCTTGTCCGCTGCCTTGAGGCTGATGCCTGTTCAGCTGCCCCCTATCGCTGGGTCTGTGTTTTCCTACGGCAGGCTCTGCCTCCGGTTCTACCTCTTCTCCCTGGAGTTTGGGGGTGGTTCTTTTCTTCCTTGGTGCTCCTCTGGCACTGTCTGCCCCTACGGGGTTTTCTGGCGGTTGTACCTTGGATGGGCTTGGGTTTTCCTGGCCTTCCCTTCGCCTCGTTCTTGCTTACTTCTGCTTGGTGAGGGCTGGGCCGCCCTTCTTGTCCCTGTGACACACCCCCTGTGGGGGCCCTGTGTTTCTTCCTACAGGGGAGGTTCTCTCGCAGGCCCTCCTCCCCTCTGGGTATGGCTAGGGTATCTATTCTACGTTAAGGAATCTGCAGCTAGTAGTCTCTATCAGATGTGCGAGTTACTTACCTTCGGTAACGATGTATCTGGTAGAGACGATTCTAGCCGCAGATTCCTTCACGACCCGCCCTTCCTCCCCGTTCTGCGAGGACCTTCTGTTTGTTTTCCTGCACTCGCCTCCCTCCGGGTGGCTTGTCTTCTGTGGGGGTATGCTTCGCCTCCTCCCGGACAGGATGCTTCGTTCTGCTTGATTGTTCCACCCCTTCCTTTCTGATCCGAGGTCGGTTGGTTCATGTGTGCTTCTGCCTCCCTCCACTTTAGTTTTTTCTCCAAGTGTAGGGGCCTCCTTGACTCTTCTCCTTTTACTGGCTTGGGGTTTCTGATTCCCTTGCAGTTCTCTGCGTTGTTTTTTTTTTTGCTTGTACCTCGGCCCTTTCGCTCCTTTCAGGGGATACGGCCCTCCTTGCTGGTGTTGTCTGGGGGTGAATTGCTGTTACTCCTCTGTTTCGGGCTTGTTGCCCCTTCACTGTTGTGGATTGTGATTGCGGATTCTCTCTCTTCTGCTATAGCGTTTTTCACATGTGTTCTGCCTCCAAGGGGGATGTCGCCTTAGCTTGCAAGGTTGCTCCTCGAGGCGGTGCTCTGCTCTTTCCCTGCTATGGCTTTCGCTGCTATGACTTTTTGGTACCTTAGTGCTTGGCACTTTTCCAATTGGTGCTGTTCCTCACCTTTCGTTTCTCTCTTCTCTATTTCACTGTTTTTTCGCACACTGTTCCCATACTCTCTACAGTTTTGTTTGTGATGGCTCCGCGTTGTGGCGCGGAAAAGTTCTCCGAAGAAAACTGATGTCAGCGCGCCAGGGTGGGGCTTATGTGACCTCGCTGACGTCACGCCCGTGGACGACGTCCGGGCGGAGTCGCGTGGTACCGCCCCCCGGCGCGCATAGATGCTGGGGCAAAGAAAGTTTTCCGGGTCCAGTCTCACGCCTGGGGATAATTCTACGTTAAGGAATCTGCGGCTAGAATCGTCTCTACCAGATACATCGTTACCGAAGGTAAGTAACTCGTACAACAGCACCAAAACAATTGAATAAATCAACATTTTTGTATTTTTACTGTCTGTACAAGTGAAATAAAAGTTCTGTCCTTGAAATATGCTGCACCCTGCCTTAGGGCTTGGTAGGACTGCCATAGGGGTCACTTACACATATTGCAGAGGGAGGTTTAGCTTTGGCATTGCTTTAAATGGCAACCTTGGGCTAGCAGATTAAAACTGGTCTTCTAGGCAACTCGTTTTAACTGTGTCACCCGGAGTGGCACAAAATCCCTGAGGTGACTCTAACTTACATGCTGTGGTTGCCATACACTAGGAACTTACAAGTGAGTTAACCTATGCCAATAGGTTATATCCAATGTAACATACCAGTTTTGTGCTCGGGGCACTGAGGTCTGGTTAGCAGGCATCCGTGTACTCAGTCGAAAAACCCAGCATTATCGGTCCACAAACTTGCGTCAGTCCATACAAAGAGACATTTCCTTAGATAGCCCCAACAGTTTGTGCGAACACCAGCTGTAGACAGCCCATTACTGGCTCACGATCCCTAGCACCTATACATAGGTCCAGAAGGGAGGCACAATGTCTCCTGGAGGAAAAGGAACAACAATCTCTTTACGAAGACTTTGGTACAGATCCACATCGGAATGATCCTCACCAGACCTTGCAGGAGTTTCAAGACCTGGCTGAGGCCAGTTGCAAAGACTCCTCCCCAGAACTAGGATTTTTGGACCCATTGGGGTCCCTTCTCCTGGTTGCATCTTCCTACTGTTCCATAATGCGAAAGGCTGTAGACGTTCTGGAGCTACCACTGCCTACTATAGAAACTAAATCAAGCATCCTCGCATAGGTCCTATAGCCCACAGTCCACACCTTGGAGCCACCTCCAGTCAATGAGGCTCTTCTAGACCCTGTACTAGCCACATGGGCCAAGCCACCCTCTCCCCCTGGTGTAAAAATGTTGGGTATAAACTCCCCCCCCCTCCCCAGTCACCCTTTATTTTTGTCACAGCACTTTTCCTCGCAAAGCCTTTGTATTCAGCCCTCATCCTCTTTTCTGTCCTCTGGCACTTTCCCTGCTGCCCCAGCTGATGGGGAATCAAAAAGATGGACCCTTAACCCAAGAAAATCTTTGCAGCAGGAACCCTAGCCCTCGAGTCCCTAAATGCCATGTTCTTACTAGGATGGTATGTGGGTTAGGTGGGCGCACTCATCTATAATCTCTCCCAGGAACTTC
This sequence comes from Calotriton arnoldi, assembly GCA_963921515.1. Lineage (NCBI taxonomy): Eukaryota > Metazoa > Chordata > Amphibia > Caudata > Salamandridae > Calotriton > Calotriton arnoldi. The sequence continues at coordinate 1,841,489 of CAWUFW010001027.1, read as the reverse complement.
AGGTCCACTTTCAAGATCTCATCAGAGCTGGTCGTTCAGAATTTGAACAAGTAATCCACTCCAAACTGGATGCAGGCGATTCGGGTTGCCAAGTCTATGGGGACATCCATCGCTGTTCAGACATGCCTGGCTGAGAATGTTGATTTTCCTCCAACATCTTGTCCTTCCTTATGGACTTCCCCTTCATCTGCACCAAATTATGTGGGGAGAAGGCACATGGAACGTTTAAAGTGAGTTCCGCCACAGGCTGTTTCTTTGGTCTTCAACCCCCAAAAAAAAGACTTCTAAGGGTGTCAGATGTTTTGTGGCTTTAGCAGAGGCCTCAAATTCCACCAATGTCAAGCTGCCCTTGCTCAGCAACACCACCAGAACCCCATCCTATTCCAGTACAGTGACTGTGGAAAAGGTAGTGGATATCCAGCCACCCAAACAGTTACTCCTTCCTTGCCCCCCTCCTCCTCCTCTCCAGCCACTGCAGGAAAACAGCTGTAGTTCTCCCTTGTTGGTTCATTTGAGACCAGTGGAAGGTCGTATTTTCCTTTTGCCACAGGACTGGAAACGCATAACTTTGGATCAGTGGGTCCTACAAATTGTGGAAAGTCTTCCCTTCAGATGCCTCCCTCCAGCCCCTCCTCTAGGGTCAGACTTTTCGCAGGTACACCTTCTGCAACAGGAAGCAGCCTTGATTCAAAAAGGAGCTTTGGATGTTTTTGCCAGAGCAGGAGATTGGTCAGTGGTGCTGTCCCAGATACTTCCTTGTTCCTTAAGACAGTGCTCATCGTCTGATCCAGGACCTCAGGGTCTGAAGCCTTTTCTCCACCGAAGGTGTGGTGCTGTTCCTTGCACAAGTTCTGTTGGCACTCTGTAACACACTGGATTATCTTGCTCAGGTTACAAGATCCATATTTCCCTACACCGATCCTGTATTCCCACAGGAAGTGCTTTTTTTTGTAGTAAGCTTGACTCACTATCAATTTGGTACGTCTCCTGTTTGTCTGACATCAGAACCACGAGTCTTAATAAAGGTAATGGCAGTTGTGGCGGCCCATCTCAGGAGTTTGTGGAATCCAGTTTTTTCTACTTGGATGACTGGCCTCTGAATGCCAGGACTTCGGAGATGGTGCAGTCCCATCTTCAGTCGACAGCATATCTACTGCATGGCTTGGGCTTTTCTCTCCATGTTTCCAAATCTGACCTTGAACCCTCTTAGTGCCTCCTGTTTATTGGTGCATGACTGGATACTACCTTGGTTCAAGCCTTCCCAGCAGAGTGTACAAGACTATCTGAAAGAGACACGTTAGTGACAGATTCCTTACCTTAGAATATCCCCAGGCGTCAGGCTGGATCCGGAAAGTTTTGCGTAGCAGTACCCTTGCGCGTCGGTAGGCGGCGTCGTGCGGCTCCGCGTCCGTCGTCGGGATCGCCGGATGACGTCGTGGCCGCCGGATGACGCCGCGGCCAGTACTTAGACGCCGCCCATGCGCACTGACGTCAGTTCTTCTTTTTCCGCGCCAGTAAGCGCAGGTCCGGGAAGAGCAGTGCCCTAGTCATTTTTTGACTAAGTTTTTGTGATTTTTATCACTGTTTTTCTCGAGTTGTTCGACTCCGGTGTCAGTAGGGATGCCCGGCTTCAAGCCATGCGACGCCTGTGGTCGGATGATGTCGATCACGGACCCGCATCGAGACTGTCTCTACTACCTCGGACGCGACCACGACTCCAAGTCGTGCCCCGACTGCCGGGCCTTGCATCCGAAGGCTTTGCGAGAGCGGTCTCGAAAGCTCCTCGAGGTCCGGCAGTCGGCTCCGCGCCAACCCAAGCCCCGGTCACGTGAGAGGTCGAGGGGCCGGTCGCGGAGTACTCATCGGTCGTCGGGGTCCAAGTCTTCGCACTCCTCCGGTAAGTCGAAGCAGCGTCATCGCTCGACGACTTCCCCTCGCCGGTCTCGCGACTCGGCTGAGGGTCCTGTCGGCACCGTCCCCGCGGCTCCGGGAGTGCCTGTGGATCCGCCGTCGCATTACCCGTCCTTCCCGGGTTCGGCGGCGACTCCGGCCGAAATACAGGATTTCCTGTCGGCCATGGCCCGCCTCTTCGGGCCTCAAGGTCCCCCCGGTGCGCCTTCGGGCCCCGCGGGCCCTTCTGGGGTGCCTACGGTGCTGCCGGCGACTCCGGTCCCGGCGCCGCCAGCCCCGGTCCCGGCCTCGACCCCGGCTCTGGCGTTGCCGCAACCCCCATCAACGCCGGTTGACCTGACGACACCTCCACCGGCGCCGATTTCACCGGTGCCGTTCCTGACGCCGCCCGGGGCTCCGGGCGGCGTCGTACCCCGGTTCTCTCCAAACCCAGACACGACGCCGGCTCCGACGCCGATGCGGCCTTGGGTCCCGCATGTCCCTCCTCCTTACTTTGAACCTGCTTTGGAGGACGAAGAGGACTGGGAGGGGACTGAGGACCCTCTCACTGCCCAATGTGATTTCGATCAGGACTGGGCTGAGGAACTTGGGGATGCCAGTGGTCTGGACACCTCTCCGGACATTGGCATGCTGTCTCCTCCTTCCGTGGCTACGGAGGAGGGAGCAAACTTTGCTACGGTGTTGCGTAGGGCAGCTGAGGCCCTGCGCCTCAAGTTGCCTACAGTGGCTGTCAGGTCTAACATCCTGACGGAAGTGCTTCAGCCGGCGGCTACCTCCTCGGAGCCACTGCTGCCTTTCAACGAGGCACTTTCTGACGTTCTTTTGGGCACCTGGTCCAAGCCCACCACAGGGGCTCCTGTGGATAGGAACGTAGCCCGACGCCATCGCCCTGCTCCGGGCGACCCCCTGTTTCTCTCACAACAGACCACCTCTGAGAGCTTGGTTGTCCAAGCCTCTGCTTCCCAGAGCGCCTTCCCTACCGCTCCCCCGGATAGGGAATCCAAAAAACTGGATCAATTTGGGAAGAAGGTTTTTACTTCCTCCAGTGCTGGCTTGCGGTCTGTCAACACCGCTTGCCTCTTGGGCCGATATTCCCACTGTTTGTGGGATTGATTGGCACAGGTTCTACCCCAGTGTCCTGAGGAGGTCCAGACACTGCTTTCCCGCGCCATTGCGGAAGGAAGGGATGCGGCAAAGTATACCATCCGATGTGGCCTAGATACCGCCGACTCGCTGGGCAGATTGCTTGCGTCGACAGTAGCGCTGCGCCGCTACGCCTGGCTGCGAACCAGTGGTTTCTCGGGTGATGTCCAAAACACTCTTATGGACATGCCCTTTGATGGTGTCGGTCTTTTTGGTACCAAGGCAGACCATGCGCTGGAGCGCTTTAAGGACTCACGGGCTACAGCCAAGTCCCTGGGCCTTTCTGCTGTGCGCCCTCCGCAACAGTCTGCTTTTCGCCCCTTCGTGGCCACGGAAGGGCGCCCAGTCACGTCCGCTGCCCAGCCACCGGCCCGCGCAGCAGGCGCCTACGCGTGGCCGAGGACGTGGCTCCTGCCGTGGCGGGTCGGGTAACCAGCGTGCGGGTCAGGCCACCACCCCCAACCCGTCCGCGGCCTCCTAGCCCTCCTAGTCCTTCCTTCCTTTCAGGTCCACAGCACGCCAGTAGGTGGCAGGGTCCGCCATCACCTTCCCCACTGGCGTGCCATCACCTCGGACAAGTGGGTCTTGGACATTGTCCGAAGGGTTACTCCCTCCCCTTCGAGACTTCCCGCCCCCCCAGCCATGCCACTTCAATTCCACCGCATGTCGGGGATCATTTGGTGCTTCTTCGAAAGGAAGTTGCGGCCCTCTTGGCCAAGGGGGCCATCGAGCGCGTTCTGACCCCAGAAGTAGGGCGTGGTTGTTACTCCCACTACTTTCTGGTGCCCAAAAAGGACAAGGAGCACATGCGTCCTATCTTGGACCTCCGGACCGTCAATCGCTTCCTCCGGAAGGAGAAGTTCACGATGCTCACCCTAGCTCAGGTCTTGACTGCCCTCGACCCTGGAGACTGGATGGTAGCGTTCTACTTGCAGGACGCATATTTTCACATCCCAGTCCTGCCTGCCGGCGTTACCTGCGGTTCACGGTAGGCCTCGAGCATTTTCAGTTCACCGTGCTCCGCTTTGGCCTTACAAGCGCCCCTCGGGTGTTCACGAAAGTGTTGGCGGTGGTCGCAGCTCATATGCGCCGGGCAGGGGTTTCAGTCTTCCCCTACCTCGACGACTGGTTGTTGAAGGCGGGCTCGTCCCAGGAAGTCGTCTCCCACCTCCAGACTACGGCCGAACTCCTGCACTCGCTGGGGTTCTCCATCAACGTGCCGAAGTCGCACCTGATTCCTTCTCCACAGCTCCTTTTCATCGGAGCAGTTCTGGACACGACGCAGTTTCGGGCTTATCCTCCCGAACGGCGAGTCCAGGATATTCAGGCTATGATTCCGATCTTTCAGCCTCTATCCTGGGTTTCGGTACGGATGACCCTGAGGCTGCTGGGCCTCATGGCCTCCTGCATCCTGCTGGTCGACCATGCCAGATGGCATATGCGGGCTCTGCAGTGGGACCTGAAGTTCCAGTGGGCGCAGCATCAGGGAACCTGTCCGATTACGTCCAAATCTCGGAGGGAACTGCAAAACAGTTGCAGTGGTGGCTCTCGAACGGCAATGGGTCATGGGCAGATCCCTCTCCCTTCCCCAGCCAGAGCACACAGTTGTGACGGATGCGTCCCTTCTGGGATGGGGCGGTCACATGGGAGAGGCGGAGATCAGAGGCCTCTGGTCTCCGGCGGAGTCCCGGCTCCATATCAACCTTCTGGAGCTCAGGGCGATCCGACTTGCACTCAAGGCATTCCTTCCCTCTGTCAAAGGGAAGGTAGTGCAGGTGTTCACAGACAACACCACCGCCATGTGGTACTGCAACAAACAAGGCGGGGTGGGGTCGTGGACCCTATGTCAGGAGGCTCTGCGCCTCTGGACATGGCTGGAACATCAGGGCATATTCCTGATGGTTCAACACCTGGCAGGTTCCCTGAACGCCAGGGCGGACGAACTCAGCCGCAGGTGCATGATGGATCACGAATGGCGTCTTCACTCGGAAGTGGCGCAAGGTCTCTTTCAGCAGTGGGGAGAGCCTTGGTTAGATCTATTCGCCACTGAAGAGAACGCGCAATGTCATCAGTTCTGCGCGTCGGAATGTCCAAGGCAACACTCGCTCGGCGACGCTTTTCGTCGCGAGTGGAGTTGCGGTCTGTTGTACGCCTTTCCGCCTATACCACTTCTACCCAGAGTGTTGAAGAAGATTCGGTGCGACCGGGCCCAAGTCATTCTTGTGGCTCCGGACTGGACTCGAAGAGTTTGGTATCCCGAGCTACTCAGTATGAGCGTCGATCCCCCGATCAGTCTGCCTCTTTGGGAGGATCTTCTTTGCAGCAGCAGGGGACGGTCCTCCACCCGAACCTGTCCAGTCTCCACCTCCTTGCGTGGAGATTGAGCGGCGGCAGTTGATTCCTTTCGACTTGCCTCCCGAAGTTTGTGATGTGATTCTGGCAGCCAGGCGTCCCTCCACTAAGGTGGTATACGCCTGCAGGTGGAACAAGTTTGTGGCATGGTGCACAGCCAAGGCTGTGAATCCCCTTTCTGCCCCTCTTTCAGAGGTTCTTCTGTTCCTTCTTTCTCTGGCCCAACAGGGTTCTGCCCTGGGTACCATCAAGGGCTATCTTTGTGCAATCTCGGCCTTCCTCAGGCTTCCTGATCAGCCCTCCCTTTTCAAGTCCCCTGTTGTTAACAGGTTTCTTAAAGGCATTACACACCTCTTCCCTCCTGTTCTGTTTGTAATGCCTCAGTGGGACTTGAACTTGGTTCTTACCTTTTTAATGTGCGCTCCCTTTGAGCCTCTACATAACTGTCCTCTTCGTCTTCTGACTCTGAAGACAGCCTTTCTGGTGGCCATCACCTCCGCTCGGCGGGTGAGTGAGCTCCAGGCTCTTTCTTGCAAGCCTCCCTTTCTGTCTGTCCATCCAGACAAGGTTGTTCTTAGGACGCGTCCGTCCTTCTTGCCAAAGGTGGTTACTGCTTTTCACATTGGGCAGACCATCACTTTGCCCACCTTCTTTCTGCATCCTTCTAGAGAGGAAGCGAGGCTCCACCGTCTGGACCCAAAACGTGCGATTTCGTTTTATCTCAACCGCACACAGCAGTTCCGGGTGGACGACCAGCTCTTTGTTGGCTACGTGGGCGCCAAAAAAGGTCGGGCGGTACACAAGCGGACCATCTCCCGCTGGGTCGTGTTGTGTATCAAGGCCTGCTATTCTTTGGCTAAGAAGGAGCCCCCTGTTGGGCTGCGTGCCCATTCCACCAGGGCGACAACCGCCACCACGGCTTTGGGACGTGGTGTCCCATTGCAGGACATTTGTCAAGCAGCTACGTGGGCCTCGCTGCACACGTTTACCAAGCATTACTGCCTTGACAGCCAGGTCCGGAGGGACGGCTTCTTTGGCCGCTCTGTCCTCCGGGACTTCCTTGTCTGATCTTTGTTCGCAGACCCACCACCGGGGTTGGTATTGCTGGGGTATCTATTCTAAGGTAAGGAATCTGTCACTAACGTGTCTCTTTCAGATGCACAAGTTACTAACTTGTGTAACGATATATCTGTAAGAGACAGTAGTTAGTGACAGATTCCTTACCGCCCCACCCATCCTCCCCGTGCTGCGAACTGATTTCTAGGGTTAAGGACATCCCTTTCAGGGCCCTAGTATTTTTTCAGACACCAATGTCAGCTTCTTGCATGGCTCTGCGTTCCTGGCGCGGAAAGTCGTGTACAGAACTGACGTCAGCGCGCATGGGCAGCGTCTAAGTACTGGCCGCGACGTCATCCGGCGATGCCGACGACGGACGCGGAGCCACACGACGCCGCCTACTGACGCGCAAGGTTACTGCTACGCAAAACTTTTCGGATCCAGCCTGACGCCTGGGGATATTCTAAGGTAAGGAATCTGTCACTAACTACTGTCTCTTACAGATATATTGTTACACAAGTTAGTAACTTGTGCTTCAGGCTTTGCTTCCACGATTCCAGGAAGGTGATTGGATTCCCGTTCTTGTCTACTTCGGCAGCTAGGTCTGCTCGCTTCTTACGTTCCCCTGGTAATGCATGCCCGCTGACACATGAGGGCTTTACAGTGGTGCCTTTGCAGTTTAGTGGTTCGAACACAGGTCGTGACTTCCGACTCCATTTTGGTTTCCAGAGATATTGCTGTGCGCTGGTCTTTTACAGGTTTGCAAGGGGAACTTTTTATCGGGATCTTCTTTCAACACCCTCTGACTGTAGCCACTGTTGACTGATGTTTTCACTCGGGTGCTCATCTGCAGGAACTAGAGACAGGAGGTCTTTGGTCTCCAGAATAGCAACGTTTTCTCATAAATCTGGTCGAACTGAGGGTGCTCAGGGCATTTCTCCCTTCCCTTAGCAGTTGGTCAGTCCTTAACTTGACACAGCATGACCATGATATGGTATATCAAAGAAACGAGGGGAAGTAAGGTCCAGGTTCTCTGCAGAGAAGCCCTGAAGATCTGGTCAAATGTGTACAGAATGTGGCTGGTGGCAAATCATCTAGTGGACTCACTGAACTTGGTTCTAGAAATAAAATAACAAAGTATAATCTTTTTGATGCAACCAGTTGGTCTTGGATTCAGTCTTTGAGGTTGCGAAATCATTTGCCTGAGTGTGTACAATAAATGCTTAACACTGTCCTCTGATCAGCCCAACTGCTCGACCACACTATGGTATAGTATATACAGAGCCAGCTTTTTACACTGGCCTATTGAGTCCTAAGGCAGGGTGCAGCATATTTCACAAGCAGAGCCTTTTATTTTACACATTACTAAAAACGTGAAACTGTCGTTTACTGTGGAAAGGCTTGGTCACCAAACAGTTACACACTGTCCCCTGAGCTGTGTTAACTCTGGAACAGTGCGACCAAAGTGGGTCATCCAAGGTATCCAACAACTTGTTACATTTAAGCCTGACTTGATTCTCAGGTCGAAATTAATGTAACAAGTTGCAGTGTGCAACTTGAGCAAGGTTGCAACTTTGTTGCCTTGAGTCCCCTGTTCCCATACCGTTGCACATGGGGTCCTGTTGTCGAGACAGTTTTCTGCCCTCCAGGGGAGACATGTAAACGACTCCCAGGAAAGTATACAATGGGGGCCTGCTCTGGAAGGAGGTGTTCCCTCCCTCCTGCAGGAAGCCACATGGATTTTAGCCAAAAGGCAAGCTACAAAGGAGAAGCTGCCTTTAAAGGGCAAATGGGTAACGCTTGGGAGAAGGGGTGCTCCATTGTTCAGGCAGACAGGCTGGCACTGGGGACGAGAGAAGCCAATTGCTAAACCGGTTCTCCAGGGACGAGAAGCCCTGTTAGTAGCCACACCTCTTGGTTGGGCTAGGGAGCTCCACATGCCAGGAAAGGGGTGCTGCCATATTGGAGGTGGGCAGAATGGTGCATCCTGGGATGGCCAGATGCCACACTTCGCAGGAAGTGGTCATCCGTTCAAGGGAACCTGGTAGCCCACGGACTACCAACCGCTTCTTGCCCAGAGAGCTTTTTCCGAATAGAAGTAGGGCGTCCCTGGCACACCGAACTCAGATCTTGACTGGACTGGAAGAAGGACCGAGATAGGACTGCCCTCGTGCACCGTGGAACCGGCAAAAAGGCTGCACCATCGTGTACTGCACTTGGTGGCTAGCAAAGAAGAGGAATTGTACCTGCAGTTTTCAGACTCTAGAGGCCTGACTGGCCTCCTATTCGCAGCACAGGGATACAACAGTTGAAGAAGCCTGATGGGGGCAAGTTGGTAGCCCAGAGTCTTCAACCTACCACTAACCACCGCTGAGCTACCACTGTGGTGGCATTCTGAGTGCTTGCTCTAGTTATGTCAAGCCATGACTTGGGCATCAGTGCTGATGTTCACAAAGCACTTGACTGCCTTGACCCTTTGGAATGTCATTTCACTCTTTCGACCCTGCATAAGCTAAATTACCTTAAGGCCCCAATATATGGTGCCCTGTGTACCCAAGGACTAAGCTCGAGGTTCACCCTAGGGACTGCTGGAGAAAAGCTGGGTTTCTGTTGCAGTACACCCTCCCCCCCCCCCCCTCTTTTTGCCAAACTACTGATGCACTTTGACTTGATGTGCCCTGGGTCCCTGCCAATCGGGTTCCCAGGGCCTGTGTCCTTTCCCAAAAGCTGTACCATATACCCTCAATTGGCACCTCTGGCCACATGTCGGTCCCTTGTAAATGGTCCCATAGGTACCAAGGGCACTGTGCCCAGGGAAGGCCTCGAAGGTCTGAAGCACTTATTGTGCCACCCTTAGAGGCTCTGTACCTTTACACACGCACACGCACACACTCACACTCTCACTCTGCGTGTTTTGGTGCAGAACAAAGTGAAGAATCAACATGGCACACATCCCTGTGTGCCATGCCTACAACCCACTGCCCTGCCATAGATCAGTCACCCCTCTAGCTGGGTGTACTATACCAGTGGTGAGGGTACAGGTGCATAAGCCCTGTATCCCGACAGTGTCTAAGTCCATTCTTAGACATTGTAAGTGCAGTGCTGCCATTCAAAGTATATGGTGCTGGGAGTTTGTCATTACGAACTCCACAGCACCATAATGGCTACACTGAAAACTGAGAAGTTTGGTATCAAACTGCTCAGCACATTAAACCCACACTGATGCCAGTGTGGGATTTAATGAAAAATGCACACAGAGGGCATCTTAGAGATGCCCCCTGAAAACTAACCTACCACTAGTGTCCAGGCTGAGTGGCTGCTTTCAGCTGCCACCACCAGACATGTTTCTGGACCCCTGGGTCGAAAGCCTGCTGCTCTTGGGGGCCTGAAACAATGCACATCCTGGGACGAGGTGCCAAGCCTCCTCCCCCAGGATGGGCAGGGTTCACGAAGGGGAAGCTTCAAAGGCTTGCCGTCTTTGTGAGCTTCCCCAGGCCACTTGCTGCTTTCAGCAACTGGTCCCCACTGGTTCTGACCCCCACTTTGGGCGGGAGAACCAGCGGGAAAAACAAGTGGGGAAGAGAGGTGTGCCCACCTCTGCCAACTCCACCCCTCAGGTGGAGGAGGCGAGGTGAAGCACAACTCTGTCCCCGCCATCTTGCAGATGGGGGACTCAGCCAACCAGGGAAAGGCTTTTGCCCCCCTCCCACTGGAGGGTGGCATAATAGGGGGTGTACCCACCCCAGGGAAGGGACCCATTGGTCCCAACCTTTTTACCTACCTGTAACACATCTAAATCTAGTATTTAGGGGCAACCCTGAACCTTGCTTCCTCAGACAAGAAGAAACTACAAGAAAAGAAGGACCGAACAGCCATGCTGAAGCTAACAAGAGGAAGACGCCCACTGACTTGGCCCCAGCCCTACCGGCCTGTCTCCACCTCAATCCTGCTCCTGCGAAATCCCGGTGTGTCCTGCAGCCAGCAACCTCAAAAACCCCAGAGGACCTGCCTGCCTTCAACCACAAAGACTGTGTCTCCCATGAACACCGGATTTGTTCATCTGCAACCTCTGGTTCCGGCCGGACTCAGCGAATACGCACCACTCTGCACCTGCCGTCCACGGCCCGACCTAGAGTGGGCAAACACCACGAGGAGGTCCCCCGGGCGATCCTAACCCAAGATCCGATGACCCCTGACCTTCCTCAAAACTCCAGCCGGCGCCTGCAGCCTAAATCCGGAAGGTCCCCCCAATCGCGACCAGGAGCTGATAAGAAGATCCAACCCCAAAAGGCAACCCTGCACCCGACGCCCCACTGCCTTGGGTAGCCAAACCGACGGTGCCTAACCAATGCCCAACATCCCAACTTACCTCTCCAAGTGGTGGTCGCACCCAGAAGACCTTCGTCCCCAAGTCTGCATTTCCTTTGCAAACCGGAGGTTCCCCATTGCAAACAGGGCGCCCGACGTCAAAACAGCACCCTGCACCCGGCCGCCCTAGTGCCGCTGAGGGTGCACTTCTGGTGCTACTTTGTTTCCCCATTTGCCCTGAGCTAAAGTCCAGTAGCTTTGCTCCCCCAACCAAGTGGCCTGCTCGTCAGCAGCCACCAACCGGAGGCCCCCTATCCCCCATTGGATAACATTGGGCCTCAGCACCCGGCCGCCCTAGTGCCGCTGAGGGTGTAACAAGAGTGCATCCCTGACCCTGGGGGACCTCTGAGTCTACCCCCAGAACCTCAACTCCCACTACCAAATAATTTCCTTAAAACCGATAACACTATTTTCCTCCATAGGATAACATAGACTGTTTTTCTTGGAAAGGTTTCTAAGTGTGGAGTTCGAAAACCTAAAGAAATTCTTTAAAATTGTACTATTTAACAAAAACGATTTTACTTACCTGTTTACAGGAAATGTCCCAGAGTAGTATCCATTTATACTACTCTGTGTAAGAAAAGTAATCTCAATAGTAACTTGCCTGTAATCTTACTGAAAATCCTATACAAAGTATATGTACTGTATTTACAAAGCATTGCATTTCTCAAACAATACTGGAAGTCAAAACAAAGTGCATCTACAGTTGCAATCCAAACTGTTACAAACTGTATATTTACTGCAAAGTACTTATCACTTACGTGTGCCAGGCTTGCTTGGTTCTAGGAAATAAAATAACTAAAAGATTATTTTTATACAAAAACAATTGGTCTGAAGTTGTCTTTGAGTGTGTGAATTCATTTGCTGACTGAGTGTGTATTACAAATGCTTAACACTGTCCTCTGATACTGCCTTACTGCTCGACCACACTACCACAAATAGAGAGTCAGGTGCTATCTAACTTTACCTCTGCCTACCTTTGGGGATCCACTGGACTCTGTGCACACTATACCTCACTTTGGTATAGTATATACAGAGCCAGCTTCTTACACCCACCCATCCTCCCCGTTCTGCGAACTGACTTCTATGGTATGGGACTTTCCTTCAGGGTCCTAGTTTTGTGCACCAGTGGTCAGTGTCTTGCATGGCTCTGCGCTTCTGGCGTGGAATGTCGTGTAAAGAACTGACGTCAGTGCGCAGGGGCGGCGTGTAAGTAGATATTGCAACGTCATTCCAACGACGACAAACGCGGAGTCGACCGACGCCACCTACTGACGCGCAGGAGTACTGCTGAAGAAAAATCCTCCTGATCCAGTCTGACACCTGGGGGTAATTCTGAGGTGAGAAATCCATGACTAATCTATGTCTCTTACAGATATATCGTTACCGAAGGTGAGTAACTTGTTCTTCAGTGCCGGCCATCTTGCAGATGCAGGCACTCCCCAATCAGGATTAGGAATTGTGCCCACTCCCCCACGTGGGGTGAGCACACCAAGGGTATAGTCACTTTAAGGTCATTAGCCCATTGGCTACTGTCCTCGAGACCCCTAAAACGCCCCACTAAATACAGTATTTAGGGGGCAGCCCTCAACCAAGAAGGGAGATTCCCACAACCTACAATGGAGGACTAAAGAAGACGCCCAGCAGAGGAGACTGCAGAGAAGAACTGACTTGGCCCCAGCCCTACCGGCCTGTCTGCAGTTTCCAGAGATTCTGCGCCAAAAGTCGCCTTGTCCTGCAGCCAGCGACCTCCAGAACCCTGGGAGGACTGACTGCCTTTAACAAAGACCGGATCTCCTGTAAACAGCAGCTCTGTTCAAATGAATCTCCAAAGCAAGACTCTGAGCCTGCTGAGGACAAAGAAACTCGACGCCTGGAACCACCACTGCACCAGACGCCTAGGGCCTGAATCCGGGTGGCTCACCAGTCCCAGCGATGTCCCCCAGCGCTCCAGAGTCAGAGTCCACCGTGGGTTGACCACTCCAGGACTCCCCGACGTTGCCTGCAGCCTTCCCCCCCTCCCACCCAACCGCGAGTGGACTGATGAGCTGAAATCCGACCTCAAGGCACCCCTGCATCCATCCGCCCTGCGCCCTGGAGAAAAGAATCAGAGGTGCACCTACGTCCCTGAGCCCTCCAACTTACCTGCCCAGCTGTTGGTTCCTCCTGGAAGTCTTCCTGGACCGAGCCTGCAGCCAAAATCAGCAACTCCCATTGAAAACAGGGCACATGTCGCCAAAACAGCACACTGCACCCAGCCGCCGCTGCGGGTGCACTTTGTGTGCTAAACCGGATCCCCCTTAGCCCTGAGCCTAACACCAGGAGCTTTGCTCCCACAACTTGTGGCCTGCTCGTGAGCAACCACCAACCGGAGGCCCCCTATCCCTCATTGAATATCATTGGGCCGCAGCCCTCTGCACCCGGCCGCCCTAGTGCTGCTGAGGGTGTTTTGAAGAGTGCATCCTTGACACTGGGGGAATCCTGGTTCTAACCCCAGAATACCAACTCCCACAACTAAGTACTTACCTATTAACCGATAACTCAATTTCATCTCCATTGGAATACATGGACTGTTTTTCCTTGAAAAATGTTCTAAGTGTGGAGTTGATTGGTATGAAACCCTGAAAAACTGCAACTTTACAAAAACTGATTTACTTACCTTTTCTCTAGGAAATGTCCTAGTGTGATATCTAGGCAGATCACACGGAGTAGAAAAAGTAACTTAAAAAGTAATCTGAAAGGTAACGTACAAGGTAATCTGTAAAGTAACTAAAAAGTAATTTCCACATTTTAACTTACCTGTATTTCAATCAACTGCATTTGAATCTGCAATCAATTGTAAAACATTGCATAAGATTTTGCAAAGCATTTTATTTCACTTACCTGCACCAGGCCCGGCTTGGTTCTAGAAATAAAATTAACTAATATTTTTGATGCAAACAAATTGGTCTGAAGTTCAGTCTTTGAGTGTGTGAATTCATTTACTGACTGTGTGTACAACAAATGATTAACACTGCCCTCTGATAAAGCCTTACTGATCGCCCACACTACCACAAATAGAGTAAGGTGCTATCTACTTTTACCTCTGCCTACCTTTGGGGTTCCACTGGATTCTGCACACTATGCCTCATTTTGGTATAGTATATACAGAGCCAGCTTCCTACAACTGCAGCACTCGTTGTGCCATCCTGGGTGTGACAAAGGGGATAACGTGTCGCCCAGTCTGCCATTGCATCCTGGAAGAGCAGTGTTCACTGCTGACTTGACTTTGCCATTAAAACCATGGCACAGCCCAAAACCTCCCTTTTCAATGTGTAAGTCACCCTACAACAGTCTTATCAAGCCCCAAGTCCTCCTCATTTAAAGGCAGAACATGTTACTCCAGTATTGGAACTTTCATAGATTCCCATGCTTGAATCATTCACCGTCGTCGAGATGGGAGTCCCCGGTATACATAAAATAGCAATAGAAACCTGTAAGGAAGTGGCTCTGTATATACTGAACCAAAGTAAGGTTCAGTGTGCACAGGGTCCACAGTCCCCAGTGGCTTGGCAGAGGCTAAAGTTAGATATAACCTTACTCTCTAAAGTGGTAGCTTGGTCGAGCAGTAAGGCAGTATCAGAGGACAGTGTAAAGCATTTGTTGTACACACTCAGTCAGCAAATGAAGCCACACACTCAAGAACTGAACTCTAGGCCAATGGTTTGTATATAAAAATATATGCTTGTTTTATTTTAGAACCAACAATAGGTATCAAAATCTACTTTCTCAGAATGAGATGCTTTAGGTAAATACTTTCAATAGGCAATAGACTTTTGAATGCAATAGTTACAGTTGTTGCAATAGGCAACACAATTTTAAACACAATTATACATTGAGCTCATTGGGAATTTCTAGTTAAATGCAATAGATTACTTTTTGGATTACTTTTCTAACCACAGGACTGGATCCTAGATTCAGTCCTGGGACATCTCCTGTAAACAGTTGAGTAAAAACGTTTTGGTTACAGTTGTGATTTTTAAGGAATATTATTGTATTTTAAAAGTTGGCACTTAGAAACTTTTTCACATAGAATCACCAATGTTATCCTATGGGAGGAAATTCACTTAGCAGGTAAGTAGTGTTATCGTTACTTTTTCTTACTCCGTGTTGGATCCTGGATCCAGCACTGGTTACTTTTTCTTACTCCGTGTTGGATCCTGGATCCAGCACTGGTGCATCTCCTGTAAACAGTTGAAAGAATGTGTTTTTGTTATACAGGCGATTTTTAACGAATATTTGTAAGTTTGCAAAATCGACACTTAGAAACTTTTTCAGCAAAAACCAGGCAATGTTATCCTATGGAAGGAAATTCAAGTTACCGGTAAGTACAGTTGTGATTACTTTTTAGGGTCAGTGCTGGGCACCAAGATCCAGCACTGGGATCTCTCCTGATAGCAGGTGAGTAAATTCGTTTTCGTAATTCAGCTGATTTTAGGTGAATATTTTAAAGTCTCAAAACTCGACAATTAGAAGAATTTCCAAGTGAAACCAGTAATGTTACCCTATGGAAGGAAATTCAATTCGCCGGTAAGTTACTTTAACGTTACTTTTGTAATCCAGTACTGGACACCTAGATTCAGCACTGGGACATTTACTTAAAACAGGTAAGTAATTACGTTTTTGTAGTTTGTACGACTTTTAAAGAATATTCTTGTATTTCAAAAGTTGACACTTAGAAACTTTTTCACAAAGAACCACCAATGTTATCCTATGGAAGGAAATTCAATTCACAGGTAAGTTACTTTTTAATTACTTTTGTTACCCAGTGCTGGACACCTAGGTTCAGCACTGGGACCTTTCCTGCAAACAGTTGAGAAAATTCGGTTAGGTTATTTGTGCGATTTTTAAGGAATATTCTTAGTTTTCAAAAGCCGACACTTAGAAACTTTTGGAAGAAAAAGTGTCCATGTTATCCTATGAGGAAAAATGAGTTATCGGTTTCGAGGTAAGTAGTCGGTCTTTTGAGTTAGGGTTCTGGGGTTAGACTCGGGGGTCTCCCAGGGTCAGTGATGCACTGTTGTTGCACCCTCAGCGGCACTAGGGCGGCCGGGTGCAGAGTGTTGAGGCCCAATGTTATCCTATGGAGGATAGGGGGACTCCGGTTGGTGGCGGCTGGCAAGCAGGCCACGGGGTTGTGGGAGCAAAGCTCCTAGGGTTAAGCTCAGGGCACGTTGGGGACCAAGTTAGCACAGAAGGGGCACCCTCAGCGGCACTAGGGCGGCCGGGTGCAGGGTGCTGTTTTGAGGTCGGGTGCCCTGTTGATTTCAATGGAGATTTTCGGTTTTGGTTTTCAGCTGCAGGCTCGGTCCAGGAAGACTTCCAGGAGGAACCAACAGCTGGGCAGGTAAGTTGGAGGGCTCGGGGACATAGGGGCACCTCGGGTTCCTTTCTCCAGGGCGCAGGGCGGCTGGATGCAGGGGTGTCTTTTGAGGTCGGATTTCACCTTACCGGGCCACTCGCGGTTGGGGGGGGGGTCTCCGTGCAGAGGCTGCAGGCGACGTCGGGGAGTCCTGGAGGGGTCAACCCACGGTGGACTCGGACTCTGGAGCGCTGGGGGACCTCGCTGGGACCAGTGGGCCACTTGAACCCGGGCTGTAGGCGACGGGTGCAGTGGTGGTTCCAGGCGTCGGGGTTTCTTTTTCCTCAGCAGGCTCTGAGTCTTTGTTTGGTGTTTCTTTTGAACAGAGCTGCTGTTCACAGGAGATCCGGTCTTTGTTGAAGGCAGTCAGTCCTCCCCGGGATTCTGGAGGTCACTGGCTGCAGGACAAGACGATTTTTGGCGCAGGATCTCTGGAAACTGCAGACGGGCCGGTAGGGCTGGGGCCAAGTCAGTTGTTCTCTGCAGTCTCCTCTGCTGGGCGTCTTCTTTTGTCCTTTTTCTTCTTAGGTTGTGGGAATCTGAGGAAGGTAGGTTCAGGGTGCCCCTAAATACTAGATTTAGGGGCGTTACAGGTAGGTAAAGGGCAGGGACCAATGGGTCCTTGCCCTGGGGTGGGTACACCCTCTATCCTGCCACTCTCCTGTGGGAGGGGGGCAGGAGCCTAGTCCTGATTGGGCAGGGCTCCCCATCTTCAAGATGGCGGGAGCCCAGAGATGTGCTTCACCTCGCCTCCCCCACCTGAGGGGTGGGGTTGGCAGAGGCTGGCACACCCCCTTTCCTCCCTTGATGTTTCCCGCCAGTCTTCCCGCCAGGATGGGGGGAAGAACCGGTGGGGACCAGTTGCTGAGTACAGCAAGTGGTCTGGGGAAGCTCACAAAGGCGGAATGCCTTTGAAGCTTCCCCCTGCCCATCCTGGGGGAGGAGGGCCTAGCACCTCGCCCAGGACGTGCATTGTTGCAGGCCCGGGAGAGCGGATGGCTCTCTACCCAGGGGTCCGGCAACATGTCTGCTGTGTGGCAGCCTAGGCAGCCCCTCAGACAAGACGTGGATTGTAGGTTAGGTTCAGGGGGCAACTCTAAGTTGCCCTCTGTCGTGCATTTTACAGTAAATCCCACATTGGCATCAGTGTGGGTTTACTGTGCTGAGGAGTTTGATACCAAACTTCTCAGTCTTCAGTGCAGCCATCATGGTGCTGTGGAGTTCGTGCAGTGCCCAGGAATGGACCTGGGTACTGTAGGGGCACAGGGCTCAGGCACCTGTACCCTCACCACTGGCATAGAGCACCCAGCTAGAGGGGTGACTGAGGTATGCCAGGGCAGTGTGTTTGTGGGCATGGCACACAGGGATGTGTGCCATGTCGACTCTCTGTTTTGTTCTGCACCAAGACACTCAGCCTGCAAGGGCAGTGTGTGTGTGTCAGGGTACAGGGCTTCTAAGGGTGGCACAATAAGTGCTGCAGCCCTTAGGGGTCTTCTCTGGTCACAGTGCCCTGGGTACCTAGGGTACCATTTATCAAGGGCTTACCTGTGGCCAGAGATGCCATTTGGGTTTAGGCTTTAGTACAGTTTTTAGGGAAGGAACACAGGCCCTGGGTACCTGATTGGCAGGGACCCAGGGCACACCAAGGAAAAGTGCATCAGTTATCAGGCAAAAAGTGTGGGGGGGATTCTGCAATAGAAACCCACTTTCCTGCAAAAACCATTAAAAAAAAAAAAAAACTAGGCCCAGGCCTATTCTAGTTTTGTAACATATCCACCTCTTTGTAAAAGAGACCAAATAAAATGAACAACCAATCAGATTAGCCTCACCCTCTAGAACCTTCCTGAGAGACCCTCAGATTTTCTACCGCACGTTGTGCAAGGGAGTCTCCTCTGAGCTCTGCTCAGTTTTTTCCTATCAACCTTATTCCTACAGTTTTTTCACCTGTCTTTCTTCAAGAACTGCTTAGACTACGTGTCAACATGTCTGACAAGGAGAAGAAAGCCCTCTTTAAACCATGTGCAACCTGTTCTAAGAAGAGACTTTGTGGAGGACAAGCACAAGGATTGCATTTACTGTCTGTACCCAGACCATAAGGCAGCAGACTGTAAGGTATGCCAGACCTTCTCAACAAAAACTTTGCGAGACCGTGAGGGGCGTCTCTTGACCTGGCTCCAGAAGCTTAAATAAAGGATGGAGCCAGTCTCCAGTGATAGTGATGAGGCCTCCTCCGCTTCATCTTCTAGGAGGTCTGTGAAAAGGGGTAGGTCTTCTCCTTCACCTTCTAAAGACCGTCCAAGGAAAGCCTTGAAAAAGACCTCATAGGTCTGAAAGGTGCAGTCCTAGCAAATCTCCTCACCGAGGTGTAAAGGCGAGGGAAGGACTATCAGCAGGAGTGACATCAGAGAGCGAGTCCAGCTCAGTTCCTCCATCTTCTCCTCCAGCAGGTCCAAAAGCCTTCAAAAAGCCCTCATCTGTTCTTCCCGAGGGCAAACCTGTGAAGAAAATTCATCCGTCGACGACGCTGTCAACGACTCCGTCGACGAAGACTTCAGAGGTACAGTCAAAGTCCTCGTCTCCTTCAAATCTGACTCAGTCGACGGGGATTTCATAGTCTCCTTCGCCTACGCTGCAAGGTTCGGCGTCGACGGCATCGACGCCGGTTGTGACTGTCGTCGACGATGGCGTAGACTACTTCGACGTCGACGAGGATGACGGCAGTGGTGACAACGGCAACCACGTCTACTACTACGACGACTGCAGCATCCGCCGCAGTAGTGACGACGATCTCGACGACGGTACAGTCGATGGCGTTCATGTCTTCGTCGACAACCCTCACATCGTTGTCGACTACCTAGTCGACGAGGGGAAAAATTGCAATCACTATCAGGAAGCGCCACATTACCCCTGAGATGACTTCCCCCAGGAGGGTGATGCCTCTACCGCCTGCACTCCTCCTTGAAGACGAGGGATCTGAGGAGGATGACGGGCCGTATGGCCCGTCTCAGTTGCATGTTAAGTGCCAGGACACAGACTCTGAGGAAGAATACGGGGAGGAGCAGCAGTATGATCCTCCCTTGGGTTATCAAGAGGTCTACCAGCAACAGATGGTCTCTATGCCTTCCTCCCTACTAACGGACTTACAATTTATGCTTTCGGACTTTAGACGGAGATTCCCAACACAATCTCCGGCTCCGGTTGAGGTACCAGTTACAGCTGTTCCACCTGCACTGCCTTCTACCCCTCAATTGCCACCACCACTGCCCGTTGCTTCAGATCCACCGCCAATCGTCCCTCTCATCCAGGATGATACCTCTGATGGCCA
The DNA here is from genome assembly GCA_963921515.1 of Calotriton arnoldi. Taxonomy (NCBI): domain Eukaryota; kingdom Metazoa; phylum Chordata; class Amphibia; order Caudata; family Salamandridae; genus Calotriton; species Calotriton arnoldi. Next base: position 1,821,933 of record CAWUFW010001027.1, on the reverse strand, counting down.
GGGCAACGTCACTCTTCCAGATCCAGACACGGAGTGGAATGACTGTCATTCCTGATCCAGCTTCACCTTCACCAGCTCCAGTGGATTCTCCCCCTGGAGACATAGGGGGTTTCCATAATGTGATGGAAAGGTCTGCTAAGAGGTTCGAACTGCCCATGCCCACGGTGCAGTCCAAATGTTTCTTATATGACTTTCAAAGAGCCTTACAGAAAATCAGTTCGGACCATTCCGATAGTTGGTCATGTCTGGGACGAGGGTCTAAAGGTGATGAGAAATCCAGCCACGGTGCTTCCAGTACTGCCTCGTCTTGAAAAGAAATATAAAGCCCCTGAGGATAGCCCGGCTTGCCTGGTCAGTCAGCCTAAACCGGACTCTGTCATCTCCCAGGCAGCCCAAAGAAAGTCCAAAAATCCTTCAGCTCCCCTCACGACACTTCCAGATAAAGAGGGCAGACGCCTGGATAACGCCGGCAAGAGGTTTTCCTCCATGTCCTGCCTCATGGTCAGGGCGGCAAACACCTTAGCAATACTTGGTCGCTACAATCATCAGATGTGGTGTGACCTTTCCCCCGATCTGGATCAATTGCCGGAAGATGCGAGAGTGGAGGCGAAAAAGATTCTTCAGGAGGGAGAGAGAACCTCTTCAGAGGTCATTGACTGTGCAATGGACATTGCAACGACTGCGTTCCGCTCCCTAGCAGGAGCTGCTGTCCGTCGCCAAGGCTGGCTTCGAGCTACATGGTTTCGTCCAGAGGTCCAAAACAAAATCTTGGATCTTTCCTTCGATGGAGAGGCGCTCTTTGGGAAGCACATTGATGATGCGCTCCAGGACATCAAAAAAGACACAGAGACCGCAAAATCCTCAGGGACTCTGCAATACCGCAAGGTCCCCTTTCGTGGGGCCAGAGGCAGAGGTCATCCTACCTACAGAGGAGGATACCAGCAACAACAGTATTCCTCATATGCATCAGCCTCTCCATCTTACTGCCCGCAATATAACCAGCGGCAGGGTCAATCATCCTCTTTCTCTAGATCTAACACCAGAGGACAACAAGGATGCCAGGGGACGGACTCCTCTAAGCGTCAATAGCGGCTTGCTGGCTCTAACTACTGTTCCTTCTCCTCCTGTAACACCAGTGGGGGGCAGAATCTCACATTACTTCCACAACTGGCAGCAAATAACATCGGATCGTTGGGTTCTGAATATCATTCAATACGGCCATACTCTGGAGTTTGTCCATGCACCGCCTCCCAAGCCCCCTCGCGCCACCGAGTCAAAACATCTTCGTCTTCTGCGTTTAGAAGTCCATCACATGCTCCTGAAAGGGGCGATAGAGCCGGTTCCTCTCTCGCAACCGGGAGAGGGTTTCTACTCCCGGTTCTTCCTGGTTCGGAAGACCTTGAAGTGGCGCCCTATTCTAGATCTGAGGGAGCTCAACACCTATCATCAAACAGTCGTTCCGAAGGGTTTCCTTGCAGGACATCCTTCGTCTTCTCAACTCAGGGGATTACATGGCCACATTGGATCTAGAGGACGCATACTTTCATGTACCCATCCATCCAGCCCACAGGAAGTTCCTTCGTTTCACAGTAGCCAAGAGCCACTTTCAGTTCAAGGTCCTATCATTTGGACTCAGATCTGCTCTGCGGTTCTTTACAAAAGTACTAGCTCCTGTAGCAGCTTTTCTGCGAAAGCAACAGCATCAGGTTTTCCCTTACCTGGACGACTGGTTGCTAAAGGCTCCTTCCAAGCACGCGGCAGAGGAATCAGTCGCGGCGCGCACACACCTTTTCGACAATCTGGGTCTTACTCTCAACACGGAAAAGTAGACTCTGTGCCCATCCGGAACAGCCCGGTTCCTGGGGGCCATTCTGGACACGTCCCTCAACAAAGCCTTTCCGTCCCTGGAGAGACCAGAAAAGCTGAAGGTCATGGTCCGTCTATTTATAAGAAGGCAGTCACTTTCAGTTCGCCTCTACAAGTCCCTCCTAGGGTCCATTTCTTCCTGCATTCCTCTGATTCCTCACTGCAGGTTACGAATGCGCCCTCTCCAGGAGGAGCTAGACTTGCAGTGGCGCCAAGTGGACGGGTCCTTCGAGGACAAGATCTTCGTTACCGTGTCCATGAGGGACTCCGCATCATGGTGGGCGAGCGAGGAAAACATTTCTGAGGGCCTCTCCTTCAGGGTCACCCCAGCTCCTCAAATAATAACCACGGACGCCTCGCTGGAAGGCTGGGGAGCGGTCTTGCAAGACCTTCACGTAAGCGGCCGTTGGCTACCCCCAACATGGTCTTCTACATATCAATCTGCTGGAGCTCAGAGCGATTCGCCTGGCCTTACAGGCTTTCCTCCCGTGGATAGAGCAGTCTGCAGTCCTGGTACGAACGGACAATACGACGGCCATGCATTACATAAACAAAGAGGGCGGTACCAGGTCTCGTCTTTTGTCAAAGGAAGCTCAGACAGTCTGGGAATGGGCGATCCAGCATGAGATATCGCTAAAAGTGGAACATCTTCCGGGTGTTCTCAACGAGACGGCGGACACGCTGAGCAGACTGAAATCAGTCAGCCACGAATGGGAACTGGACCAGTCCACTCTGGAGAAGGTTTTTCACCTATGGGGCAGGCCGTCCATAGACCGCTTTGCCACGCCGGAGAACAAGAAATGCCGATTCTACACAAGCAGGCTTCACCATCCGGGATCATTGGGGAATGCGCTTTCGATGGCCTGGTCAGGCGCCTTTGTCTACGCTTTTCCCCCCATTCCTCTGATCCCCAGACTTCTCAGGAAGCTCAAGGCGGAGCCTTGCAAGATGATTTTGATAGCTCCGGCGTGGCCCTGCCAATTTTGGTTCGCAGAGCTGCATCTCCTCTCCCTGGAGCGTCCACTTCCTTTGCAGCTGATTCCTTCTCTGCTGACAATGTCCCAGGGCCAAGTCTGGCACCCGGATCCTCGATCCCTGCAGTTATCGGCATGGCTCCTGAACACAGAGAATTTCTCGGTTTGACCCTTTCGGCAGAATGTAGAGACGTACTTTCTCAGGCACGGGCTCCAAGTACCAACAAAACCTACTGGCTAAAGTGGAAGCGTTTCTGCCATTGGTGCCAGCAAGAGGGCATTCACCCTCTTTCTTCCGCACCGCATGAAGTTCTTCCTTACATTCTTTCTTTAGCGAAAGCAGGGCTGGCTCACTCATCCATCAAAGTTCATCTTGCCGCCATCTCTCGCTTCAGATGCACATCTTCTGGTCCTTCCCTCTGGTCGGCAAGGATAATTAAATAGTTTCTCAAGGGCCTTTTTTGAGTTTTCCCTCCAGTCAAGCCTCTTTGGCACCTTAATTTGGTTCTCACCCAGCTCATGAAGCATCCCTTTGAGCCTATTCATAGGGCGGACTTGAAATTCCTCTCCTGGAAGGTGGCTCTTCTTCTGGCCTTAACTTCAGCCAGGAGAGTAGGTGAATTACAGGCACTCGTCATTCAGGAACCTTTTCTCCAATTTAAAAAAGGGACAGTGATACTCCGTACCAACCCAAAGTTCATACCGAAAGTGCCTTCAGACTTTCATTTGAATGAGCCGGTTATACTCTTTTTTTTTTTTTTTTTTTTTTTTTTTCTCCCCTCAACCTATTACTTCAGCGGAGAAAGCTCTCCACTCACTGGACATTCAGCGGTGCTTGAAGTTCTATCTTCAACGTACTAAGGACTTCAGGAAGTCACCTCAGCTCTTTGTGGCTTTCAGTGCCCCTCGTAAGGGTTTTCCCCTTTCCAAGCAGGGGATTGCTCGTTGGATTTCCAGCGCTATCCAGTATGGTCACCGAGCAGAGGGCAGGCCCCTCGAAGGTCGGGTCCGTGCTCACTCCACGAGGGTGATTTCTTCTTCGGCAGCCCTCTTTGCCGGAGTGCCTAACATCTGCAGAGCAGCAACCTGGAGCAGTACTCATACATTTACAAGACATTACTGCCTGGATTCTTCAACGCAGAGTGACACAGCAGTGGGCCAGGCAGTCCTGAGGAACCTCTTTCATTAAGTGGTGAGCTTTTCCCTTTCAACCCTCCTTCCGTCTTTCTGTTTGAGCTCTTTGCACATTTTTCGAAGTTCATTTGCTTGTTTCTTCCTTTTTCCATATGTTTACAAATGTGATATTGGTGAATTGGCTACTTCTCTTTTCTAGCTTACACCTATTGATGTCTCATGACTTTGTTTTAATAATCAATAATAGATAAATAAGGAATCCAAGTTCAAAGAATGTGCTCATAACTGCTAGCTACTCTGATTCAAGCATGGGAATCTATGAAAGTTCCAATACTGGAGTAAGAAAACAAGTTACTTACCTGTAACTTTGGTTCTCCAGTATTGGAAACTTTCATAGATTCCCATGCGACCCACCCTCCTCCCTTGGTAAGCTCAGCCTTCAGCATCTTCAGTTATATTGTTACACAACGGCTACGAAAATCTGAGGGTCTGAGGTTCTCTCGGGAAGGTTCTAGAGGGTGAGGCTAATCTGATTGGTTGTTCATTTTATTTGGTCTCTTTTACAAAAAGAGGTGGATATGTTACAAAACTAGAATGGGCCTAGGCCTAGTTTCTTTTTTTGTAATGGTTTCTATTGCTATTTTATGTATCTGAAAGAGACACGTTAGTGACAGATTCCTTACCTTAGAATATCCCCAGGCGTCAGGCTGGATCCGGAAAGTTTTTGCGTAGCAGTACCCTTGCGCGTCGGTAGGCTCCGCGTCCGTCGTCGGCGTCGTGATCGCCGGGATGACGTCGCGGGCAGTACTTAGACGCCGCCCCTGCGCGCTGACGTCAGTTCTTCTTTTTCCGCGCCAGCAAGCGCAGATCCGGGAAGAGCAGTGCCCTAGTCATTTTTTGACTAACTTTTTGGGTGAATTTTTTCACTGTTTCTTTCAATCGACTCCAAGGTGTCGTAGGGATGCCCGGCTTTAAACGTTGCGACGCCTGTGCTCGGATGATGTCCATCACAGACCCGCATCTGGAGTGTCTCTTCTGCCTCGGGCGAGACCACGACACGAAGTCGTGTTCCGACTGCCGGGCCCTCAACCCGAAAGCTTTGCGAGAGCGATCTCGAAAGCTCCTCGAGGCCCGGCAGTCGGCTCCGCGCCACACCAAGCCCCGGTCGCGTGAGAGGTCGAGGGGTCGGTCGCGGAGTCCTTGCCGGTCGTCGGGATCCAAGTCTTCGTCGTCCGGTAAGTCTAAACACAAGAAGTCCAAAAAGCATCATCGCTCTAGGACTTCGCCTCGCCGGTCTCGCGACTCGGCTGAGGCCCCTCCTGGCACCGTCCCCGCGGCCCCGGACATGCCTGTGGAGTCGCCCCCGCAATACCCGTCCTTCCCGGGTTCGGGGGCGGATCCGGCCCAAGTACAGGAATTCCTGTCGGCCATGGCCCGCCTCTTCGGGCCTCAAGGTCCCTCCGGTGCGCCTTCGGGCCCCGCGGGCCCTGATGGGGTTGCCCCGGTGTCGCCGGCGACTCCGGTCCCGGCGTCGCTCGTGCCTCCAGCCTCGGTCCCGGCCCCGGCCTCGATCCCGGCTCCGGTGGTACCGCAACCCCCATCGACGCCGGTCGACCTGACCACGCCTCCGCCGGCGTCGATGTCTCCGGTGCCGTTCCTGACGCCGCCCGGGGCTCCGGGCGGCGTCGTCCCCATGTACTCTCCGGCTCCGGACATGGAGCCGGACCGACGTCGCTCGACGCCGGTTCCGGCGCCCGATGGGACCTTGGGTCCCAAATGTCCCTCCTCCTCCTTATTTTGAACCGGAGGAGGACCAGGAGGACTGGGAGGGGTCTGAGGACCCTCCGGCACAGCAGTGTCAGTATGATGAGGACTGGGCAGAGGAACTAGGGGATGCCAGTGGTCTAGATACTTCCCCTGACACTGGCATGCTGTCTCCTCCCGCGGCTACGGAGGAGGGAGCCAATTTTGCAACGGTGTTGCGTAGGGCAGCTGGAGCCTTACATCTCCGACTCCCTACGGTGACAGTCAAGACTAATCTCTTGACAGAAGTGCTTCAGCCGGCAGCCTCCTCCTTGGAGACTGTGCTGCCGTTCAACGATGCACAGTTCTTTTGGGCGCCTGGTCCAAGCCCAACACAGGGGCTCCTGTGGATAGGAACGTGTCCCGACGCCATCGCCCAGCTCCGGGCGACCCCTTGTTTCTCTCTGTCCACCCCACTCCTGAGAGCTTGGTTGTCCAAGCCTCTGCTTCCCAAACCGCCTTCCCTACCGCCCCTCCGGATAGGGAATCCAAACGCCTGGATCAATTTGGGAAGAAGGGTTTTTCTTCCTCCAGTGCTGGCTTGCGGTCCATCAACACCGCTTGTCTTTTGGGCCGATATACCCACTCCTTGTGGGATTCGGTGGCGACTGTTTTGCCCCAGTGTTCGGAGGAGGTCCAGACACTGCTTACCCGCGCCATTGCGGAAGGAAGGGATGCGGCCAAATACACCATACGTTGTGGCCTTGATACCGCCGACTCGCTGGGCAGATCTATTGCAACGACGGTGGCGCTGCGTCGCCACGCCTGGCTGAGAACCACTGGTTTTTCCGGGGATGTCCAGAATACTCTCATGGACATGCCCTTTGATGGAGTCGGTCTTTTTGGTTCCAAAGCAGACCATGCGTTGGAGCGTTTTAAGGACTCGCGGGCTACTGCCAAGTCCCTGGGCCTTTCTGCTACACGCCCTCCGCTACCTTCTGCTTTTCGCCCCTATCGTGGCCACGGAAGGGGCGCCCAGTCACGTCAGCAGCCCAGCCACCGGCCCGCGCAGCAGGCGTCTTCGCGTGGCCGAGGACGTGGATACCGCCGTGGCGGTTCGGGCAACCAGCGTGCGGGTCAGGCCACCACCTCCAACCCGTCCGCGGCCTCCAAGCTCTCCTAGTCCCTCCTTTCAGGTGCACAGCACGCCAGTAGGGGGCAGGGTCCGCCATCACCTTCACCACTGGCGTCCCATCACCTCGGACAGGTGGGTCTTGGACATTGTCCGAAGGGGCTACTCCCTCCCCTTCGAGACCACCCCCCCAGCCATGCCACCTCCATTCCACCGCATGTCAGGGGATCACTTGGTTCTTCTGCAGAAGGAAGTCACGGCCCTCTTGGCCAAGAGGGCCATCGAGCATGTTCCGACCCCAGAAGTAGGACGTGGTTGCTACTCCCACTACTTTCTGGTGCCCAAAAAGGACAAGGAGGACAGGCGTCCTATCTTGGACCTCCGGAACGTCAATCGCTTCCTCCGGAAGGAGAAGTTCAAGATGCTCACCCTAGCTCAGGTCTTGACTGCCCTCGACCCTGGAGACTGGTTGGTAGCGTTGGACTTGCAGGACGCCTATTTCCACATCCCCGTCCTGCCGGCCCACCGGCGTTACCTTCGGTTCACGGTAGGCCTCGAGCATTTTCAGTTCACCGTGCTCCCCTTTGGCCTTACCAGTGCCCCTCGGGTGTTCACGAAAGTGATGGCGGTGGTCGCAGCTCATCTGCGCCGGGCAGGGGTTTCAGTCTTCCCCTACCTCGACGACTGGCTGCTGAAGGCGGGCTCGTCCCAGGCAGTCGTCTCCCACCTCCAGACTACGGCCGAACTCCTGCACTCGCTGGGGTTCTCCATCAATGTGCCGAAGTCGCATCTGATTCCTTCTCCACAGCTCCTTTTCATCGGAGCAGTTCTGGACACGACGCAGTTTCGGGCCTATCCTCCCGAACGGCGAGTCCGGGATATTCAGGCTATGATTCCGATCTTTCAGCCTTTATCCTGGGTTTCGGTACAGATGACCCTGAGGCTGCTGGGCCTCATGGCCTCCTGCATCCTGCTGGTCAATCATGCCAGATGGCATATGCGGGCTCTGCAGTGGGACCTGAAGTTCCAGTGGGCGCAGCACCAGGGCAACCTGTCCGATCACGTCCAGATCTCGGAGGGGACTGCAAAACAGTTGCAGTGGTGGCTCTCGAACCGGCAATGGGTCATGGGCAGATCACTCTCCCTTCCCCAGCCAGAGCACACAGTTGTGACGGACGCGTCCCTTCTGGGATGGGGCGGTCACATGGGAGAGGCGGAGATCAGAGGCCTCTGGTCTCCGGCGGAGTCCCGGCTCCATATCAACCTTCTGGAGCTCCGGGCGATCCGACTTGCACTCAAGGCATTCCTTCCCTCTGTCAAAGGGAAGGTAGTGCAGGTGTTCACAGACAACACCACCGCCATGTGGTACTGCAACAAACAAGGCGGGGTGGGGTCGTGGACCCTTTGTCAGGAGGCTCTGCGCCTCTGGACATGGCTGGAACATCAGGGCATGTTCCTGATGGTTCAACACATGGCAGGTTCCCTGAACGCCAGGGCGGACGAACTCAGCCGCAGGTGCATGATGGATCACGAATGGCGTCTTCACTCGGAAGTGGCGCAAGGACTCTTTCTACAGTGGGGAGAGCCTTGGTTAGATCTTTTCGCCACCGAAGAGAACGCGCAATGTCATCAGTTCTGCGCGTTGGAATTTCCAAGGCGGCACTCGCTCGGCGACGCTTTTAGTCACGAGTGGAGTTGCGGTCTATTGTACGCCTTTCCGCCTATACCACTTCTACCCAGAGTGTTGAAGAAGATTCGGAACGACCGGGCCCAAGTCATTCTTGTGGCTCCGGACTGGGCTCGAAGAGTTTGGTATCCCGAGCTACTCAGTATGAGCGTGGATCCCCCGATCCGTCTGCCTCTTCGGGAGGATCTTCTGTCGCAGCAGCAGGGGACGGTCCTCCACCCGAACCTGTCCAGTCTACACCTGCTTGCGTGGAGATTGAGCGGCGGCAGTTGATTCCTTTCGACTTGCCTCCCGAAGTTTGTGATGTGATTCTGGCAGCCAGGCGTCCCTCCACTAAGGTGGTATACGCCTGCAGGTGGAACAAATTTGTGGCATGGTGCACAGCAAAGGCTGTGAATCCCCTTTCTGCCCCTCTTTCTGAGGTCCTTCTGTTCCTTCTTTCTCTGGCCCAACAGGGTTCTGCCCTGGGTACCATCAAGGGTTATCTTTGTGCTATCTCGGCCTTCCTCAGGCTCCCTGATCACAACCCATAGTCCGTTGCGTCCCACCCCTTGTGTGAGACCCTGAACTGAGCGCCGATGGGCCCAGAGTGCCCCCCCTCACCTCCTCCAGCCGATCTCACCCGTCAGTGCCTCGGGCAGCCAATGCTCTCCGATCAAGCGTCCTCCCCGGTCACCGCTCCACTGCTTGGTGAAGTTCAGGGTGGGGGGGGGGTACTGGAGCCAGCGAGCCCTGTACCTGCGGGGTGCAGCACGCCAGCCGCCGCGCCTTTGTGCTTCTGCGGTTACGGGGCTCTGCACGTCGTCGTCCCGGGCCCGCTCCCTCGTATCTCGGCGACGGCAAGTCCAAACACCGCGGTTTTCGGTCCCAGTCTTCCATGCGTGCTTCTGACCGCGAGGGAAGTATTTGTTGGGCTTTGTCCGGATAAATGTGGTGTATTTGGGGGATTTATCTTAAGATTTTCGGAGCTCTACTCCGGTGCGGCCATCTTTGCTGCCGGCTGGCCACGCCCCCCGAAATTGGGCAGAATGGAGCCTTTTCGGATAGCTAGATGCCACACTTCACAGGAAGTAGTCCTCAGTATGGAGGGAACCTGGTAGCCCATTTGCTAGCGACCGTGACCTCCCCTGAGGGCATTTTCTGGGCATAAAAAGGGCCCGCCTGGCACCCAGTTCTCATTGGTCTGGAGAAAAGGACTGCCTGCTGTACCAAGGACCCGGCGAAACGAGGCTGCAGCGACACTGCCTGCATCTGCTGCACCTTGGGGCTAGCAAAAGAAAGGACTGTTCCTGCTGTGTCTTGCTCATGGAATAATAGACTCCTGAGCCCAGCCAAAAGCAGAAGACTCCAGGGGCCAGTTGGCTGACATCTTGTTTGCAGCACAGGGCCACAAAAGCTGAAGTAGACTGCTTGGCAGGTTGGTAGCCGAAATCTCTGGATCGTCGCGCGTCCCCAAGAACGCGAATCTGATAGACTACTAGCCGCAGATTCCTTAACGTAGAATTATCCCCAGGCGTGAGACTGGACCCGGAAAACTTTCTTTGCCCCAGCATCCCTGCGCGCCGGGGGGGCGGTACCACGCGACTCCGCCCTGACGTTGTCCACGGGCGTGACGTCAGCGAGGTCACATAAGCCCCGCCCCGGCGCGCTGACATCAGTTTCCTTCTTTTCCGCGTGCAACGCCGATCCGGAATCGTGTCCCTGGCCTGTTTTCAGGCCTTCTTTTACGCTTTTGCGTTGTGGAACAGTGTGCGAATGCCTTTGGGCTTCAAGTCGTGTACTTCTTGTGCGCGTCAGATGTCGGCGACGGACCCTCACCCTATTTGCATGTGGTGTCTGGGCGAGCACCATGACTCTACGGACTGCGACGCTTGCCAGCATCTGAAGCCGAAGTCCCGACGGGAGCGCCGGATGAAGCTCCTGTCGGCCCGCTTGTCCAGATCGGTGTCGTCACCGCGTCCGTCCCCCGGGGAAGGGCCCAGGAACCGTCGCTTCCGTCTCCGACATCGTCCTTCACCGAGGCCCCAGGGGCGTCGCTCGCCCGCCGGTAAGTCTTATAGCTTGTCCTCGAGGCCTGGTCCCCGTTCTGCGGAGGGCGCGGGTTCTCCTGGGGACATGCGGCCTCGTTCGTCGCCACCCTACCCGCCGTTTCCTGGCATTGGGGCGACGAGGGCCCAAATGGGGGCCTATGCTGCGGCTCTGCAGGCTTCCTTGGCCCCTCCTCCTCCTCTTCCTGAGACGTCCGCGGATCCCTTGCCACGTGCTGGGCCTTCGGTGGATTTGCCGGCGCCGACGGCTCCAGGTTTTGGGGGTGTGGTGTCGTCAGGGTGCAGCCCTACGGGGTTCCCCTTTTCGGCCCACTGCGCCTCTGCCTCGCCGCAAACCCCCACGGGGGTCCCTGTGGTGTCGCAGGAGGTCGCCGGGACTCGCGGTTCGTCTCAGAGTCCCCCTTGGTCCTCTGGGCAGGCGGCGGCCTTGCCGGAGGCCGAGCCGACGCCACTCAGGCGCTGTCGGCCCTGACGGCGCCGCAGGTGCTGGCTAGGGGCCGGTGTTTTTCCCCGGGTCCCTCTCGGCCCTCCGTGCAGGCGGCTGCCTCGTCGGAGGTCGGGTCGGCGCCTTTTCGGTGCCGTTATTTAGCCACCCCGGCTCCGACCCCGCCCCATTCTCCTGGGGCGCAAGTGCTGGTGAGGGTCGACTCGGCGTCCCCGGTGTCCGCACCGGCGCCGGTCGACATCGCACCGGCGCCTGTGGCGGACTCCACGGCGCCGTGCTGGCGTCGGGTAGTCGACTCTTCTCCAGAGGTCCCCTCCTCTCCGGAGGTTTGTCACCTTTTGGTCTCCTCTTCCCCGGAGACGGGCCGCCGCATCGTTGCTTTTTCTCCGGCGTCTTCCAGGGAGGGCTCTACGCCATCCCCGCGATCTCGGCCTTCCCCAGAGGCGCCTCAGGCCCCCCACTCATCCGTGGGTCCTCCATTCAGGGGCTGGCCGTTTTTTCCTCCAGCTGGACTCGGGGATGACCAGCTTAGTTTACAGCCATCGCCCACGGAGGAATTGCTCTCTCCACCACGACGCCCTAAGGAGGCGGGTGTGGCTTTTGTCCGGGCCGTTTCCATGGCCGCTGGCATTTTGCGCATGGGCGGCCCCGGCACCCCATTCCCTACGGACCATTTGTTAGAGGTTCTCCATCAGGGTTCTGGTGGACGGGAGCTGCTTCTGCCATTCGAAGCTTGGCTCCATACTTCTCTTCTGGGGGCCTGGGGGCGTCCTGCCACGGGTGATCCCGTGCCTCAGCCGCTCCTACATCGCCATCGCCCTGCTCTGCACGATCCAGTCTGCCTTTCTTTCCACCCTTCTACACAGGGCCCTCTTCTGCAGACTGCTTTCCTTCCTTGCCCTTGGTGTTCTTTCCTCCATCACGGGAGGCCCAGAGCTTGGATTCATGGGGGTGTCACATCTTCGCTTCCTCTAGTGCTGCTTTGCGAGCGCTCAACACCCTTTGTGTGTTGGCCAGGGCTACTTCCAGTCTGTGGGATTCCGTGGAGTCCCTTCTGTCTGGTGCCTCCCCCGAAGGTGTCCACGCTGATCTGCGGACCCATGTCTTGGATGGCCGGGAGTTGGCCGAGTTTATTCTTCGTTCGGCCTTAGATGTTTCTGATGCTCTCGGCCGCGCCATGGCAACTTCGGTAGCTCTCCGTTGCCATGCTTGGTTGAGGGATAGCGTTTTTCCAGAGAATATTAGGGAGCGTCTGGTTGACCGCCCTTTTGATGGGGTTCTTTTGTTTAACACCCATGCGGACTCCGCCATTCAGCGGCTTCATGCGGGGCTCCGACCTCCTCCGTAAACTTGGCTTGTCGGTCCTCTGGTGCTTTATGGGAGGCGTTATCCCACCTTTTTTCGGGGGTCTAGTGCTTCGCTTGGCCCGGTTGTGTGTTCCGTGTGGTTTGGCGTGCCTTCGGGGTCCTTAGGTTGGCCCCTCTGTACTGTTGGCTGCTGGTACAGCCCCCTTTGGCTTCTGTGTCTTTTTTGGCTGATTGACAAGCCGTCTGTGGTTTTACCCGCAGGTCCTTTATGTTCTTGTCCTCTGCTGCGGAATTTTTTCCTAAGAGGTGTTCCCATGTTTTCCTTGGGACGTATCATGCCCTAAGTGGGGTATTTGTAGCTATTACATAGCTCTGTCCTACGCTGGGAAGGTGTGGATGCCCTTTTTCGGGTTCCTTGCCTTTCCTGGCATCACTGTATGCTGCTGGTGCGGTCTCTTTTGCCTTTGTCTTGGTGCGGCTTACGCTGCTCCAACGTCTGTCATTCTCAGTGTTCGCTACATCGCTAGGCCGGCCTGGCAGGCCGTCTACGGCATCGTGTTGTGGCGTTTCCGCCTTCCTGTCCGGCGTTTCGGCCTGGTCCTCTGTCTGGTGTTCCAGAGGGGGCTAAGTTTCTTCTGGCTTTCCTGTGCTCTGGTTGCCGGCTGGTCCGTCCTCCGTTTCTCTCCTCTTTCTCTTCTGGCTGTTCACACTTCTTTTCTTGGGCCGGTGTGCGTCTCTGGTACGGCCCCCCTTTGGGGATTGTTCTGGATTTCCCTGGCCGCTGTCCTCGGCTTGCGCCTGGCTTGTTCTGGGTGCACTGCTCCATGGTGTTGCCGGCTGCGCATGCCTGCTCGTTATGGTCCACCGCCGTGGCCCTTGGTGTGTTCCCTTGTGCCCCTGCCTCTTGTTCTGCTGGGGCTTTGCGCAACTGTGCCTTTCTTCTTCGCCTGTGCTTTTTGGCTGTGGAGCCGCTCCTGCCTTGTCCGCTGCCTTGAGGCTGATGCCTGTTCAGCTGCTCCCTATCGCTGTGTCTTCCTACGGCGGGCTCTGCCTCCGGTTCTACCTTTTCTCCCTGGAGTTTGGGGTGGTTCTTTTCTTCCTTGGTGCTTCTCTGGCGCTGTCTGCCCCTACGGGGTTTTCTGGCGGTTGTACCTTGGATGGACTTGGGTTTTCCTGGCCTTCCCTTCGCCTCGTTCTTGCTTGCTTCTGCTTGGTGGGGGCTGGGTCGCCCTGCTTGTCCCTCTGACACATCCCCTGCTGGGGCCCTGTGTTCTTCCAAGCTGGTGAGCTCCTCTCGCAGACCCTCCTCCCCTCTGGGTATGGCTAGGGTATCTATTCTACTTTAAGGAATCTGCGGCTAGTAGTCTCTATCAGATGTAGAAGTTACTTACCTTCAGTAACGATGTATCTGGTAGAGACGATTCTAGCCGCAGATTCCTTCACGACCCGCCCTTTCTCCCCGTTCTGCGAGGATCTTCTGTTTGGTCTTCTGCACTCGCCTCCCTCCGGGTGGCTTGTCTTCTGTGGGGGTATGCTTCGCCTCCTCCCGGACAGGATGCTTTGTTCTGCTTCATTGTTCCACCCCTTCCTTTCTGATATGAGGTCGGTTGGTTCATAGGTGCTTCTGCCTCCCTCCACTTGGTTTTTTCTCCAAGTGTAGGGGCCTCCTTGACTCTTCTCCTTTTACTGGCTTTTGGTTTCTGACTCCTTTGCAGTTCTCTGCGTTGGGTTTTTTTTTGCTTGTACCTCGGCCCTTTCGCTCCTTTCAGGGGATACGGCCCTCCTTGCTGGTGTCGTCTGGGGGTGAATTGCTATTACTCCTCTGTTTCAGGCTTGTTGCCCCTTCACTGTTGTGGATTGTGATTGCGGATTCTCTCTCTCTTCTGCTATAGCGTTTTTCCCATGTGTTCTGCCTCCAAGGGGGATGTCGCCTTGGCTTGCAACTTTGCTCCTCTGGGCGGTGCTCTGCTCTTTCCCTGCTATGACTTTTATGGTACCTTAGTGCTTGGCACTTTTCCAATTGCTGCTGTTCCTCACCTTTCGTTTCTCTCTTTTCTTTTTCACTGATTTTTTGCACACTGTTCCCATACTCTCCACAGTTTTGTTTGTGATGGCTCCGCGTTGTGGCGCGGAAAAGTTCTCCGAAGAAAACTGATGTCAGCGCGCCGGGGCGGGGCTTATGCAACCTCGCTGACATCACGCCCGCGGACGACGTCAGGGCGGAGTCGCCTGGTACCGCCCCCCGCCCCCCCCGGCGCGCAGGGATGCTGGGGCAAAGAAAGTTTTCCGGGTCCAGTCTCACGCCTGGGGATAATTCTACGTTGAGGAATCTGCGGCTAGAATCGTCTCTACCAGATACATCGTTACCGAAGGTAAGTAACTTGTACTTTACCGCCATAAGAAACAAAACGCTGTACTTGGCGACTGGTAGCCCAGTGGCGACTGAACTTCTGCCAAGCTCAAGAGGACATGAAGGATGTCGACCCCTGTGGCCAGGACCATGTCACAAAGCCTGTTGACCAAGGAGTAGTCCTAGGAAGACACCCCCCCACCTCACCCATCCCCCAGTTGACCTTTCAGCATCTCCAGCATCCTGTAACCCTTGCATCATAACCACTCCAATGGAAGTCAGTGGCAAGAAGCCACTGACACTGGAACTGGAATGTAGACTGCTTTTCGTGAGGAGGTAACTATTTCTGTGGACCTTGCTGGTCTCCCTGATTGGCTTCCTGTTGGAGTTGGTCGCCTAAATGAACTCTAAGCAACCGCATTAATAAGGACCCAAGTTTTTCCTTGTAAAAGTTTTTCCTCCAAGTGTCAGTCATTGAATTAGCCAATGCTTGTTCGCAGTTTAGTAAAGAGCTGATTTACTATACCATGTAAAATCTCTCTGGCACCCTGCAGTGGATCTTTTACGTGTTGGTGTTTAAAAATGTATAAATTGGGGTTAGATTTCTCGAGTGTCTTGTTTCTTTCTTCAATTGTTTTGGTGCTGTTTAAATGCTTTACACTTGTTCTGGTGTTTAAACCTGACTGCTCAGAGCCACAGCTACTGAGGGTTGAGCTCAGGTTTAATAAGCCAAACCTGACTGGTCCTAAAGGGGTTGCTAGTGTATTGCATGGTGAGGTCACACAACCACATCATATAATATTCTCTATTACCTCACCGTATCCATTAAAGAAACCAGTTACTGACCTTCTGCAATGCTCTTTCTGGTGGATACGCTATCTAATCACATATTACTCCCTGCCCTACCACGTCCCTGTTCCATGAAATGGCCTCTTTAAAAAAGAAAAAAAAAAGTCCTAATTTTGTAATCTGCGTACTGATACCTCTAATTATAGTTGGGTTCCGTTCTGATGGCACGGACAGTTGAGAAAGAAAGTGACATCAGCACGCAGACAAACACTTGCTTGTGGCACCATTCTTCACTTCCGGACTGGAGCAAAGTCAATTTGGTGCTGCATGACTGCACCTACTGGCACATGGAAGCAATGTTTGTTAAAAAAAAATCAAATCCGTTCTGGTGCCTGGGGATATTCTAAAGGTGAGAAATCTGCGGTTAGATCAAGTATCGGCCAGAAAGCTAGTGTTCGAGGCATTTGAGCTATAGATCATATGCTTATGCATAGATCGCCATCTAGTGTTGGGTCCGGATGTTTGCCCTTTGTTTTTGTTCGAAGAAGTCTTTCCAGTCACGAGGTAGGTGACACCTCCTTTCGGTGATAGTGCGCATGGGCATCGACTCCATCCTCGGATTGGTTTTTTTTCCGCCATCGGGTTCGGATGTGTATTGCTGCTCTCCAGTTCGGTACCTTTTTCGGATCCCTTCGACGCGCAATCCACTACCCTCGACGGTATTGTTATCGATCGCGGTTCCCCATTCGACGCGCATCGTCTCACCTCGGAAAACCTTCGATCGGGAAACTCGTGGCAGGCCGTCGGGCCTACCCGCGCCGACCGCGCTAGCAGTTGATGCAACGGACGACCTTCAAGTTCTGTCCCGGGCGTCGTGCTAAGTTTCCACGCACCGACTTGCACGAAGTGTGCAACCTCTGCTTGTCCCCGGAACACGACGAGAACGACTGCGACGCGTGTCGATCGTTTCGATCGAAAGACACTTCGTGACCGTCGGGCTCGCACCGGACATCTTCGGCGAAGATTCCGACACTGAACAACAAGCTCAAGTAGCCGAAGAACTGATCTCCGTGTCCGAGGTCGACTCCGACATGGAGGAAGAGGAACAGGTTACTCCGGGTCAGCGTACCGTGAGTAAAGATACCCCTTTGCCCCCTCAACATAAAACAAAGGCTCCGGTCCCATCCTCTGACCTCGGGCCAAGGTCGGCACCGACAAAGTTTCCGACGCCCCGCCCCCGGGCCCAGCTCCGAAACACAAAGAGAAGCCTTCCGGCTCGGGCTCTGGCCGGCCCCACTCCGGTGCCGAACCAACACCTTCGGCGCCGAAACACAAGTCCAAGCATCTGTTGGTCACAATACCACCGTTGCCCAAGATTCCACCTTCAACACGAAAGGCTCAGAGCCGAAACCTTCGACGCCCAAAGGCTCGGAGCCGAAACCTTTCACCTGACACACAGGATGAAGGGGGAGGGGGATGAGGATCAGAATAGGCCACAGGAAACTGACCCTGGGAGGATTATCATACAGATCCAAACACAGACAATATCCCTGATTTGTATTCCTCCAGACCCTCCCCACCTGACAACAACATTGGGTACATTGAGCTCCTTAACAGGGCTGCTCAATATCATGGGGTGGACCTCGATAAGGAGCCTTTAGAAGAGGATTTCCTCTTTGAAACGCTTACTTCTTCCCAAAGAGCTACTCCTACCTTACCAATGCTCAAAGGCATGTTAAAACACACGGATGAGGTATTTAAAGACCGTGTAAGGGCAAGGATAATTACAACTAGGGTGGATAAAAAATATAAACCCGCTCCCACCGACCCTGTTTACATTTGAGGCCAGCTGCCCCTAGACTCTCTTGTAGTCTCCAACGCTCGCAAGAGAGCTAACTCACAAACCACAGGTGAGGCTCCTCCTCCTGATAAGGAGTCTAAACTTCTTGGTGCCTCGGGCAAAAGAGTGGCTTCACAGGCAGCAAATCACTGGCGCATTGCCAACGCTCAAGCTCTGTTGGCTCGTTATGATGGGGCTCATTACGATGAGTTGGAGAAACTCGTACAACATTTACCTGATGAATACAAATCTAAAGCTAATGGACCTTATTCAGGAAGGTAAACTCATCACCAATACATCCATTAGGTGCGCCCTTGACGCAGCAGACACCGCAGCTCGTGCACTCAACACCAGTGTACTCTTACGCAGGCATGCTTGGCTGAGAATATCCGGCTTCAAGCCGGAGGTGCAAACCTCCATCCTTAACCAGCCATTTGACAAGGAGCATCTCTTTGGCCCAGCTGTTGATACCTTGCTGGAGAAGATGAAAAAGAACACTGAGGTCGCAAAGTCCATGGGGGCTTTGCAGTTACCTGCCAATAGGGGATCCTTTCGCCGCTCCTTTTATAGGGGTGGTTCAAAAACTGTCCACCGAAAATCCCTCCTCCTCTTACAAGGGCAACAACCAATCCCCCTCTTCAAGAGGTTATTTCAGAGGAGGTTTTAGAGGAAACAATGGCAAGGGAAGAAGCAGAGGTAACACCACACGCACTTCCCCCGCAAACAAACAGTGACTTCCTTCCACTATCCCCCGATCATCCCACCCCTGTCGGGGGACGTCTCTCCCAATTCCTACCTGTCTGGAATTCAATCACCTCAGACAAGTGGGTACTACAAATTATCCAATATGGTTACTGCCTGGAGCTTACAGACACTCCACCAAATATTCTTCCAAGATCACATGCAATGTCAACAGAACATCTCACCCTCCTAAAACAAGAGGTTCTCTCTTGGAAAAACACGCTATAGAGCCAGTCCCATTACAATACCAGGGAAAAGGAGTATACTCGCTGTATTTTTTAATTCCCAAAAAGGACGGCTCTCTCAGGCCTATACTAGACCACCGAGAACTAAATCTGTACATTCAGTCAGACCACTTTCACATGGTCACACCAACAGGTGCTCCCACTCCTTCAACAAGGTGACTTTCTGTCCACTCTGGACTTAAAGGACGCCTATTTCCATATTCCCATTCACCCTGCTCACCGGAAATACCTCGGGTTTGTGGTGGACGGACAACATTATCAATTCAAAGTTCTCCCATTCGGAGTAAAATCCAGGGTTTTCACCAAGTGTCTGGCAGTAGTCGCGGCTCATCTAAGAAGACAACACATTCACGTCTTTCCATACCTAGACGACTGGCTAATAAAAGCCAGCTCGCAACAGAACTGCCTACGCCACACTCGAAAAACAGTCCAACTGCTACACGACCTTTGGTTCACTGTAAACTTCACCAAGTCCCATCTCCAACCATCCAACACACAAGTGTATCTAGGAGCCACTATAGACACTCAAAAAGCGCTAGCGTATCCAAACCCAGTAAGGATCCGCAACATGCAGACTCTAATATCGCAGTTTCAGCCTCAACACTCATTACCAGCTCGAGTGTTCATGCAATTGCTGGGAATGATGGCATCTTGCATTTTAATCGTTCCTTGCGCAAGACTCCAAATGTGTCCCCTACAGGAATGCTTTGCACGTCAGTGGAACCAAGGTCAGTTATCAGATCTAGTGTTGGTGGATGGCCGCTCTCTGCAGTGGTGGAACATACAAAACCTTTCCAAGGGGCGGCCATTCGTCGACCCCGTTCAGATAGTGCTAACAGCAGACGCATCGCTCACTGGTTGGGGAGCTCATCTTCCAAAACATACCATTCAGGGCATCTGGACTCTGCCACAAAAACAACTCCACATAAACCATCTAGAACTGCTAGCAATTTTTCTAGCATTGAAAGCCTTTCAACTTCATCTAGTAGGCAAAGCTGTCTGACAGCAATGTACTACATACAAAAACAGGGGGGAACACACACTCTCCAGCTCTCACAGCTAGCCCAGAGCATCTGGAGATGGGCCATACCTCAAAAAATATATCTCCTTGCAGAACACCTTCCAGGAGTAAACCAAATTGCAGATCTGCTCAGTCAACGTCGACGACAGCAGATCCACGAATGGGAACTCCACCCTCAAGTTCTCCTCCCGTTCTTCCAAATATGGGGCTTCCCAGAGATGGATCTGTTCGCCACCCACCTAAACGCAAAATGCCCAAACTTCGCGTCCAGGTATCTGCACCCATTGTCCAAAGGCAATGCACTATGGATGAATTGGTCAGGGATATTTGCTTACGCTTTTCCGCCTCTCCCACTCATTCCATTGGTGGTTCGGAAGCTCAGACAGCAGTCCCGGACGCTAATCCTAGTTGCTCCCACATGGACCAGTCAACCTTGGTTCACAACCCTGTTGGAGCTATCAGTAGTTCCTCACCAAAAACTACGCCTTACTCCCAATCTCCTCACCCAGAGCCATGGAGAGATACGGCATCCAGAACCCAGTCATCTCAACCTTGCGATCTGGCACCTGAAATCCTAGAGTTTGGCTATCTTAATCTTCTGCCAGACTGCATGAATATTAAAGAGGTTAGGCGCCCTACCACAAGAGCATGCTATGCAGCAAAGTGGAAGCGGTTTGTCATTTACTGTAACAATCAAATCAATCCGCTAGATGCTTCAATCCAAAACATCATTTGCTATCTATTACATCTACAGCGTTCCAATTTAGTGTACACATCCATACGCTTACATCTTGCTGCAATAGCTGCATATCTACAAAACAGACAGCATTTGTCTCTTTTTAGAGTGCCTGCTATTAAAGCATTTATGGATGGACTTAAGAGTCATTCCCCCCAGACTTCCAGCTGCTCCAGTGTGGAATCTCAACATAGTTCTTACAAGACTCATGGGTCCACCTTTTGAGCCATTGCACAAATGTGAACTACAATTTCTCACTTGGAAGGTAGCCTTCCTCAAAGCCATCACATCTCTGAGAAGAGTGGGTGAGCTTCAGGCACTAACCATAGAAGAGCCATTTTTACAAATACACCAAAACTAAGTGGTTCTAAGGACTAACCCCAAATTTTTACCTAAAGTAATTTCTGCCTTTCATGTCAACCAATCTGTTGAGCTACCTGTGTTCTTCCCTCAACCAGATTCAGTGGCAGAACGTGCTCTTCACACCTTAGATGTCAAAAGAGCATTACTATACTACATAGAAAGAACAAAACCCTTCAGGAAAACCAAACCACTTTGTGTTGCTTTTGCATCACCACATAAAGGCAATCCAATTTCAAAATCCGGTATTGCAAGGTGGATAGTTAAGTGCATTCAAATATGCTACATTAAAGCTAAACGCACATTAACAATTCCCCCTAGAGCGCATTCTGAACGCAAACTGGGGGCTTCTATGGCATTCTTAGGAAATATACCCATAGATTACATCTGCATAGCTGCAACATGGTCTACACCACACACATTCACCAAACACTATTGTTTAGATGTGTTAGCAAGACAGCAAGCTAGTGTGGGCCAGGCAGTATTACGTACACTATTTCAGACTACTGCAACAGCTACAGGTTAGCCACCGCTTTGGGAGATAACTGCTATGTAGTCTATGCATAAGCATATGATCTACAGCTCATATGCCTCGAACGGAAAATGCTACTTACCCAGTATGCATCTGTTCCTGGCATAAAGAGCTGTAGAGCCATATGCGCCCACCCACCTCCCCGGGTACCTTTACCTGTTGCAGTAACATCTTACTTAGATACAATATACATGGACATCTCGCTTTATTACTCTTACTAACTCCATCACCCTTTACGGCAAAACAATCTAAGGATGGAGTCGATGCCCATGCGCACTATCACCGAAAGGAAGAGTCACCTACCTCGTGACTGGAAGGACTTCTTCGAACAAAAACAAAGAGCAAACATCCGGACCCAACACTAGATGGCGATCTATGCATAAGCATATGACTACAGCTCTATATGCCAAGAACAGATGCATACTGGGTAAGTAGCATTTTCCTTCCAGATGTATGTACCTTGTACTTATGTACATATTGGAAGAAAACAAATATGGATAAGTTTGGTTACAGTTGTGTATTGGTTTCTTAAAGTGGTAACTATTTACTATGCATTAAAGATTGTGGCTTATGTGATTGCCTGGCAACGTCCAATAGTTGCTACTTTTTGCTGCTGACTAGTTTAAACTGTTGTCAAGGTGCAGTTGTCTGGTCCTGCATGCACCCAGTGTCGTAAATTTTCTCCTCCTCATGAACAGGTGCTTTACTGTAGATCTTTTTCTTTCTTTCAGTGCTCTGCTTGTGCTGCTCCAGGATAGCCTACTGTCCACAGCTAGTTCACCTAAGTTCTCTGAACTAGTCATGAAGGTAAGCTGCAGCCTCATAGTGTTATGACAGTATTAGCGCCCTACTTCTCACTAATTTAGGATGGAAGGTTCGATTAGCTGTTTTACCATGGGAACAGAGTGAGGTTTAAGGCAGGGACTGAGTGGTCGTTGTTGTGGTTCCACAATCTGTAATCCAGCGTGAACCTAACCCTGCAC